>VCAZ01000112.1:780000-1030000 GCA_005784505.1 Bagarius yarrelli | reverse complement strand
AGATAAAACTGTCGGCTTAAAAAGTTGTAAAAATTTAACAGAACCAATAAAATCATTTCGCAAACAAACAAACAGTTTTTTCCTCCACCAGAGCTCATTTACAGTGCGCGTCTGTTTGGAGAACCAACTACACTACCCACAATGCACTCGCGTTCTCCACCGCCCCCCTCTCCTGCTCAGCCGGTGTATCTGGATACAAAGTCAGCTTGATCTGACAGTCCGATCCATGGACCCGGGATCTGCGGGCTGTGTTTGACAGGAAGATAAATATAATCCGGTGGGTCGAATAGGAGTGACCCGATTTCGGTAGTGGAATGAAAAATAAAGCGCCGTAATGTCCCGCCCGATGCTGCCGTAGTGATGATGGACTGTAAAGGCAACCAAGCAACCACCAACCGGGATAAAACGCTGGGAAAACAAGCTTTAAACCACCAGAAGACTGTGGATTACATATAAAAACCGAAAGGGAGGACAAAAGGACAGGGGGGTTTATTATTATTATTATTATTATTATTATATTATTATTATTATTATTATATATTTATTATTATATATGGTGAAGGATGCGTCGGTTTGCAGCTTCTCTATCAGCATCAGGTCAGATTTCATCATCCTCGATCTTATACATGGAATCAGATGCGCAATAATTTTTTACATCTAAGCGATATTAATAGCCTCCTAAGCGCCATTGAACCCCATACCAGAGGCTGGTGACAATATGGAGACTGCATGGTGACAATATGGATGGATAGTCATGAGGATACGGTGTGTGCAGGCATCTATGCAATTCATATGCAAGATATATAAGGTGGAGTTAGAGTGTAAAGGGTTGGAAAACATCATAATGCTTCCCTGGCTGGAATAAGGATGGCGCTGCAGCCTATTTACATAAACCGCACAGGTAGATGAATACATTTATTTATTTTTTTTGCTGTGGATACTCTAACACTGGCTGTTTATCCAATACCAAAGAAAATGGATTCCAGCATCATGACTTAGACTTGAACTAAACGTACAGAATAATAATTGTCGATAAATTATGACTATCTAAGAAGATGGAGGGGAAAAGGTGCAGTGTAGACATTTATAGTAAGATTAAATTTATAAAAGAATAAATGGTTGTGAGTGAAACATTAAATCATATCATGTCACAATCTCTTACAAACCTATACGAGAAGTAGGATAGAAGAGATGAACGACACAGGCTGCTATAATGCTGCATTGGAGCAAACTAAGAAACCCCTTTTTTAACACATTTTCTGAGCTGAACCAAGTACCAAAATGGCTAGATAATCATTTTTAATTTGTCAGATTCAAAAAACTCCAAAACACAGGACTACAAACTAATTAAATAAAGAAAATCATTAAGTCCAGGGGTTTCCAGACACCTGTTCGAAAGTGCCTTTATAGATGCTACTACACAGAGACGCATAGCATCGCTTTGTCGCCGCCGCTGATTTCACCCATCACTCCTGCATTCGGTTGCCGTGTTCTGCATGGATTTTGTGCATGAGTTCACCGATGATCTCCTCCAGCTTCTGAAACCGCACCGCTGACTCGGTTCGTTTGGAGATGGACCCAAATTCGACAATAAGAAGTATGGGTAGTGGAGGAAATGCCACCCCACTACAGTGCACTGGGTGTGGAGGTTCCTGTGGAGGACCACCCTCTTCCATCCTGCTACCAAACACCAATCAGACTCCCTGCCTGACTGATGCCGAGAACGGCAGCAGCTGGAACTCCTCCTTGATCAGCTCCCCAAATTCTCACATCCACCAGCATCACAGAGCCTCCAACCCCTATTGGACGGCTGTGTTTGACTATGAAGCGGCGACAGAGGAGGAGTTGACCCTAAGGCGAGGAGATCTCCTGGAGGTGCTTTCCAAAGATTCCAAGGTGTCTGGAGATGAGGGCTGGTGGACTGGTAAGATTCAAGACAAGGTGGGCATCTTCCCTAGCAACTATGTGACACGGAGTGACACCACGCTTCCCACTGGAGGTTTACTGGTGGGGGGTGAGAGTCCTCTGGAGATTGACTTTTCTGAGCTGTGCTTGGAGGAGGTTATAGGAGCGGGAGGCTTTGGAAAAGTGTATAGAGGCGTGTGGAGGAATGAGGAAGTGGCTGTGAAAGCAGCACGCCAGGACCCTGATGAGGACATCAGCGTGACGGCGGAGAGTGTCAGGCAGGAGGCACGGCTATTCTGGATGCTTAGGCACCCCAACATTATTGCACTGAAGGGCGTCTGCTTAAAAGAGCCTAACCTTTGTCTGGTAATGGAATATGCTCGTGGCGGGGCACTAAATCGCGCACTGGCCGGAAAGAAGGTTCCTCCCCGAGTTCTGGTTAACTGGGCAGTGCAGATCGCTACTGGCATGGACTACCTGCACAACCAGACCATTGTGCCCGTTATCCACAGGGATTTGAAGTCCAGTAACAGTAAGTGCACAATTATATATCACGAGCGACAGTGATGAGACAGCTATGATGTATGGTTTAGAGACAGTGGTGAGACAGCTATGATGTATGGTTTAGAGACAGTGGTGAGACCAGCTATGATGAATGGTTTAAGAGAACAGTGGTGAGACCAGCTATGATGTATGGTTTAGAGACAGTGGTGAGACCAGCTATGATGTATGGTTTAGAGACAGTGGTGAGACCAGCTATGATGTATGGTTTAGAGACAGTGGTGAGACCAGCTATGATGTATGGTTGGTTAGAGACAGTGTGAGACAAGTGGGTGAACTGCTATGATGTATGGTTTAGAGACAGTGGTGAGACAGCTATGATGTATGGTTTAGAGACAGTGGTGAGACAGCAGCATGTTTATAATGTATGGTTTAGAGACAGTGGTGAGACCAGCTATGATGTATGGTTTAGAGACAGTGGTGAGACCAGCTATGATGTATGGTTTAGAGAAAGTGGTGAGAGCAGCTATGATGTATGGTTTAGAGACAGTGGTGAGACAGCTATGATGTATGGTTTAGAGACAGTGGTGAGACCAGCTATGATGTATGGTTTAGAGACAGTGGTGAGACCAGCTATGATGTATGGTTTAGAGACAGTGGTATGACCAGCTATAAGTGGTGAGACGTGGGTTTGAGACAGTGGTGAGACAGCTATGATGTATGGTTTAGAGACAGTGGTGAGACACAGTGGTAGAGACAGTGGTGAGACAGCTATGATGTATGGTTTTAGAGACAGTGGTGAGACCAGCTATGATGTATGGTTTAGAGACAGTGGTGAGACAGTGGTGAGAGCAGCTATGATGTATGGTTTAGAGACAGTGGTGAGACCAGCTATGATGTATGGTTTAGAGACAGTGGTGAGACAGCTATAATGTATGGTTTAGAGACAGTGGTCCTGAGAAAGAGACAGGTGGCAGAGCTGGAAGTAGCAGAGCTGAAGATGTTGAGGTTTTCTTTGGGAGGGACGAGGTTGGACAGGATTAGAAACGAGTTCATCAGGGGGACGGCTCATGTTAGATGTTTTGGGGAGAAAGTCAGGGAGTCCAGATTGAGGTGGTTTGGACATGTACAGAGGAGGGATAGTGAATATATCGGTAGGAGGATGTTAGAAATGAAGCTACCCAGAAGGCAAAGAGGAAGACCAAAGACCAAAAGGATGTATAGGGACAATCGTGACAATCGTTATAAGGAGAAGTTAGGTGAGTGAAGAGAGGATGTAGAGAGTTAGGTGGAAGTGGGGAGGGTTAGAGATTTGCTGTGGCGACCCCTAAAAAGAGAAGTGTATTAAAAAGTGCTGGTCATTATTAAGGTCAATAATGTTTCCTTTCTAAATTCACTCATGCTATAGAAAAAGTTTTTTTCCAGTATATTATTATAGTTGCCATTTTATTTTATTACACTGTCGTAGTTGCAGGCAGGGGCACCGATAAGTGAGACAGGTTATTAGTAAGCTAGTATTGTTGAGTTAATTTAGCTTACTATGAAACTAACAGTGGCCCTATATGTCAGATTAATGAAATAAAATAATAAAAATAAAATAATTCAGAGACAAAAGTGAGACATCATTAGCTTGGCAGCAATTAAAAAAACAATGCCTCTCTCGCTCTCTCTCTCTCAATATATATATATTGAGAGAGAGAGAGAGAGAGAGAGACAGATAGACAGATAGATAGATAGAGATATTGTTAAAAATGGTATATAACTTATAAAGGATATGCAGTAGGATGATAGGAATGTTTTACATTGGGAATAAGCTCTCCAAATGTACGTAGGTTTTTACGTTCCTTATGTTCTCAATGTTCTTCCTGTGGTACTCCATTCCCCCATCGAAGGTTGCGTGTTGTGGGCTGAATGATATCTCTACTATCCATACCATACAATAGCCTGTGGTCTCTGTTGTTAATTGCGCCCTGGTTTGACACCCTGGTAGGGGTGTGTGTTAGGAAAAATCTGAAAAATGTATTCAACAAGGACATACCAATGGAGGCATTGCTTTAAATTACAACATTACGGCTTTTTCTTTGCTTTTATTTTCTGCTGTCATCGTTTTCTGCTGAAGGAGAGCTGTAGGCTATTTTTGGCCTATTGTGCTACTTGCTGAGGAAAAACCTACTTGCAGATGTTAGTGTTTGTGTCCCCCCCCCACCTATTAATGTATATACATATATACTATATGAACAATTATTGGGACACATGGCTATTACATCTATATGTGTACATCTATAGATACTATTCCAGATTGAGTCTCACTCTTATTCCTATAATAACTTCAAAATTATCCCAAAAAGTTTTAGTGGGGTTAAGTCAAAGGCGGGGGCGTTTTTCCACACCCACTTTGGAAAAGTATTTTATTATACTGTTTACTTTGTGCACACTGGCACTGTCATGATAGAACAGTATTTGAGTCTCTTAGTTCCACTGACGAAATAATGTAATGCTACAAAAATACAAATACATTCTAGGAACTGCCCGCTTTCATCTCCATGGAACAGTTGTCCACAAACTTTTGGTCATCTAGTATCTATAACTGTTTTTTAACCTGAAAAAAAAATACTCTCACGAGTCAGAGAAAAGATCCCACAATCCTCATCTCCTTTAGGAGGGGTGCCCAGAGACATATGGTATAGGTTGGGTGGTGGGTGGTTTGGTTGGTAAGTGGTGGTGGTGTGTGGGAGGGTGGTATAAGACATCAGACTGTGAGCGTGTAGAATTACTTCAGCTCATTATCCAGGTGCTTAGAGCTCAGATATCCTCTTTAAACTACAGCCGCACTTGGCAAAGCCACCTAGATGGTGCAGGAGCCCAAGCCCTGAAGCCTCTTCCCAGCAAACCAGTGTTACGGTAATCAACAACTCTTCCTACCCCGCCCTTATGAGAAAGTAGGAATGTGGCAAATATGTCGTTACCAGCTAGTTGCATGAGTTTACAAAATTAACTAGCCAAGAATGAACACTAAATATAATTTTAGGACTTTCACCAGCACGGCCTGTAACCTTAGCAATGAATTACTCACTCAATTTATGATAACTATTCATATGGCACCTCAAGGCAAAGGAATAAATTGAATGGAAGTGACAGAATCCATAAATGTGGCCTGTGGTGGCTAATTTAAACACCCTGACACGAAACCTGTTATGTGGAACTAGGATAATCTGATTATGCTGACCTCCTTTGGAGTGATGTCATTAGACCTTGTGTGATCTGATAGGCTGCGCATGCTGGTCAGTTCCTGTCCAATCATGACCTGAACTCGCTCAAGTACCTGCTTCTATAAACAAAAGTGCTTGCCCCAGTAAGGGCATGAGAAACAATTTAACGGGTAACTCAGCACAAGGTAACGCTATACCACCTGATCATGTTCCCTGATACACTCCGGAGGCAGACGGTTACCAGAATCCAGTAGGGATAACAGCCAGTTGTCAGACACGCAAGTCAGTTTTAATGTTTAATGTTGGCCATTTAAAATAGGTTTTACCTAAAAGTAAAACAATAATTAGATAATAATTATTAATATTGTTTTTAGATTCTTTTGGGAAGGCATTTTTGCCTATATTAATAGGACAGTGAGAGAGAAACGGGGGGGGGGGGGGGTGTCAAAGGGGGTGGGACCCTAAAGGACCCAATTTTGAAAGGGGTGGGACCCTAAAGGACCCGGTTTGATTCCGGCTTTGGTCCTTTCCGGTCCCACCCCCTCTGTCTCCCCTGTTTCATCTCTTCATCTCTTTCACTGTAATGATAATAATTATCTTGTGATAATGACATAAGTGACTAGTTTCTTATGTAATTACAACGCAAGTCCACAGCCGTTTAGTCCTTCTGTAGTCATTCATAGCCCAAACACGTTACGAGATCTTATCCAGAGATTGACATTTATAAAAATGTGATAAAATCACTTGGACAGGAACAATAAGTTGACATTGTAAGCTGAAGATGTTTCTTCCTGTAACATAATTATATTGTCAATAAAGATTATTTAAATTAAATATAATATAATATAATTTATCATTTATTTATTTATATATTAGTTGGGCCAGGTCTTGGTGCTTAAATAATGTAATTACAATGTAATATATAACAATTTAATGGTTTTAAAATATTTAAACAAACAAAAAAAAAACCCTACAGCAGCTATAATAAATCAAATAACCACTTTTTACTGCCATGACAAGCAGAAAAGCATCTCAGAACAGACAATTTGCCGAGCCATGAGACAGCCCGTTTGGTTCCATGCCTTATTCCAGTCAAATAAGGAACATGTGGCTACGTTGTGCTTATGCTAGTTGAGGGATGGGTAGGATGGGAAGAAGACTGGGTACTTTTTTTCTAAGCTTCTTCCCAAGATTCAGATGAACCTGACGTGGTCTTCTACTGTTTTAGCACATTTACCCCCAAGTTGGAGATTTGGAGATACAGTTCTGCTCTGATGATTAGTTGTAAAGTGTGGTTAGTTAAGTTAGTATAGTCCATCAGGTTAAACCAGTCTGTCCATTCTTCTGTGAGAACTTTCATCAACGAGGCCTTTCTGAACTGCTGCTAGCTCAGCTTTTAAATTTAATGTAGAATTTATACCGTGGACCAACTGTAACATATATATTTTCTAAAGGTGTTCTTGACTTGCTGCAAATGTCACCAAAATACTACTAGTTTGCAAGTTAAAGGGGTCCCTCAGCATGAGTGGTAGTCTAGTTTAACCACAACCACTGGTGTACAGCTCAGGTACAGGTTTAACAGGTACAGAGCAATAAGAGAAGGACAAAGCAGATGAAAGAGTGAGTGAAATATGCATTCAGAGTCTGTTAACAGCAGAATAGCAACAATGTCCACTTTATCAGACATCTTTACGACTGACTCGGGTCCATAATGACTCAGGTTGTCTAGCCAGCTGGGGGGAAGGGACGAGACATAGATCGAGAGAACAGGAGTTCCCGAGAGTGGACCTTTTACTAATGAAAGACCAAACAAACCAAGGGTATTTGTGTACAGTAATTTGTGTGTGTCTTTGTGAGTGAAAAGTTTCAGGGTCGGTGATTTCCAAAGGCATTTTGGATCTGGGTTTTCAGGGTAGACCAAAAAACAGTTATGGGTCCATACACAGTATAACAGAATTAATAGAGTAATATAAAAGTCCTGTATGTTATTATGCACAAGATATTAAAATGGCATAGTAAGTACTTTGTAAGGTGGTACAAATTTTAGAGCTGTCCAGATTACTTCATAAATATCTTTTATTAGTGCTACACAATAGATTACAGCAGAAGAAACATCTTCAAAGATCTCAGCTTTAGAGGCCAGAGTGCAGGGTTAGCCGTAATGTGTTGTTTCTGGACCAGAGAGGGTTAAGGGCCTTGCTTAAGGGCCAAACAGTGACAGCTTTGCAGAGCTGAAGCTTAAACCCCAAAATCGAGCCGAAACACAACAAAATCAAGCCAGAACACAATGCAATCAACCAAAAACAAAACAAAATTAAGCTGAAACACAATAAAATTGAGTCGAAACACAACATAATCAAGCCGAAACACAATGAAATTAAGCCAAGACACAACATAATCATGTCAAAACACAACAGAATTACGCTGAAACACAACCGAATCAAGACAAAACACAACAAAACTGAGACGAAAAACACAACTGAATCAAGCTGAAACAACCCGACATTAAGCCGAAACACAATGAAATCAAGCCCAAACACAACGCAATCAAGCAGAAATACAACACAATCAAGTCGAAACACAACAGAATCAAGCCACAACGTAATAAATGTAATAAAATGGACTTTGTTTGACCTGTTGGCAATCATATCTGCCGGATCGCTTGTACCCACATGAAAGTAAAAAAAACACCTTTTATTTTATTTTATTTTGCATCCCATGTGATCCGATTAAAAACATTTAACTGTGCGCCACTAATTATAATCTAAATCCATATTTAAACCAGATAATCTGTTCATTGGAGTTGATGGAGTTTTATATTGCAATGGGATCAAATCATATGGAGCGTTTCAAAGGATGCTGGATGACCTTCTGAACCATTATAATGTCAGGTTGGAGAAAGTGCGTCCGTAACACGAATCCTTCTACTGTAAAAGCATACAACGGGTCTTTATTACTAGGAAGTCATCAAAACTTCCTTTTAGTGCACTATTATGAAAAATCAAGTGCAGTCCTGTCTCTGTGTTCCATCACTCAAACCCAGCGATGAAGGTTTTTCCTGCCAGGGCTGATTGTAAAAGGGTCACAGATGATTGTTTGCACTGTGGGTAGAATCAGTGAGTCACTGTCGGCTCTCGTTGATGTGTGCCGCGACGCTCTGATAAAACCAAACATGATGAGGTATTTGGTTTCGCCCGACTCTGTGGGAACGAGGACATGTGGGTCACCAGGTGTTACTGCTGCCTTCTCAGGATCACGGTAGGATCACTAGATCTCCTCGCTTAAGTCCTAGGGGAAAAAAAGGAGGAGAATAATTGCGCTTTATTTATCTAAAACGGACACATGTCAGTGAGCAAACAGAATAAAATGCTCCCACACACATATGCGTGAGCTTGTGGATGCACCTGACGGCATCTCGATGATTTGACATGATCAGACAATAAGGACAGTTATCCTATCCCACCCTATCCCAAAAGTGCAACACTGATTTTGACCTATGCTCCACTCCTCCAACAGGGTTAAGGATATGATTAAGGTTGGGTTTTAGGGTTGGGGTTTCGGGTTCAGGTTAGGCAACAATATGACAACAATGCACAATATATATATATATATATATATATATATATATATATATATATATATATATATATATATATATATATATACACAAGATCATCTTATCCAAATGTGTAAACACCCAATTCGAGAATTCTTACTCCTATAATAACCTCCAGACTCTTTATCTGTTGAGCCTAGCTTAAGGATTTACTTATTTAGTGATGATGATATGAGTACGTTTAGGGACTAAGATTAGCTAAAGAGATCTGGTGTGTAGTCGGGGTTCCAGTTCATCCCAAAGTATTTGTTAAGGTTGAGTATGAGTCAGGGCTCTGTGCAGGACATCGAGTTCTTCCACTCCAACCAGAACACACCGTGGACCTCAGGGGCTTTGTGCACAGGGGTATAGTGATGTTTAAGACATGGGAACTAACAGTGTGGGTTGTCCTACTTGGGACAGTGTCGAATTGTGGCAAAGACCAGCGATGTCATGTGCATGAAGCTTAATTGTAAAAATGAGTTTATTGATAAAGTTTTATATAAAAGTTTTTTATATATACACATGTATAATCTGCAGTTCTATTACATTGTTTATGTATAACTAGTATTACTAGTTAATATGATAGCATATTGTAACTTTTGAACTATTGGCTGAATTTTTGATGTAATGTGCACAGTATAGTCTCAATAATTTGCACAACAACTAAACTGAAATAAACGATATATGGTTGCCTGCTGGTCTGTTATTGTAGGCATTTTTTATATAAAAAAATGAAGAGTGATTGGCTGCGGTACATGTCAGTCAGATGCCATGTTGGCCAATAAAAGCTGCTATGGAGTCCAGACCTTCTGCTGTTATTCTGAAGCTCTGGCTATGTGCAAATAGCCACTTGTTAGAATAGTGAATGTCAAAGCGCCTGTCCAGCCGGTCTACCCACAACCCCCCCCCCCACACACACACACCATCTTCAAACACTAATGGTAGATGCTAAAAGCAGTTGGTTTACACAGTTTTATGTGGAAGTTTGAAATAAATAGCACAGCTGAAGGAAAAATGTCTCTATTATAACGTGTATCGTCTTCGCTATTGCCTTATTACCTTATTTGTTCATTTATTTGATCCTAAAGAATTTCTTTTCTATAATGCAAAAACTGTCACTTATAACAAAAATGGGTGCTACTAAATTATGACCGTAAAGACAGAAAACATCCAGAACAGAAGAAAAGGGTTGATAAAGGGGGTCAATTTGACTTAGAAGGCGTTCGTCCAAAATAGGTTGAGAGACACACGTTAGACTAACTAAATAAAAATGTTTAATTTTTGCTTAGGGTAATAGCTGTAACTGCTATATGGGACTTGTAAGGTACTACACACACACATACACAATATAAATGACAATAATTGTCCACCAGTTGTTACAGTGGCCACCGCACAGATCAATAAAGAGATAACTCATGTATCCAGAGGCGGTGAACTGTTTCTAACACCATCAGGGACCGTAGAGAAAAAAAAAAGACAAACACAAACGAATCCACTTGCTGGAGACTTACAATTTTACTACAATTTAACAACTGAGTAACATAAAGTCCGAGTGTGTTATTAAAGTGTAACCGAGGCAGGTTTGTTGGAGTCCAAGGTTTAATCTGAAGCTCACATGACTGAAAGAAAGAAAAAAAAAACCCAGTGTAAACAGAGACCTTATCCACACCCACACAACACACACACACACGTACTTGATCACCAGAAACTCATACATCATCCTTAATATACACACACGTTCCCTGAGGCTTGTATAATTATAGCGATAATCACAGAACAAACAGAAAGGCCATTGATTGACTCTGTAACACAACACACAAAAGCATAAATACACACACACACAACACACACACACACACACACATACATGTGGACAAAGAAACTAGAGCAAAATGCGAAGAGTCTTTGCCAATCATGGGTGAGTTATCCAGGAAAGAATGTCACACTGAGAGTGTGAGGCGTATTGTTCTTAGCCAGCTGGAATCAGGACGTTGCTACACCGTGTGCCCTGGCACTACAGTCCCGTGTAGGAGTGCTACCACCACCACCACACGCTCAGCCATGCCAACACTGGGCCAGTGACATAAAGACTCACATCTACTGTATGTCAAGCATCCATTGTCTTTATAATACAATCATAACCCTTCAACGTACACTCTAAGGATATGTGTGTGTGTGTGTGTGTGTGTGTGTTCAGCTTTGACGGTGTCAAAAGCCTATTTTACTCTCATGGCTAACAATAAATTTGTTATTTTTGGCTACTTTATTACTCTTATTTAAATAACTTTACACATTATTACATTTACTCATACTCAAGTAATTATTTTTATAAGTAGTTGCATTTGTATTTTTTGTATAGTTGTAACGTATTTTTGGCTAACATACCTACAGCTGCTTTTTAATATCCCATTTAATAAATATTAATACTAAAATGAGTATTTTTACGCTGATTTACAAAATAGTTCTTAGTCTGATGACAGTACAAATGTAGTAGATTTAATAGTTTATGATAATAAAGTGGCCAATTTAGTCACTAGTTACTTAGGATTTATACGTTAAATGGGGGCAGTGGTGGCTCAAATGGTTAAGGTGCTGAGTTGCTGATCTGAAGACCAGAAACACCTGGGTTCAAGCTCCACCACCGGCAAGCCAACCGCTGTTGGGTCCTTGAGCAAGACCCTTAACCCTTCCTGCTCCAGGGGCGCTGTACCATAGCTGACCCTGTGCGATCCGACCCCCAAGTTACTAAGATGGGATATGCGAAAAACACTGCATTTCATTGGCTCTGTACACGTACCTTACACAATGACAATAAAGTTGAATATTTATATTATATTATATTATAATGTAATTAATTATTTTTGGTGGGAGAATTTGAAAAACTTTGTCTGTTTTAGTGTCACTTTAATTAACAAGACGGTATCATTTAGCAACGTAACAGCACACTGAATCCATATAATGGAATGCAGAGCATATGCACCTAAACTTAGTTTAAGCTTATATGTATTATTTGTTAAATTATTAAACCATGTGTATTTCTATAAGCCAGCAGCTGTGTGAAACTCAAGCTTGAGGCCAGGATCAGTGGCACGGAGGCCGAGAGTACTCGTCATCGTCCTTTGTCCAGGCAAATTTCCCTCCAGTTCCTGCTGAATGGTTTGCATTCCAAATAGTTTTAACAATGTGTGTTTGGCGCATGCTAACTTCAGCAGTGTGTGCAGGTGATATGAACTCATGCAGACAGGATATTTAGACATGATTTTAGATTACGATTTAATCAGAATCGTCCCAAAGTCGATTTGCACCTCGTTGATGGAGATGGAAGGGAACGTTTGAGCAAATAAACACCCGTAAACACTTTAGAGGTCTAGAACCAACGAGCTACAGTATGTCTATAAAATTATAGCTACATGTGTAGAGAAACCTATAACAGATAAAAAAAAATAGTGATGGAAGGAGTAAGCGGGATCCTGCAGGAGTGGGCAAGATTTAAAGAAAGTGGATTGGATTGGGCGGGATTGTGAATAAGTCGGGCAGGATTGTGAATAAATTGGGCAGGATTGTGAGAAAGTGGGTGGGACTGTGAAAGTGTAGGCAGGATTGTGCAATAGTATGCGGGATTGTGCAGGATTGTGAGGCAGTTTGTGGAATTGTGAAGGTGGTGTACGGGATTGTGCGATAGTGTGCACGACTAATTTAATTGCATGAGTAATGGTCCAATCTATTTCACTGTTTGCGTCACTCCACTTGTCTGTGTGTTAACATTCTAGCCAAAAATTGTATATCACATAATTCTAATAATACATAAAGTCGATAGGGTTTCAGGAGAGAGATGTGGAATGATGGAGCGATGCGGTACGATGCTGCGGGCGCAGATACAGATACAGATACTGGGTTTATATGTCGTAGGATTCGGAAGGGAAATATCTTTATAAGTAGGAATTTCACGTAACTGGGTATTTATAACTACAGATAATTGTTGACTTTATATAAACATTGGGTATAGATCCAAATTTAAATAGGATCTATTGTGATCAATCATTATAACACAAAAAAACCCGTAAAATATTAACATATTGCAAAATATGTGCTTTAGTTTGTTCAGCCTACCGGAAACTATTTTTATTATGTGTAATTTTATATATATTTTTTTATTATCACAATACCAATAAAGCAGTTAAATTTGGTCTTTTTTTGTTTTCTAATGACTAAAAAACTACTTTTGCTTTTTAATGACTGAACCTTTTTATTTATTATTGTCATTTTTTAAGGCTGTTTTTAAGTTAATACTAAATATATGTCATTTTTAATCATATGTAATGTTATAATCTATGTAAAATCTACATGAAAACAGAATGCAGTGATTTATAAATTTCATTAATGTGATAGAACACAAACCACAAATCAATTAAAATAAATAAAAAAGGAATTAAAAAGGTAATTTTGAAATGAAGAGTTTGAGCCAAAGGCAAATGGTTAATTGGCAACAGATCGGTAACATGAAAAAGAGCATCTTAGATTAATCATACGATGCATTTACACTGCAGTTCTTGATGCCCTATTCTGATTTTGTGACTATATTTATTTATTTATTTTATAACAGGCATCTTTGACATTTACATTTCTGACATTTGGCAGACGGCCTTATCCAGATCTACTTACATTTATCTCATTCATACAACCGAGCAATTGCCGGTTAAGGTCCTTGCTGGGCAGTGATAACTAGGTGGTGCTGGGAGTCGAACCTTGATCCTCCGGTTATCAGTCCAACACCTAAACCACTGCGTTACCACTTCCCACATCAGAAGAATGACAACTTTTAAAACTGACCTGTATCTGCATTCACACTATACACGGCAAAACAACCCAAGGTAGACGTACCGACTGGAAAAGAAAGTAAAAATAGCACAATAATCAATGAACGCGATGGATAAAAACTAAATGATTATTCAGTATTTTTATTTCCGCACCATATTTAATAGCGAATAAATATATAAATGTGTATATAGGTCGCTGTTGGTGTCCATGGTGTTCGACGCTGACGCTGGTACACATATCCGATTCCTTTTCCGATTTATTTCCGCAGATGAAAAATCTGTAGAAAAGCTATCTGTGAAAAGTTGCATTTACAAATTGTTGAACTATTGCAAAGACTTTAAACATATTATCATCTACGGTACATAATATCATCAAAAGATCTGGAGAATCTGGAGAAAAGCCCTTGGACTAGTTATCCAGCAGTCCCCACAGAGCTCAGTGTGAAAACATGCAGTTACTCACAAGGACAGTAAAGGTGTTCAAGGCAGAAGCTTCTGCATTATTACAGTGGTGTTTACAATACAATCCTATAATAATGAATAGCTTCAGGATCCAGCTGGATGTGGCAAAACAACACAGTAGCAATAAAGAGCACAATGCTAATTGAGTATTCTGTCAATCACTCAGCAATCGGACACGCCCACATTGTTCTGAATGTTTCTGTGGGATTTTTAGGAATGCAGTATGTTCCTTGGATGTATCTTTGTTAATGCTTATATACGTTTTACATTTTTAACTTATAATATCTTTAGTTATACTTAAGATAAGGATGAGAAACATATACAGTATAGAAAGACAAGATTTCTTTGCTCTAAAAAGTATATCTGCGCTAGCGAAGGGTGTAGTGGGCACCCACATGCACGGTTGCGCTCTGGCGACCCGGGTTCGATTCTGGTCCCGCCCCTCTCTCGCTTTCCATTTCATCTCTCTTTGTCCTATCAATAGAGGCAAAAATGCCTGAAAATATAAGAATATCTAAAGAGTTTTTATTTAAGATTCATTAAAATCAGTATAAATAAAACAACAACCAAGTTTTGATTATTGCACATAATTATTTTAAGTTAATTATTTTTTATAAAGTGTCTATTCTATTGCATTTTCTCAGTTAAAAGAAACATGTAATTCCTGCTACCTGTTTTTCACCCAAATGAGGATGGGTTCTCTGAGTCTGGTTCCTCTCAAGGTTTCTTCCTATTTCCATCTCAGGGAGTTTTTCCTTGCCACCGTCGCCCCCGGCTTGCTCATCAGGGACAAACTGATTCCTGTTTCATTTTCATCTTATAATTTCTTCGATTGTGTAAAGCTGCTTTGTGACAGTCACCATTGTAAAAAGCGCCAAACAAATAAAATTGAATTGAAATTGAATTGAATGTTAGAAGAAATATTTAGTAATAATTCACGACTGAGAAAGCAGTCCTTTAAGACACTTATTTTTAGTATCAAAAAAGCATTGACTAATTATTATTATTATTATTATTATTATTATTATATATTAATACATTATAGATTTAAACTATATACAAATAAGAAATATGAAAGCAATAGAGACCTGAACAACTTAAGCTGAATGGTGATGAAAAATGTTTTTGTGGTCAATTAATGTAGAAAATACTAGAGAAATTAAACCTTCAACCAAAATCGTAAGAATATTAAACCAAACAGTTCATTTTAAGGTGGATTGGTGGAAGGTGGAAGTTATAAATACTTTATTACTTGTGCTATTGGACAATATTTTGGTGGAAAACAAACCAACTATAGTGCATCTAATCTGCATTCGTTATCAGAAAATAAGTCTGCTGTGCTTCCAATCATGTTTAACATATTTATCCAGGTGTTTGGGAGGGTTTAAGCAGTCAAGCATGACTTCTTATTTCCCAGCAGTATAAATATAAAGTGATATATTTGAACTGGAGAGCCAAATGCATTTAGTCATTCATTAACCTGCAAAGAAAAACAAATAAATGAGACAAAAATGAGACAAAAGAGCATTGCAGTGGCTGTATAAAAATACACTATAAAGAAAGATGTACAGTATGTGTGATTCCATGCTGTTCTTCTTGTGATGTTCTAATCTTCTGGTCTTCCAGTGTGTCTGCTGGGATTGTGATCATTCAACCACAAGATCTTACATGAAGTCAGGTACTGATGTTAGCTAAGGAGGTCTGGGTGCAGTTGATGTTCCAGTACACCCAGATACCTGCTCAGAACACTTCAAGCTTTAATTTTGCACAGGTGTCATGTTTAAATCTCTTGGTTACAATAAAGGGTGCTTTTAAACAACCACATGAATTATTCACAAACCGCTGGTTCTATATCATAGTCATAAGATTTCACCCTTTGGTCAGGTGACCCCAACCGAAAAAACATCTGGAGACACTGTATGATATATACAGTACAAAACGCAGCGTTGTTAATAATAGTGACCCGATAATAATTTTTTTTTTTTCATAAACGCATCTTTATCCAGAGTGCCAATACTTTTGGAGCTGAGTGCTTTATCTCTGGCTGATATTTTTGGTTCATATGAAAAAAAAAAAAAAAAAAACAAGGAGCAAAACGACACTGATTAAAATAAACAAGGTCAGAAGAGAAAACTGAGACATCAGCAAGATACACACACTCGCCATTTCTTCCCCTCCCTAATTCTTCCTTTCTATCGACATCTTATACATACATGCAAATATACTGTACACAAAAGCACAACACACATTCTCTTGCCTCTCATGCATGCACTTTCACTAGTAATGTATGCCCTATTTCCTCCCTCTCTTTCTTTTTTTTATTTGGTGCAGTAATAGAGAGGATTCCTGAGCAGACAAGGGAACGGAGGGTGGGAGGGTAAGATGAAGAGAAAATGAGGAGGAAAGGAAGAGGGGGGGTGAGAGGGATTGTCTGCAGGGCATGGTGATGAAGGAGAGGCATAGTCTCCCAGAGACTGCCACGGATAGGGAGGAAAACACGCACGGTCATTGGACGCAAAAAAACCCCGCCCAGTTTGCTGTGTCAAGCTCATTGGCTCAGATTCGTGTTTCTTTTCCTTACTTTTATATTATAATTTTGTGTGTGTGTATGTGTAAAAATTTGCTTTCAGAGGAAAGTGTAAATTGACTACACAATATAGACATTTGGGACAACTTGACGTCATTATTGTTATTATTATTATATATTATTATTATTATTATTATTATTATAGAATGAAATATTATAGTTGTATAAAGGAGATAAATGTAAGCCGGACAAGGGCGTCTGCCAAATGCTGGATATGTAAATGTAAATATAGACATTTGTGTCCTTCCATCTTCGTAGCAACAGTATGGCAAAGTCACGTTATAGGTGTGCTGTCAAATTTGTCCAAAGATTTTTGACCATATAATTTCTTTTTTAAGAATTGTAGTTAGGACGATTATAAACTGGATTAAAGATGCGGTCGAGGTGTAGTGTAGATCGTGCATCATTAGAAAAGGACCTGAATAATGCAGGAAGCAGGAACCAGATACCTGATTAAGACTGCAGCGTCAGCTCTTCTCTAGTTTCGGGCCGATGACGGTGCGATAGTTGTTTAACTATTCATGTATGAATTATATAACATGGTGAAGTTAGACGGTTGTACTGTATATAAACATAATTAAAATAACCTTTACATGTTACAATTATCAGGCCAACTTAAAGTTTTATTTTTTAAATAGCTAACTCCTAAATCTTGTCTTTTTATATTAATACTTGTTAAGGCTGCAAAGAACAATTATCAGAGCAGTTAATCGATTAATCTGCAATTATTTGATCTTATTTAATTAGGTAAAATATTAGTGGTATAGTGGTAGCTTGGTGGTGCTGGGAATCAAACCCCGATCTTACAATTAGCAGTTAAACACCTTTTATACCACTTTGCTTCCAATGCAATTTCAATTCAATCCAGTTTATTTTTCTGTCTATAGCACTTTTAACAATGGACATTGTCTCGAAGCAGCTTCACACAGGATGCAGGAACAGTGAAAAAGTGTACGTTTGTCCTCAAAATTAGTCCACCATTCAAGCCGGTAGTCAAAAAAAGCTATAATATAAGTCACAAAATCGGAATTTGGCAGTAAGTCGCGCAGTTGTTAATCAGGCAGACTGTTGGGCCCGTAACCTTAAATCCCTTAAAAAACCACTTATTACCTCAAAATTGAGGTTGTTAAGGGAATAAAGGTTTAAGCAAGGTATTTTCGTATTACACACCCTGGCCATGAATAAAAGATCTCTGGCTATTGGTGAATTTAAAGGCCTCATAAAAAAAAAATGAAATGGAGGCTTGTAATTGTGAGAGGATGTGTTTTAGATTCTGATTAGGTTTTGCTTGTAAAAGAGATTTTAATCTCGGTGAGACTTCCTGGTTAAAATAAAGGTAAAGGTATACGGAAAAATAGAACGTTTATCTTTTTTTCTTTACTCTCTAAATGACCCAATGATAAGGACACTTTAAAGTAAACGTAATTGAATAAAGGTGACACACACTGTAAAAATTGGTCAGATGGCCATGGGATTTGCTACGTTTGATGTAAGTTGTGACGGCAGACTGGCCAAACCTGTGTGACCTGTGTGTGTGTGTGTGTGTGTGTGTGTGTGAGCTCAAATATCATTCCAAACACACAAACTCACCCATAAACACATGTACACATAGACAAAAAAACAAGAGGCAAAACTAAGGTGTGTTTGATCAAATACAGTCATTAGTGACACACCCTTACTTTCGGTATACACTCTTTTTTTCCCCCCTCTTCGATCTGGCTGGTTCTCGATGATACTTGCGCCACGCTACATTCTTTCCATCTTTCGTGCTCGTACAAATAACCATGTTTCTTTGTTTTGTCTTTCTCTCTGTCTCGCTCGTTCTCTATGTCTCTCCCACACACACAGACACACACATGCGCAAACACACAGGGCTTCGCAGAGACAGCTGTCTCTCACAGGCACGGAGGCACTGAAATAGAAGGAGAGAGTGGAACCATAACAATGGCTTATTATGAATGTCAGTAGTCATTTTTTTAGTCCTGCTCTTCTCTCGATACACATAGGCACGGCACACACTCTTTCACACACTCGGTTTTGTGGTAAAAAAGTACCACATCAGCCAGTGTGTAATGTGATTCCACAAACTTCACTACTGCTTAATGTTTCAAATATCCGGCCCCAAAGTTATATTGGAGCGTATAAGTATTTTAACATTCTTTTCTTTAAATCTTTAAACCTTTTAGGCCACCAGTTTTTAACACAGTCAGCTTTAATTCTGTAGGTAGGCTTCCAGAACAAGAAACACTATCTTCACCCTGGGAGTATTATCATATGTTTGGCAGACGTCCTCATCCAGAGCGACTTACATTTATCTCTTTTATACAACTGAGCAAATGAGGGTTAAGGGTCTTTCTCAGGGACCCAACATAGGTAGCTTGGTGGTGCTGGGAATCAAACCCTGATCTTACAATTAGCAGTTAAACACCTTAACCACTTTGCTTCTAATTCAATTTCAATTCAATCCAGTTTATTTTTCTGTCTATAGCACTTTTAACAGTGGACATTGTCTCGAAGCAGCTTCACACAGGATGCAGTAACGGTGAAAAAGTGTAAGTTTGTCCTCAGTGAGGACGAACGGAGGCGACTGTGGCAAGAAAAAAACTCCCTGAGATAAAGTAGGAAGAAACCTTAGGAGGAACCAGACTCAATTGGGAACCCATCCTCATCTGGGTGTCACTGATAAATATCTATATATCTATAGTATAGGATATAATATAGATATTATATATCTATATTATATCCTATACTAAATATATACTATATATATTAATAAATATACAGTATATATATATACTGTATATTTTAATTTTTTAATAATTGCCCTGTATATTACCGCTCGTAAAATCGCCAGCCCGACATGCCGTGTCTTTTATTCCAGCTACCAAATTATCTCCATGTCCCTGTCCTGTTCTGCCCGTCGGGATCTAGTTTGATAATTATGTTGTCTGTATATTTCGGGCTTCAGGAAGCCACTATCAATACGCAGATATTAAAGTCGTGCTAGGTTTTCACTTTCACTTTTAATCCGCAATCAAGATCAGTACTGAAGGCTGACCAATACCGTGCAAAAAAACCAACACGGGACTAAGAGGGAATGGGAGTCATTTTTCTGGGATTGGGGCAGGACAGGATTGGCCCCTGGTTTTGTCGTGGGATTGGGATGGGACTGTGGTTTTTTTTTTGGGGGGGGGGGGGGTGGGGGGGGGGGGGGGGGGGGGGGGGGGGGGGGGGAGGAGTTTGAACATTTTGAATATTTAATTGTTAATTTGATTTCAGTTGCCATTTGTTATTCAAAGTTAGTGATGAAAAAAAAATCCGCCTGTTGTAGTCATGTGACTTGTTCCGGCTGTAATAATGTAATTAATCAATTGGACGGGTTACAATATCCACCACCTAAAATATCAATTAAAAATCATCGGTTTTCAGTAATCTTCACTCGAACACACAGAAAATAGCTTTCTCTATCTGCTGCACAGTCAGTCAAATAAAGCCACCGCTGTGTTCTGTCTCACTCTCGGTTTCTGTGTCTTTTGCATATGCACGGGAGATATGGGAAAAGCATGCAATGCCCCTCCCTACACGAGCTCCGAGCGGCTTAGACGAGTATTGATACTACAAACATTTTTACACATGGAAATGCAAAAGGAAGTATGGAAAGAAGACACGGGGATAAAGAAAGAGAGAGAGAGAGAGAGAGAGAGAGAGAGAGAGCTTCTGTTACTTAACCCACTCATTTAATCTTTATCGTTCTCTCCGTCCTTCAAAATTTCATCCAAAATCACTCGTGTCTATGAAACAGTCGAGACAAAAAAAGAGTACATGACACGCCCAGCTCTACTAATTGACAGTCAAATCTTTGCCATGGTCAGGTGATGAGTTTCGAGTGGCCCCGAGTGCTTCCTCAGCATTTCCCTATGCAGACGGCTTTGAAACACAGGAACAGGAAAAAGGTTTTACTGCTCCAGCTGAAAAGATCAACAGGCTGTACGAGAGGTTGTAATAATTGTCATCAATTAAAGAAATCTTTAAAAGAGATGGACATTTTTTTTAAAGTTATGATTTTGGGCATTTTGCCTTTATTGATAGGACAGAAATAAAACAGGCGGAAGAAAATGAGGGGTGGAACCAGAAGAGACCCGAGCCAGGTATGAACCCGGGTCGCAACAGCGCACGTGGGTGCCGGCATCTCAACCCACTACACCGCTGAATCACTGTGAACGAATCTGATTCTTTTGAGTCACTTGACTGTTCCTTCAACTAGAGCGCACTCAACAAATCCCTAGAATTCACCGAATCTGTGCACTCACACGCACAAACACACACACACACACACACACACACACACACACACACACTGAATCTCTCAGATCTGACTGTTTCACTATGCGTTACGAGACTGGCAGACTGGCTGAATCCAACAATTCAGCTGAATTAGATGACACTGGACATAACAGACAAAACAGATAAGACAAGTAGACAAGACATAACACTGGACATGGACATGGTAATTATTAAGGAGAGGTAGTTATTTAGGGTTAGTTGATAGCTTGATTGTGTTAATAAAAATCTGTATAGCACAGACTTTGGGTTTTGTGTTGTGTTGCACCATGTGTTTGTTAGCATTTCCATCGCCATGGTTATGTGTGTGATTATTAGCTTTATGCTAAGCGTGATATTAAAATTATGCCTTGATGCTAATGTGTCTGAATTAAGCCGTGTTTTCACTGTGTGATTTTCACATGTTACACTGTAGGATCTCAGCTGTCATAATGTCACACTGTACAATAGTCAATACACGTCAAAAACAGCACACAAAAAGAGTTTTATGTCATCAGTCCGTGACGTTTAGTAGCCTGCGTTCTCTCGCTAAATGGTAGCTATCATTGCTGGTCTGTCTGTCGAACTTGTTCCCACATTTTTTTTATTGCATCATCAGGTTCGGTGCTGCTATTAGATCTTGGTTTGACGGTCGACGTAGAAGAAGTCACACTGCAGACAAGTGTTTGGAAAACGTACAGAATTTCATCAGAGGACGAAACCGTTTGCAAAAGCTGTTAATCGGCTGTCGGTGAACATGTCAAACTAGCGATCAAATACAAGAGATTTTAGCGTAGAAATGTAGAAATAATTTAAATAAATCATAGCCGAAATCATGCAGTTTAAGCCCGACTTATAAAAATCCACAAAGCATTCTCCAAGTTGTCTCCTGGTCAATTTTTAGCTTTGAGTTGCTTAGCTTAAATTCTGGCTACATGCACCCAACCGCTAGTTGAAGTAGCAAATGCCACAGTGTTCATTTTTTTCTTTCTTCTGTCTCGTCAATACTTCACACTTCAGTGGTGGCGGTAATAAACCATAAGTTGGCTTGTGCTCTTGTGCTCTCGCTCGATAGCTAGTCAGACATGCGCGTTAGCAAGTGCATTAACAAGTGGAGTTGTCTGATCTCCAAGGTACATGCTGTACATTATACTTGATAGATAAACTTCGGTTTATCGCAGTACATCCTATTGTATTGTTTTTTTATACACTATTTATTATTTATACGTCTATTTTTCTTATTTAAAAAACAAATAAATTGCTGTGTTTTTTTTGGGAGACCCAGAACAGAATAATGGCATTTCAATTCATTTCAATGGGGAAGTGTTCAGGAGTGTTGGGGTTATTATAGAAGTAAGCGTGAGACTAAATCAGAAATAATATGATTTTAAAAAAAACTTTTTTTTTGTAGATTTGATAAGCAGGTGAACTTCTGTGGAAACGTTTTTTTTTATGGTGGTAAATCTATTGCCATGCTGTGTATAGAATTTTACCTGTGGCTATATGGAGAGAGTAAGTGCGTATGTTGGTTAACATGCAAATGTGAGGCTATGTGCATGCGTGTCAGTATGTACCCGACTAGAAGCGACCTTGAAAAATAAATACCAAAAGTCAGGTGACAATAGGTTTATTTACGGTCATGCAAAACCTTCTTTTTTTAAACCCACAAAGTTTTGGAAGTTTTTTTCTTTAAAATACATAACCTGCGGTACATTTAAATATCGATTAACACTTAAACTTATTAATTGATAAATACAGATCCAAAGTTTTGAATTTTCTAATTAAATCGAAATTTGAACCAAAGTCTTCATTTTGAAAATAAATAAACCCACTAAAAAGCTGAAAAATGTTATTTTTATTATAAACTGTGACAACTTTTTTTTTTTTTGGAAACACTGTTACATAACCTTGTCTTTTTGTTTAAATTTTCGATTCCCAACACTTGTAAACTTATTAATTGATAATGTAGCGTTTTTACAGATCCCCGTGACCCATGAGTATGTGGATGTTAGACTGTTTTAGGTAAATTTGCCATCCCAATCATGATTGTCATTCAGCCTCTAGGTATTGCTAAGCGCCGGTATGTTAAACTAATCTGTCCATCAGGGTCAGTAAGTGCTGCCCATTTAACCTGAAACTATCAGAAACTGTTTTTACACTGTTCTATATTTGTTCTATTAAAGCTGTATGAATTATATTCCCAAATGTTAGTTTATTCTCTTCATTTCGTAGCGTTTTTCTTCCAATATGAGTATGTGGATTCAATGTGGATAGATTTTTTTGTCCAATCAGATTTTCAGCCTCTATGTGCTACCATGTTAATCTAATCTGCCCAAGGGCCATCAGAATCAGTAGTGCTGCCCATTTAACCAAAACTAAATTATAAATATAGCAATAGCAACGGGACTGTTTCTTTAACCAATCGGATTTTAGCCTCTATGTGCTACCTGTTAATGTAATCTAATCTGCCCAGGGCCCATCAGAATCAGTAGTAGTGCTGCATTAACCGTAACCTTATGCTACCTAGTAATCTAATTTGGAACTGTTTCTTTCAACCAATCGGATTTTAAATTCAAAAGCTAGCTGGCCCACAATAACGTTTTGCATCATTCCGTCCTTATTTGTCTTTTTTTGATCTTTTTGGTCCCAAGGCAATACTATTCTGTTTCACTGGGTTTGCAAATGAAACAGGTGCAAGTATGAGTACTAAATCCCTATCCAGGGTCGCTATAGCGCTATTAGGGGCACTATTAGAAAAAGAACGGTGGTTTACTGTCAAATAGAATACAAATATGTCACTAAAGGTGATGTCAAAAATATATTTTAAAAAAATGTATTGAACTAATGTGAACGGCCTGAATTACAGTGAGTGCGATGTTTGATGTTAAAAAAGTTTTAGCTAGCGAATAGCAAAGTGTAGGCTAATTTCCGCAAAAATGTGGGGGTCGATTGCGACCCCTTCTGCCCCCTTCCCATGACCCATGATGACAACACCAAAAGTTATTAGCTCTATCACACTAAACATTTCTAGTGTGATAGAGCTAATTCAGTTCTAGGTTACAGAATATTAGAAATTGTTTAACATGCTATTATTTTAAACATAATGTCTAATAATAAAAACATAATAATCTAACCACATTTTCCTGATATGTTTTTCTCAGTTCTGATTTTGGAGCCAGTGGAGTGGGACGATCTGAGCGGTAAGACGCTAAAGATCACAGACTTTGGATTGGCACGAGAGTGGCATCGCACCACCAAGATGAGTGCGGCAGGCACCTACGCCTGGATGGCTCCGGAGGTCATTAAACTGTCGCTCTTCTCGAAAAGTAGCGACGTCTGGAGGTAAGACGGCATCCTGAGGGCTAAGACCTGCACCGAATTTTAGGTGGTTAACTAGATCTTATTTGTAACCACTTACTGGAGTAATATTAACTTTTGTTTGGTGTTTGGCCCCAGACTCATTTTTATAGAACATAGAATAGAATTTATTCTCCATTACAATTATACTTTTTTTATTTAATTACATGTTTTTCCATTAATTGTTACAATAATAATGCAGTCAGTCCACTATACTCGTTAACGTTAGCTAGGTAAAAAAACCCTAAACCCCAAATGGTGGTTAAAGGTACGTTGGAAAAAGCCATACACAAACACATTAGCTTATAAGGAGCCTGTAGTTAGCATTGAGGACAATGCTTAAAATGATAAAATAACCGATTGATTTTGTTTGTTTAAGTATTATTTTCCGTCCCACCAGTTTTGGGGTGCTGCTGTGGGAGTTGCTGACCGGTGAGGTGCCGTATCGGGAGATCGATGCTTTAGCTGTGGCCTATGGAGTCGCTATGAACAAACTGACTCTTCCTATTCCCTCTACCTGCCCTGATGCCTTTGCTCAATTGTTGGGAGGTATGAGATACACAAACACACACACACACACTGCCAAAAGACATCACATCATCATGTAGCCAAACCTTCAGAGTGATGGCAGCTGTTATTTTTGTTTGGCCAATAGGATGTCTGAATAACATGTTAGGCAACCAATCAGGGTTTGTTTTTGTTTAACATCATGCTGAAAATGTCCTTACAATAATAGAACAGCCTAAAACCAGATAGTGTTCTTTTCAAAAAGTTGTGTACGTAAGTGAGTCTTTACCGTAAACTTTATAATATACCGTGCATTCAAAAAGTATTAACCCTCTATTCCCTAAACCCTACATAGCTTCTAATTACATAAACCCTTCATTCTCCCTCTATTCCCTAAACCCTGCATTCTTTATTATTACTCAGACCCTTCATTCTCCCTCTATTCCCTAAACCCTGCATTCTTTATTATTACTCAGACCCTTCATTCTCCCTCTATTCCCTAAACCCTGCATTCTTTATTATTACTCAGACCCTTCATTCTCCCTCTATTCCCTAAACCCTGCATTCCTTCTTATTACCTAAACCCTACATTCCTTAATATTGCCCAAACCCTTTATTCTCCCTCTATTCCCTAAACCCTACATTCCTTCTTATTACCTAAACCCTACATTTCTTAATATTACCCAAACTCTTTATTCTCCCTTTATTTCCTAAACCCTACATTCCTTTTTATTACCCAAACCCATTTTCCTTTTTATTACCTGAACCCTTTATACCCTAAAGCCTAAATTTCTTCTCATTCCCTAAACCTTTAATTCCCTCTATTCCCTAAACCCTACATTGCTTTTTATGCCCTAAACCCTTTACTCCACCAACCCTTTATTCCCTTCAAGGAACATAGGGTTAAGGGACCCTTCACTTTTGTCGGTTATATTATGTTTTAGCATAATGCTATGAAATTTTCCAAAATATGACAAACTAAAAATTGAATTCTAAAAATGTCTTGCAAATGTAAGAAATAAAAATAAAACTCTACATAAGTATTTAGACCCTTTACTCAGTCTCTAAAGTTACAGTAGCATCAGCAGTTATTACAGCCTTGAGTCTTTTTGGGTATGAAGCCACAAGATTTTTTACACATGGATTGGAGAATTTTCTACTATTCTTCTTTACAAATTCTTTCCAGCTTGGTGGGGTTGGATTGGAACTGTTGGTGGTGATCCATTCTCAGGTCTCTTCAGTGATGTTTTATAAGGATCAAGTGGCAGGATCTGGCTGGGATGTCAAAGATGTCCCTAAGCCAATTCTGTGCTGTCGTAAGATTCGTGCTGCAAATTCTTATGCAGAATACAACCCAATTGTTTGGCTGAGAAGTTGCCACTTTTCCCCCAGCCCTGACGATTCTACCACATACCTGATACAATTCATTTCTACAGCGTCTTTTATCCAAAATATAATAATCCTGTGTCTTTTCTTCTCTCAGAGTGTTGGAGCCCGAACCCTCACAGTCGTCCCTCTTTTAGTAGTATACTGAAACGGTTGCTGGCCATCGAACAGTCCTCCATGTTCCAGATGCCACTGGAGTCTTTCCATTCGCTGCAGGAGGATTGGAGGCTGGAGATCCAGCAGATGTTTGATGAGCTGAGGGCCAAAGAGAAGGTAACAAAGTGTTTTGTTATGCATGTTAATGTCAAATCATTATTTTACCATGCTGGTAGTTCATGTAGTCCACATATTATACACTATATGTAGCTCAGTGTTCAAGGTGCTTAACTGCTAATTGATGGGTTCGATTCCAAGCACCACCAACTTGCCACTGCTGGGCCCCTGAGTAAGGCCACCAGGGACACCCAAATCACGTCAAATCACGTCCATGAGGTTTTTGTCCTATTTACGATTTACGATTTTACTCTTATTCCTATAATATCGTACACAATTCTTTATTCATTCCGCCACAATAGCATTAATGAGATCAGGCATAAATGTTATAAGTGAGGAGGTCTGGTGTGTGCGGAGTGGTCCAGGTCATCCCAAAGGTGTTCATCCCAAAGGTGTTCAGTTCAGAACACACACCATGTCTTCATGGATCTTAGGGGCTTTGTGCACAGGGGCATTGTCATTTACATTTACACCCTTATCCAGAGCAACAAATATCTCTTATATACAACAGAGCGATTAAGGATTAAGGGCCTTGCACATGGGGGCAACAGTGGCAAATTGGTGGTGCTTGTAATCAAACCCTGACTCTTCTAATTAGCAGTCTAACACCTTAAACCCTGTGCTACCACTTTCCCCGTCATGCTGAAAGGCAGTTGTGGGTTTGCTGGTAAGGTGTCCATAAACTTTGGACCATCTTATACAATTTTAAAGATGTGGATGATATTATATTTTGCCACAATATGAAGATATCAAATAGTATTCATAGAGTAACAGTGATGTGTTGTTTGTAGACAGACAGGACACTTATAGGACAATTGTCAGTATACGGTAGTAAATTGCTTATCTCATTTTCAATTTCCTGTTTACCCAAAAATACTAAAATACACAAAAAATACACATTTCCAACCCTGCTGCATAGGGATTATCCTTAAATACAGTTTTAAATACACAGGAACTGCGTTCTTGGGAAGAGGCTCTAGCACGTGCTGCCGAGGAACAGAGGACACAAGAAGAGCTGTTAAAAAGACGAGAGCAAGAATTAGCCGAACGAGAGATCGACATCGTGGAGAGAGAGCTGAACATCATAATCCATCAGATGTACCAGGAGAAACCACATGTCAAAAAACGCAAGGGCCACTTCAAGAAAAGCCGGCTCATCAAACTGGGCCGAGATAGCAACTGCATCAGTCTGCCCTCTGGTGGGTGGGAAAGAAAACGCCACCAAGTGATGAATCAAAATTGCTGTAAACTTTGATTTTAAGATAGCGAATATATGATAGCCGTCTTTATTCTTTTGTTTTCTGTTTGTAGATTTTGAACATAAGATCACAGTGCAGGCCTCTCCCAATGTGGATAAGAGGAAAAGTCAAGGCAGTGAGAGCACCACTCCACCAGCTAGTCCGGGTGTGATACCTCGTCTCAGAGCCATTCGATGTAAGTAGATTATATTTATAGCAAAGCTTCTACATTTACTTTTAGAGAAGGCAAAAAGATGGATCACCAGGATTTAAGATAGAACTATAATAATTTTAGTCTAATCTTAGTCTTAGTTTCTAAGATTAGGTCATTCGGGTGATCCTTAACATAAAATCTATAAAATAATTGAATGAATCTTCTACCAGCTCCATTTTAACCATGTCTAATGTCAAATTCTTGATTCTTCAGGTTTGCATAAGGGTCGGAAAAGGATTCTGGGCCATAAAAATGTTCAGACGTTTTGATATTTCTGCTTTTTAAGGCTTTTAAAATATTCATTCATTCGTTCATTCATTCATTCATTTATCTTCTATACCCACTTATTCTCTAATGTAAATGTAATTCGGGGTCACAGGGATCTGCTGGAGTCTATCCCAGCTGTCCCTGAAAGGGCGAAAGGCAGAAGGGGGACACCCTGGACAGGTCACATTTAAAATATTGTAAAGTAAAGTAATGCTAAATACAGCAAAAACTATGCTACAATAATATATCAACCACATATACACACGTTTTAATTAATTACAGCAGGCAGATCTCAATAATTTAACTAATTGCATAAGCTAAAGTAATTTATAAATAAATAGTTTTAATAACCGCTGATTAATCGATTATCGCTGATTAATCGACTATCTCTGATTAATAATTTGATGCAGCTCTACTAGTAATAACATATATTATAATAAAATGGTTTTTGACCTTTAGTAACCCCAAGCGATGGAAGAAACACATGGGGTCGTACAGCAGTGTGTAAGAAAGAAGATCTGGCAGGGACTAAAAAGAAGGGTCGTACCTGGGGGCCCAGTTCCACCCACCAGCGAGAACGGGTCGGAGGAGAAGAGAGGTATACAAACTTATCCATACACCATGCTGGAATTCTGGAGCTATTTATACAAATATTATAAATAATTACTAAGCGTAATATATAAATGCCATATGATTACAGATTAAAGTCGCTTGGAGAGGGCAAGGTGTGGTCTTCAAGCGCTCCTAATTTGGGCAAGTCCCCCAAACATGTCCCTATAACTGGTGGATTCTCCAGTCTCAATGAGATGGGTGAGATATGTATACTATGTGGTTATTAGTCATTTTAGAAGTTTATAATATCCACGATATCCAAGGATCCTACGCTTTTTTGCAGATTTGGGCCAAAATGCATTGTATGAAGTGGTAGCTCAGTGGTTAAGGTGAATTGAATCAGGGTTCAATTCCCAGCACCACCAAGTTATCAATGCTGGGCCCCTGAGCAAGGCCCTTAACCCCTTCTTGCTCAGTTGTATAAATAAAGGATAAATGTAAGTTGCTCTGGATAAGGGCATTTGCCAAATGCCACGAATGTAAAATTAAATGTATGACATCATCGCGACATCATCACAGTCAGCCAAAGTATTTGAAGCTGCTGCTGAATTAACCGTTATAAGAAAGTCTGGAATATTCCGTAGGGACAGGGTAATTTTTCTGCATTTTGGTCGCTTGGGTAACACCTTCACCAAAAACAGACCTAAAAAAATGTGTCATAGTTAGATCTTTCAGGAAAGATCTAATACCCCAGGATAGAATTGAAGGAATTAGGTTGGATCTCTCCTGTCTGTGTCTCTGTAGAGGAACAGTCTGAGCTTGAGGAGCGATTGGCTCCGGAGGGAAGCAGTAACGGAGCAACAGATGATGCAAGCCATGCATGGATGGGTGTAGGCCCTGGAGTGGGTTCCCAGGATCCTTCACGGCGCTGTAATCAGAGGAAGAAGAGTGACATGGTACTGCTAGGATGTGCCTCCATCTTGGCCGCTGTGGGGTTCGGCTCAGACCTGTTGCAGCTGGGACGACTGCAGGTAAATATCATAAATCACTACAGTATAGGATTTAAGCCTTTGGGTGGATCGAACAGCATCCAGTTCTTTAGGGATATTTTCGGATGTATCTACAAAAATGAAAAAACAAGGTCTAATTATAGTCATGCGTAATTTTTTGAAAGATATTTTTTGCCCATTTTTTGCTTTTATTGTTAAGACAAAGTGAGATGAAACAGGGCAGAAAAAGATGGGTGGGACCAGAAAAGGACCTAAGCTAGAATCGAACACAGGTTGCAGCGGTGCAACCGCACACATGGGTAATAGGGCTTAAACCCACGATATTACGGCACTGGGCGGTTTTGCTTAATTTTTGAAACCACAAGAGGATCGCAAAAGGGGAAGTGGTGGCTCATGGTTAAGGTGTTGGACTACCAACTCAAAGATTGTGGGTTCAATTCCCAGCTCCACCAATCCGCGACTGGTGGGTCCATGAGCAAGGCCCTTAACCCCTAATTGCTCAGTTGTATGAAAGAGATAAATGTAAGTCGCTCTGGATTAGGACATATGCCATAAATGTAAATTTTAGAAGCTTAATTAGATGTTAAACATCTCGCAATTTTCTAGTTTAGCCACATGTGTTTTAAGCAAGCTTTTGTTTGTGTGTGTGTGTGTGTGTGTGTGTGTGTGTGTGTGTGTGTGTGTGTGTGTGTGTGCAGGTATGTCAGGATGAACAGGATGCACGTGAGGAAAGAAAAAAGAAGGAAGGTCTGTTTCAGCGCACAGGTCGATTTCGGCGCAGCATGTCCCCTCCCAGCCGTAATCTGTCCCTGTCCCTGTCTCACAACCGCCATCATCATGACTCTGCACTGCCTTGTCTGGACCCGTCTCCTTCAGTCACACTCCTCTCCCTGTCCTCTCTGTCTGACTGCAACTCCACCAAATCCCTGCTGCCCTCGGACCCAGACGATCCGATCCCGAGTCAGAGCAGCACCATGCCCTGTCCAGCACCTGCTCTGAACCCCCTGCTGGACCTGCGAGCAGAAAGCTTTAAACGGGAGCCCAACCAATCACTCACACCCACTCATGTTTCTGCCACCATGGCTGTGAACCGTGGGCACCGGCGCACGCCGTCTGACAGTGCTATCAGAACTCGTGCACAGACAGTGACTGGACACCAACGCACGCCCTCAGACGGCAGCATGCCTCTTCCTCCCATCACACCTACTAACACCTCACACACGGGTAAGACAGCAGGAAGCAGAATCTGTAATCTGTAAAGGTCTTTTCACACTGAGGCCAAAATTACTGTATGTTAAAAAAATGTACATAAATAAATAAATATTTCTTATTTTATTTCTTACTTTACTTTATTTGCTATCTTTCTTCTTTTCTTTCTCTTTTCCTTCCTCTATTTTCTGTCTTTTCTTCCTTCCTTCCTTCGTTCCTTTTTTTCTTTACCTTCTTCATAACTCCCTCCTTTTTCTCTCTCGTCTTCTTTCTTTCTTTGTTTCTTTCTTTCTTTCTTTTTTTTCTCTTTGTGCTTCCTTTTCTTTATTTTCTTCCTTCTTTCTTCCCTCTTCCTTCCTTCCTTCCTTCCTATATTTCCTTCTTTCCGTCCTTGGTTCATTTCTTCCTTCCTTCCTTCCTTCCTTCCTTCCTTCCTTTCTTTCTTCCTTTCTTCCTTTCTTCCTTTCTTTCTTTCTTTCTTTTTCTTTCTTTCTTTCTTCTTACCTTCTTCAAAACTCCCTTTTCTTTCTTTCTTTCTTTCTTTTTCTTTCTTTCTTTCTTTCTTTCTTTTCTTTTTCATTCTTTTTCTTCCTTTTATTTATTTTCTTCTTTTGTTTATTTTCTTCTTTCTTTCTTCCTACATTTCCTTTTTCCGTCCTTGCTTCATTTCTTCCTTTCTTTGTTCCTTTATTCGTTTCTTTCTCTGTTTCTGTCTTAGTTTCCCTAATCTTAACTTTTCATCTTAAACAACCCTGCTTTTCTTCCGGTTCAGTGCGTCTTTAAAACATCTCTGAGGTTTTCTGTTTTTCGTTAGGTTCACGTGACACTCTGGACATCCCTCGTCTCCCAGATCCATCCACAATCTTTCCTTCTGTGCATCGGCGTAAACCCTCTCCTTCTGTAGAATCCCAGGCTGGGACCCTTGAGCGGCCCAAGACACTGGAATTTGCCCCACGTCCACGCCCCACTCCGGCCCGAGCACGACCTGACCCTTGGAAGTTGTCATCACTGTCGCGGACGCTCAGCTCGTCTCCCGGAAGCAGCTGTGACAGTCCACTAGGCTCTGGGGACAGTGGGGTCAGCGCAGGAGCCACCAGTGGCCGTCAAACTTTGCTGGACATAGACATGGAGGGGCAGAGCCAGGACAGCACGGTGCCTCTGTGTGGTAAACACTGCTAAAACACACTGTGTGGGTGAAACACTTCTGATAAAATCCCAGGGAACCTCCGTTCTAAGCAGGGCCACCTGGCCGGGATATTTCTGTGAGCTATGAATCTCCTAGCTTCGTCCTGCATATCTGGTTAAGCCTGGTGGTGCAGTAAATGTGAGGGAATTACTCAACAAAGTCACCCGGACAGCTGTGGATTATTTTTATACTCACTGCAGTCAAACGCAGTCTCAGAGCTGCAGTGCTCCTTAAAAGTGAAGGTCAAGTCCCGCTGCTTGCATTCCATCCATAGATTGTTTAATAATATAATAGTTTAGATCCAGGTTATATGTAAGTGAAGAATTGCATCAGCAAAGCCGTTCTTTCCATACTGTATTTTCTGGACAATAGGTACTTTCTTTAAATTAAAAGAAAATAATATACATACACAGTAAACTCTTTCCTTTCCTTTCCTTTCCCTTTCCTTTCCTTTTCTTTCCTTTCCTTTCCCTTTCTTTCCTTTCCTTTCCTTTCCTTTCCTTTCCCTTTCTTTCCTTTCCCTTTCTTTCCTTTCCTTTCCTTTCTTTCCTTTCCTTTCCTTTCCTTTCCTTTCCTTTCCTTTCCTTTCCTTTCCTTTCCTTTCCTTTCCTTTCCTTTCCTTTCTTTCCCTTTCCTTTCCTTTCCTTTCCTTCTTTCCTTCCTTTCCTTTCCTTTCCTTTCCTTCCTTTCCTTTCCCTTTCAGGTTCCTTTAGCTTTCCTTTCCTTTCCTTTCCTTTCCTTTCCTTTCCCTTTAGTCTTCTTCTTTCTTTCCTTTCCTTTTCCTTTCCTTTCCTTTCCTTCCTTTCCTTTCCTCCTTTCCTTTCCTTTTGCCTTTACCTTTCCTTTCCTTTCCTTTCCTTTCCTTTCCCTTCCTTTCCTTTCCTTTCCTTTCCTTTCCTTCCTTTCCTTTCCCTTTTCCTTTCCTTTCCTTTCCTTTCCTTTCCTTTTCCTTTTCCTTTCCTTTCCTTTCCTTTCCTTTCTCTTTCCCCGTTCCTTTTCTTACCTTTCCTTTTCTTTTCCTTTCCCATTTCCTTCCTTCCTTTTTTGCTTCCTTCCTATATACATATATATATATATATATATATATATATTTTTTTTTTTTCCTTCCTTTCTTCCTCCCTTTCCTCCTTTTTTTCCTTCCTACCTTCTTTCTTCCTTCCTTCCTTCCTTTTCTCCCTCTTTCCTGGCGTCCTTTCATCCATCTGTCTGTCAGTATTTCGTTCCTTTTTATCCTTCCTTCCCTCCTTCCTTTCTTTCTCTTTCTTTCTTTTCTTTCTTTCTTTCTTTCTTTTTTTTCTTTTCTTTCTTTTCTTGTCTTCTTTCTTTCTTTCTCTTTTCTTTCTTTCTTCTTCCTTCTTTCTTTCTTTCTTTTCTTCTTTCTCTTTCTTTCTTTCTTTTTTTTTTTCTTTCTTTCTTTCTTTTTCCCACACAGTCATAACTGGGGGTATTTTACTTCCTGCTTTTTTTTTTTTAAAGTTGTTGCTGGTGAAAAGGTCCATTAATTTTTTTATCTCTCGTTTTCACATTCAGCAATATTTCACAGCCACACTAGTTTATTCACACTCTTATCCGAAGCAACTTATATATAAATTCTTTTTATTAACCATCTGAACAGTTAAAGGTTAAGGGGCCTTGCTCAGGGGCCCAGAGGTGACAGCTTGGACAGCCTATCAGCCTTGTAACCTTCTAACCTCCGAGCTACCACTTCACTAAAATAACTGAGATGTCAGTGTGTCCTGTTTGGAAGACAATTGAGAATATTTTAGTGAAAAAAATGTGGGTGCTTATAGTCCAGAAAATACCGTAAATCTAAGCTTATGTTATACTCTTCTGATTTTTTAAGAAGAAATCTGACCATCTAAAGCTCACTGCAGGTCCTAATCCGAACCAGGAGTTGTTTTAATGTCAAGGCCTTGTTTGTTTAGCAAATCCTGATGTACAGTACATATTGCCTGTGTGCGAGTATGTAAGCGAGAGTGTGTGCATGTGTTTATCTTCCTTGAAGGCGTGTCATAGGAGTAAGTACGACTGATCATCCGCTGCTTCTGCTTTTTAAATGCACTCTCGCTTCCGTTTTCCTCAGTAAGATGAAAAGGAAGGACTGTTCTGGTCAAACGAGGGTCTTTGTCCAGTCGCAATAAAATACGATTCATTCTGTACTTCCTGTATTTAAACCTAGACGCTTGTTTACCTCTTCAAACTCAAACAAAGACCATTGAAGATTTTCCTCTACCTGATCTGATACATGCAATGTGTATTTATATATATATATATATATATATATATATATATATATATATATATATATATATATATATATATATATATATTGATGCTCTATGAAATGCAGCTCTATGAAGGAAGCGTGATGACATCATTCCATTAAATACAATGAGCTCTTAACCTTGTGTTTATGACGTTAAGGCTCTACTTGGCCCCGAACACACTTTTACTCTTGAAGGTTCAACCTGGTAATTGACAGTATTTTTTTTTCAACTGTCTGCCAGTGAGAATGTATGTGCATGTATGTGTGTTGTTAGCATTTGTATGGGGTGACTCTGTGGAAGGATGAGACACAAAGCCGTCCGTTATTTCCGGTGTGAAAAAGAACTGAGAGTATTTATTAAAATTATTGTTATGATCGAAGCTGTGATTAGTTATTTATTTCCCTAGTAATTGGTTCTGTATGTGGTTTGAATCAAAGTTGTAGGAGTGACAATCTTCCACTAGATGTCGCCAAATACACACACAATCACACAGCCAGAACTAAACAATCCAACACCATTGTACATTTATGTTTAGTGCATGTGACATTTTTATCCAACTGATGTTTAATGGTGTTGCTCAGGAGCCCCGCAGCTGCAGCAGCACTGAGGATCAAAACTATACTATAATATAACACCTTTATTACTAATATACATGGTCAAATATATAATGTATATTTTTAAATAATCATCAATTAGTAATAGACATATTCTATATATTATATATATATATATATATATATATTCATTTATAGCTGAATTGATAAAACAGACATATAGATTGATAGATAGACAAACAGACAGACAAGACAAACATAGATAGATAGATAGATAGATAGATAGATAGATAGATAGATAGATAGATAGACCGAGTGTCTGAAATAGTAGTTGAAAACAATTTATAAAATGTATAGATATAAAATGTAGAAGTGAAGATGAAACTTTAGAATAGATAGACAGACAGACAGACAGACAGACAAATAGATAATAAAATGACTATGACCTGTTATATAATAACATCATTATTAAATACTGCTAATATTAAATGACTTTCCATTGAATTACTGTCCTTCTATGGAACACTTTCAGGTAGGTTTGAACTGCTGCATTATACAAACATTATATTTGGAGATGCTCTACCTCAGTCTTTGACACTTAACCATTTTTCTTGATTTCAACACAAAATATCCGAGAACTGATCCCATTCTTTGACTGGTCCCATTTTTACCTCTTATGTGGGTAGTTTGGGCTTCTCAGTGTCTGTATAAATCACACACCACCATTAAGAACATTTACCTTTATATTGACATTTCCGGCTTTCGGCAAACCCCACCTTAATCAGAGCGACGAAGGCGGTGGTGGGCATTGAACCTGCGATATTCCATCAGCAGTCTAACACCATAACTAATGAACTACCACATGCCCACTAAAGTAGATTGTTTCATTTTTCGGTCATAATACAACAAAACCCCACTAGTAGACACTAATAATAATACAAATAACACTATAATATAATATATTCAATCATTATGTTAACATAACAGTGCTTTAAACATTAAAATACACGTTTTACCTATAAATCGTTTACAACTACTATTTTAGACACCTGGTCGTGTGTGTATATTTCACCGAAAAGCACATCATGTCATGTCATCACTGGGTACGATAGCATTCCGTAATTACTGCACACACACACACACACACACACACATACCTCTCCCGACATGCCCTCACACACACAGCTGAGCTCTGCTCCACAGTTCATGTCTGTGAAAGCAGCCACTCCAACACTTTCAGACGCCAGTCAGTTACCTAGCAACTCCACTTCACTTCCATGGCAATGCTATAAAAAGCCACAGTAAAAAAAAAAAAACCAGAAGAAAGGAGAGGAAAGGAAGATGGTGGAAATGGCAATACTGGCACAACAGGCACATGTTTATGATGAAATTTTGGCCCTGACCAAAACATTATTTGTGTTGCTTGACTTCATTCTTTTGCTGTCTATTATTGTTAAAGGAGTAGTGACAGACTCATAATTACCCCATAAGAGACAGGAAGGGGGACTGGGGAAAAAAAGGAAAGACAGAGGTGAAAAGGCCCACAAGCTGTGTGAAATCAAACGGAGATCTGGTTAGTGTGTTTGTACGGAAGGTTTGTGGAGATGCTGTCATGTTGATACAAAATCTATTTTGGACGTTTTTTTTTTGTGGTTATATTCCGCACTCATAGAAATGCTTTTTCAGCCTAGGAATTATATTTACTTTAGCAACACAACACAACTCAACTCAACAACACACTTAATACAATTCACATCGACTCAAATCAACTCAACTCATTTCAGGTTCTCTTCAGTTCGCTTTAGCTCATCGAGAAGGTTTATGGAGATGCTGTCATACTGATACACAGTCTTAAAAGAAAACTTTGAGGGCTTCTTGTGGTCAGATTCTCCTGTGAACATCTGTTGCCTCACAGCAAGAAGACCCGGGTTCGATTCCTGGACAGGCTCCTTTCATTTGCATGTTCTCCCTGTGCTTGTGTGGGTTTACTCCGGGTTCTCCGGTTTCCTCCCACGGTCCAAAAACATGTATGTTAGATTGATTGGTGATTCCAAATTGCCCATAGGAGTGTGTGTGAGTGTGTGTTTGGCCCTGTAATGGACTGGCGACCTGTCCAGGGTGTCCCCCTCCTGCCTTTTACCCTAGACTCCAGCAGATCCCCGTGACCCCGAATCAGGGAATAAGCAGGTATAGAAGATGAATAGGTGAATGAACTTCTCTGCTTGCACAAATTTAATTCAGTTTAGCAAACTTAACAATATGATACAAATCAAATCAAATTAAATAACCTCAGATTATGTAAACTTAAATCGGTTCATTTCAGTTTAATTCGGCTCAAGTAGTTAATGCGTTTGCCTGGAAGGTTCATGGGGATGTTGTTATACTGAGTTTTGAAAGAAAATGTTAACTATTTTGGAAGGCTTATGTGAACATGCTCAATTATCAAGCTACATTCTGTGCTTATATAAACGTTCATAGAATTCTTATTCTATCTATTTTAGTTTAGCAACTTAATTCAACTCAAGTCTTTACTCAAGTTCAGTTCAATAAAATTCAATTCAACACTAAGCTCAACTTAACTTAACTTAACTTAACTATCGACTCAACTCAAGTCAGCAGTTCGGTTCAGTTCACTTCAACTCAACTCAGTTCAGTTCAATTCATTTGAATTTAAATTAACTCAATTCAGTTTAATATAGCCCAACCCGATAAAACTAAAATCAACTCAGTTTAGTTCAGCAACAGCTCAAGTTATCAAATTCAATTCAATTTTATTCATTCATTAATTCATCCATTTATTCATTTTTTTTAAATACTCGCTTATTCCCTAATTCGGGGTCACGGGGGATCTGCTGGAGTCCATCGCAGCCGCCTCTGAAAGGGTGAAAGGCAGGAGGGGGGACACCCTGGACAGGTCGCCAGTCCATCACAGGGCCACACACACTTACACTCACTCCTATGGGCAATTTAGAATCACCAATCAACATTTCCCAAATCTCAGTGTTGAAATATTGTCCTAGAGAATATTTTATTCTAGAGAATTGTTTAAAACATCATGTTTTCCTTTTGAATATATATAAATATTAATATATATATATATATATATATATATATATATATATATATATATATATATATATATGAATGCTATAAATGTTTTTGCCCAAAAAATGAAAGCTGTTTTCTGACTCCTCTCGCTGTGTTTATCCAGTGTGGGTGGGTTAAGGAGTGTAGGTAGGCTGGTGGAGGCACTGAAAAATGTTCACAACATTTACATCCAAAATAAACTTTCTCACACCAAGAAAAAAAAGGAAAGAAAAGAAAAGAAAGGTGGCATTTGGTACATTTTTAATCCTGTAAGAGACAAAAAGGTAAAAACCAGACGAGAAACTCAGCTTTTTTATATTTTATACAGTTTATTTGTTTTCAAATACATATCAATAGTGCATTCCTGGGCTTGCAGGTAAATATAAACCAGTTCTCAGGTCTTCTGTTGACACTCTCTCGCTGAGGGGGCAAAAAAACATGAACCAGCAGGACGGTTGGATAATAACCACAACTAGAAGGGGCAGAGTCACTCGATCCGGAAGAGACGAATGAAGGAAAAGAAAACCAGCGTGTTGTTTATTTGCGTTCAGGTCTGCAGGGTACCCTCTCTCCTTCGACCATTTCCTTCATCCTCATCATCATCATCATCATCATTATGATTAGTGGTACCCTCTCTCCTTCGACCATTTCCTTCATCATCATCATCATCATCATCATCATCATTATGATTAGTGGTACCCTCTCTCCTTCGACCATTTCCTTCAACCTCATCATCATCATCATCATCATTATGATTAGTGGTACCCTCTCTCCTTCGACCATTTCCTTCATCCTCATCATCATCATCATCATTATGATTAGTGGTACCCTCTCTCCTTCGACCATTTCCTTCATCCTCATCATCATCATCATCATTATGATTAGTGGTACCCTCTCTCCTTCGACCATTTCCCTCATCATCATCATCATCATAATGATTAGTGTTATACCCTTATTACTTCTAGGATCCCATTTGGGAGGTCAAAGGTCATACCCCTAAACCCTTGGACTGTGATTTAAACAAGACCAGAAGTTGTGACATCACAAAAAAGGCAATTAACAGAAGAAATGCAAAAACATATACACAAATACAAACTTGCCCCGTTTTTGATTTTTAAATATATATATATATATTTTTTTATAATCTTATTTTATTTTTGCTTCTCGTATTCCGATAAAACGACTCCGTAAAGTAAAGCTCTCCGACAACCATTATTTAGTTTAGTTTTTTTTTTTTTTTTTTTTTCTGTACAGTTTCAAAACAACACATATCTATTCGAACATTCAACGAACACCTACTTCAAGTGACATCAACGAAAAACGAGCACGGCTAACTGCTTCACTGTCGTTCGTCCGAACTCACGTTTTTGTGCTTCACTTACTGTCGGCTGACAGCAATCACACACTCCTGTGTTATAACCGTATGATCAAAGACAGCCAGCACACGGGGACGTAAGAGACACGTTTAACAAAGCTAATGACCCAGACTCTGGTGATGCATCGCTATCGTCTTTGCCCTTCACGTAAAAAAACAAATAATATTTTTTTTTAAAAAGCATATAAAAAGCATATAAGTTAGAGAGACTTGCATGATATAGAAAGATCTAGAAAAGCAGGCAAGCTAGAAAGCTGGGGTGAAAGCAAGCAAGAATTTCTTCCTGTTCCATTAACCTACACTATATGATCAAAAGTTTGTGGACACCCTTTCCAGCACACCCACATATGTGTTGTTTTTTCCTAAACTGTTGCCACAAATTTGGAAATCTAGACTATTTTTGTTCGTTGTAGCATTTTTACCAGAACTAAGCGGCACACACACTGTTCCAGCATGACCAATACCACCGTGCACAAAGCCCCTGAGCCTAATAAAGACAAGTTCAGTGTTAAAGAACTTGAATGTCCTTGAGTCCTGACTCTGACTGGACATTCAGAGTCATTTAACCCTAACCCTAACCCTAACCCTAACCCTAACCCTAACCCACTGAAGATACAACTGAAAGAGCGACTGCACCCCAACATCATTGTTTAATCTCACTAATACTATTGTATTCGCAGAAGCGTGGAGGTTATTAGCAGTGTTAGGTAGGATACTTAAAAAATCTACTTTAAGTTATAGTTACTAGTTAATTTTCACCGAGTTACATCATAATATATAAAACTAATTACCAGGAAGAGTAACTATTGAGTTACTTTTAAAAAAAATGTTCTTATATGTCAAATAACTCGGATGCCCCAATATTAAATAGATTAAATAAATAAAATGGACAATAAATAAAATAAATTACTATTATTATAAAACATTGTAAAACAAATCATGTGACGATGTGAGAAGATTCATTAGATTAAAATTGATAATATTCTAAAACCCCTGTACGCTTTTAATGGTCGGGAAGTACATACTTACTTAAATGTAGTACATACTAAACTAGTACGCCATTTCAGACGGCGCCGTCGTCGGTGTGTGCGACTGTCTAGCTTGTGTGTGATCATCCGCACAACTTCCTATACAAAATTACCAATCATCATCAGTTATGTTATCTCCTACCCCTAACACACACACACACACACACACACATCAATCATCATCAGTTATCACCAGGTAAAAAAATTTGCAGGTCATATGGCTGAGAGAGTCACATCAGTAATTTTAATAATAGTAACGTGACTGCCAGGAACAGGAAATCGGTACTTTGTTTGATTATTTGTTACAGAAAAAGTAACGCCGATAGCAAAAACCGACGATTTATAACGCTGTTATTCTGATCACTGGTTATTATAGGAGTAAAAGTGAGATTAAATCTGGATTACGATTCTCAAAACAACAGATATGGATGTGTTAGTCAGTTATCCTAATACTTTTGTTTATATAATGTATATCCCACATAACATTGGCTTAGAGATTCCCATTCCATTATAGTTTTTAACCTAGATATGGGTGGGGGGGTGAAATGTTAATAAAGGTATAAATTGAAATTGATTTGCACGACTGTGTGCCACGTAAAATTAGTGGCACTTAATATTACATGGCACACGGTAAGGCAGATTTGACTATAGAAAACATGAAGCAAATGATGTATAAGCACTCTAATTATGACCTCAGTCTTTAGAAACTTCCAGAATCTGTCACGTCTTTAAATACTGGCAATCTCAGAAAGGGGGCGGGGTCTGACCTTCTGCTCAGGAGTTTGAGAAGATCAGTGACATGGGTTCATAAAATAGTTGCTAGTGCTGTTATTTGAGGCAGTTTTCCCCTCGCTTTTGTTGTTAATTAAAAAGAAAAAACCCCAAAAAACCCCGTAAACAATTGCTTAAACTGATGCTACTATTGTACAAGAGGCGATAAGCAAACAAAAATGTCGGACGAGTTACGAACGTGAGAATTAGCCCTTGAATTGAAACAGTTCAAAAACTATTAAACATTAGCCATTAACGTTGAGAAAGAGAAAGAGTGAGAAAAAAAAAAAAAACGAAGGAAAACGAATACAACCAGCAATGAATAAAAACGCAGGCAAAGAGATCAGTAGAATCCAACGCTCTGGATTTGCATTTTCTCTCTTCCTCCCTTCAGACAGGAAGAAGGAGGTGTGCAATAGAGTGCGCTTGAGTTCAAAGGTCATTTGCTCAATCCTAGGCCCTATTCCGGCGCAGCAATGCATCTTTGATATGTGTGCTCTTTTAGAGTTAAAGATGGTGGCCATACAGTAATACACCTCCACCCACTCTATAGCTACACTTCACTGCTTGTTCACCTCCCCGATCATGTAAAGGTCCTTGATTCGGTCTGCGTCAATTTTTCCTACAGATTTCCAATGATTCTTGTCGGGTTCTTTTTTTTTTTTTTTTTTTTGTCAGTCAGTACCTGGGAAACTGAAAGCACCGGGGCGGCTTGGTTTTAAAGGGACAGAGAGAGGATTTAGAGTGGGTGAGCAGGAGAGTCAAAGGGGCTTCTGCGCAAAAGCAGTCCATCATCACTAAAGGGCACAGTACAGGGGTCTGGTAGTCCATAGTAGGAGGGGTTAAAAAGGGAACAGGAAGGAGAGATTTGTGAAGAGAATGGTCAAATAAACCGAGAAAACCGGACAAAAGATTAACCCAGAGCCTCTTTGTTGCTTTCCCGCATTTGCTGACCGCTCTTGCTTATCTTCATCTCCGTCAGCTGGATGTATCGCAACACGTTTGTGTCTGCAAAAAGGGAGGAAAAAAGACAAAACAGTGAACAGGCTGTCAATCGGTGGCAAAGAGGCATGTTTGAGTGCAAATGTTGAGAAGTGGGTGCTTCGGCTACGGTTTAGTCTCCTTAAAATCCTAAAATCTGTTGGTCGCTAGTTTGTCACTAATTAATGGCCATAGCGATCATTTTTTTCCATTCGCTAAAATTCTGGCAGTTTTAGAACATTTCTTCTTCTACAACAACCGCTAGACTAGGAACCAATAGAAGCGCTGAACCCGATGATGCGACTAGCGTTTAAGCTACAAACCACCTCAGGAAAACCTTTTTGTTATAGTTCTAGAGGGGAAAAAGGTAAAATGAGGGTAAAACTCCTACAGTGTGACACAGGGATCAGTTCGTACAATCCGACACGCTACAATCACAAAAGACTTTAAAGTAAAATCACAGCGTAAACCCGCCTTAAGATCCTTATTTAACGTATAATGTTTTAATCTAAATTCCTAAGAACAAGATGTAGAAACCAGTACACACCCACTAAGCACTTTCGAATGAATCATTTAATAATCAGCGATTCTAGGAGATGTTAGGAGATTTCTGGCGTTTCAGTTGCTGTAGATTTCTTAGCACTTTCTTGGTTTTAAAGCTCTCGTTTTACCACATCCCAAAGATGATGTAAGAAATAATGATGAGGGTGTGGAAAATCTTTATAAATAGTTTACTGAAGTGAAGCAAGTGACAAAATACTAAAAGTACTTTTAAAGTAGAAACATAGTTTTACCGGTTTGTGTCAGCGCAATCTAGTCACTTTACAATACTATGGTCATCTTTACAATACTAGTCACTTTACTAGTCATACTATAGTTACATACTATAGTCACACTTTACAATATACTATAGTCACCTACAATACTATAGTCACTTACAATACTATAGTCACCTACAATACTATAGTCACTTTACAATACTATTACAATACTATAGTCATTTTACATACTTATACTAAGTACTACCTTTACAATACTATAGTCACTACAATACTATAGTCACTTTACAATACAATACTATAGTCACCTATAGTCACCTACATACAATACTATAGTCACTTTACAATACTATAGTCACCTATAATACTATACTATAGTCACTACAATACTATAGTCACTTATACAATACTATAGTCACCTTTTACTACAATACTATAGTCACTTTTACAATACTATAGTCACCTACATACTATAGTCAAGTACATAGTACTACATACTATAGTTCTATACTTTACAATACTATAGTCACTTTACAGTCATACTACTATAGTCACCTACAATACTATAGTCACTATAGTACTTACAGTACTATAGTCATTTTACAATACTATAGTACTACAATAGTAGTCACTTACAATACTATAGTCACTTTACACTTTACAATACTATAGTCATATACTTAGTACAGTACTATAGTCAATACTATAGTCACCTACATACTATAGTCACTTTACAATACTATAGTCACTTACTATAATAGTACTTTAGTAGTCACTTACATTTTACTATAGTCACTTTACAATACTATAGTCACCAATACTATAGTCACTCACTTTACTATAGTCACATAGTTTACAATGTCACTTACTATAGTCACTTTACAATACTATAGTCACTTACTATAGTCACTTTACAATACTATAGTCAATACTAGTACTTACAATACTATAGTCACTTACAATACTATAGTACACTTACTATAGTCACTTTACAATACTACGTCACTTTACAATACTATAGTCACTTACAGTACTATAGTCACCTACAATACTATAGTCAGTACTTACATACTATAGTCACTTACAATGCTATAGTCACCTACAATATTAGAGAGGATGTGTGAGACGGGGCAATGACGACGGCCAGACGGGAGAGTGAAACCTGCGCTCTGAAACCCCGCTGGCCGGGTGTGGCGCGGAATGGCATATATTTTCAGCTATTTTTTCCTACATCAAAATAAATAAGTGGTGAGGTCACACTAACCTTTTTCGCACCGCAAAGGGATGTGCCCCCAGTTTGGGAACAATTGCCATATAGAAACATTTCTTACATGCAAAAACCTTTTTTTCTAAATGTTATACACTTTATTTTCAATATTTTTTATACATATTGACAAAGATACACACTATATAGCCAAAAGTTTGCGGACACCCTATCAGCAAAGTGTGAATTTCTTAAACGGTTGCCCACAAATGTCTCTATATGCTGTAGCATCAAGAGTTTTCTACTAGAACTATAAGGTCCAAACGCTGTTTCATGCTCCGTGCACCTCACTGAACAACTTTGGGACCTTCTAACCTGACATTAGTGCCTAATCTATCTTATACTTTAGTGGCTGAATGAACAGATGTCCATAGCCACACTTTAAAATTGGATAAAAAGCCTTTTCTGAAGTGTGGAGGTTATTATAAAAGTAAGAAAGCGACTAAATCTAAAAAAAGAACACAAGGTTGTGATGTGATGGTCAATTTTTTGAGTGCAATGTTTTTATACATATAGAGTATAAGCAAACATGACTAGCAATTTGAATATTGAAAAAGGAGAATAAATCAGTCATGTCTGCGTTTATATAATGCCCACCTGCAGGTTCACGGCTCTTGGCATCGCGGAGGTAACGCAGGGCGCAGTCGTAGTCTCCCAGATGGTAGAAGGCGATGCCGGCGCGGTACATGGCTTTAAAATGATCCTGCTGATGACCAAGGACTTTCAAACAATACTCTTTCACTCTCTCGTAATTCACCAGCTCCGATTGAAGCAAACACGCTATAGAGAAAAAAAGAAAGAGGGAAAAAATCAATGTGCTGTAAGCCAAGACAAGAAAGTACATACACACAAAGAGAAAGAGAGAGACACACACACAGAGACAAAAGAAAAGTGAGAGAAAGAGAATAGGATTGACCTGTAAATAAAAAAGTAGTACAAGGCTAACCGAGCCTCGCACTACAGATACGTTCATTATCCCAGCATAAAAAAAACTTACTGCAATTGCATCATGCATTGATTCTAAACTTTAACTAGTTTTACGCCCTTTGCAGCCTCGGATTACTGTTATCATCTTCTATAGCCGCTTATTCCCTAATCCGGGGTCATCTGTCTCTGAAAGGGCGAAAGGCAGAGGTGGACACCCTGGACAGGCCGCCAGTCCATCACAGGGCCACACACACACTCAGACTCACTTCTATGGGCAATTTAGAATCACTAATCAATCTAACATACATGTTTTTGGACTGTGGAAGGAAACCGGAGAACCCGGAGTAAACCCATGCAAGCACAGGGAGAACATACAAACTCCACATCCAAACCCGGGACCTTCTTGCTGTGAGGCAACACTGCTAACCACTAAGCCACCATTTTGCCCTCTATTCTGGATTATTTCTGCAAAATTATCATTAATATTGAACATTTAGACTTTTTTTGTTGACTTAAATAATATATTTCTTGCTTTTTTTAAAAATCAGTGCCATGTGACATGCTGTGAAACGACCCCACCATTTCCACAGCATCATTATCTTTATATTATAGATCATACTATATAAAGCAACAACAGGATGAGGGTGAGATATAGCTCCTTCAGATGAACAAGAGCTGCAGATTTTTATACATGCTCGACAGCTGAGCTCCCATTTCCTTCCCTATTTCCAAGTTTAATGAATAAAACATTAGAAAAGACAAATGCTACAGCTAATTAATAGCTGTGGGAAAGAGGACATTCGGATGCATTGGACCCTGAAAGAACATCTGTACTGAGCTTATTCTCTTATCTTGTGTCATACATTTGAAACGAAGGACTCGTATGGGTTGTGGTAGTTCATTTAATAAGTTGTTGTGCGTTTATGTGTGTGATTTAGATTAGACGGCACCTCAAAGGAAGTACATGGACAGTTGAGTTTTTTTCCAGGTACTCTGATTAATGCTTTAACTCCAAACTCTTCTACCGCTTGGCCCCTGAGCAAGGCCCTCAAACCTTAGATGCTCAGATGGATAAAAATGAGACAAATATAAGTTGTAAATATGTTATTTAAAAACTTATACTAAACAGCACAGTAAACATTTTTTTTTTTGCATTTCCCATCTTGGAAAGTTGGGGGTCAGAGCACATAGTCAGCTATGACACGGTGTCCCTGAAGCAGAGAGGGTTAAGGGTCTTGGTCCAGGACCCGACAGTGGCAGACCGTCGGCGATAGGGGCTTGAACAATGGGGTTCTGCTAAGGTTCACGCCTTTTCAGTTTTTAGTCACAATTTTTTCTGCCCTTCTTCCTTGCTCTCTCTTTCTCTCTTTTTGAGGCTCTGCTTTCTCTGTTTCTTTTTTCTCTCCACCTTCCGCTCATTCTTCTCCCTCTATCTCTACATACATGCTGGGGAAAAAGTTGGGACGTTTGGGTAAAATGACAACTAAAAGACTTTCAAATCACATGGGCCAATATTTTATTTACGATAGAACCAAGATAAAAGTGCTAAAACTAGGACATTTTTTATTTTAATTTTAATTTTAAATTAATTTTAATTATTTTTTTTTTTAAAGATTATAGATTATAAAAAACATTTTCCAAATGCATGCTGATTGGCTGTTTTTCTGCCTCATATTGAATAAATTATGAGCTCATTTTTTCCACTGTTATCTCATAGACCGATGAACGCACATGCTGTTCATTAACACTCATATGCTTATGTATCATTAATGGCCTTGTTCCCTATAGTGAGTCACCGATGCCCACCGAGTGCCTGGCAGACTGACACGGCTCTGACCCTGGCCAAGGTTAATGTGCGTAAATACGCAGTGCGCAGAGGACAGCAAAGCTGACTGACCACCGCATGGCGCCGCTTTCACTCATCCTTCCTGTCTTCATTTCTCTCTCCCTCCTTGTATTATCCCTCCATCTGCTGATAAGTTTCAGACATTTCGGTGAATTGTATGACTCAGGGGATAGCAACAGAGCCAAAAGAGAGAGAGAGAGAGAGAGAGAGAGAGAGAGAGAGAGAGTAAGAGACAGACAGAGGGTGAATCAACATTTCAATCAACCAATCATAACCATCTGATGTCATCAGTATGTGACCAAACCCGCCTCAATCCATTTTTGAATCTTTCCCTCCTTGTAAATCAAAATATATTATATTATAATTTTATTTATTAAATATAAAAACATCAAGGGCAGCACAGTGGCTTAGTGGTTAGCACTGTTGCCTCACAGCAAGGAGGCCTGGGTTCTACTCCCGGACAGGAGCCTTTCTGTTTGGAGTTTGCATGTTCTTCCCCTGTTCTTGCATGGGTTTACTCCGGGTTCTCCGGTTTCCTCCCACAGTCCAAAAACATGTATGTTAGGTTGAGTGGTGATTCTAAATTGCCCATAGGAGTGAGTGTGTATGTGTGGCCCTGTGATGGACTGGTGACCTGTCCAGGGTGTACCCCTACTGCCTTTCAGCCTTTCAGAAGCGGCTGGGATAAACTCCAGCAGATCCCTGTGACCCCGAATTAGGGAATAAGCGGGTATAGAAAATGAATGAATAAATGACATCTGTAATACACTACATGCTGTACTGTACAATTGCATACATCATGTATGTGCAGTTTAGTTAATGTCTAAACATTTCCCTCAAAAATAGATGTGTGTGTGTGTGTGTGTGTGTGCAGTAAAATCTCTTTAGGTGTGTGTGCAGGAATAAAAAAGACTGATTAGAAATCTTGTCTAAATTGTTAAACGTTAAGAGGTTGTGATTACATCAGTAGCAATGGATGCAAGGTGAAGAATACCCACAGAAGTGATTTGGCATTTGATTCGGGGAAACTTTAAATACTGAAGATATTTTTTCCACATACTGATCACACTTTTTTGATGGTGCAGATCGTGTCCGAGTTGATATTATGTTGATGTAAAAGCTGAAAAAACTTGTCTGGAATAGACAGCTAGCTGGACAGCTAACATTATATCACATTTGCATTTATATTGTTTACTATCTGATAACAAGCCGGTTAAATAGATAACCGTGTTACTAATTAAATGCTCGATTTAACAAAAAAAAAAAGGTTTTGTGTAATATATATTTGACCAGATGATGTGATTAGGAATACAAGAAGATGCTACTTACTGTAAATTAGAACTGAGTCGTTAGGAGAGTGTTGAATGATAATGAGTTAATTTTATTATGTGATGCTAATCCCTCACCAGCCAGGACGCAGTGGATGTAATGAGGCTGCAAATTAATGATGATGTAAGAGAGGCTCACACTGCTTTAGAATAAGGCCTAGACTGCAATATTGTCAAATATATTACATTCAAAAAAAAAAGAAAAGAATAAACAATACAAAAAACATGTCCTAATGATTATTTATCCCCTATAAATTAATTATTACTGTATCAATGTTTATTCATCCTTTTATTTTTTGCCTTCTGTAATTTTAACCTTCATCCTGAACAGAGACAAAATATTTTATGGCTATTTTTTTCCAGTTGAGTTTCGGTATTAGTCAGATTATTAAGTCACATGTAAACCTTATGGACTAAATTATTGGGTCACCTGATCATCACACCAAATGTGTTTTTTTTAAACATCCTACCTCAGATTTTGTCTTATTCTCACTTCTACAATAACCTCCACCTTCTGGATATCACACTCTAATGTTAGGTGAGGAGGTCTGGGGTTCAGTTAGGGGTTCAGTTAGTGTTTAGTGCACGAGAGGACATTTGATTTTTACCTCTTTACCTCAACCATAACACAGCCTGTCTCTTTACAGCTCGGGGGTTTTGTGCACAGGGTCATTGTCATGCTGGAAGAGTGTTTGAGTCTTCTAGTTCCATTAAAGGTATAAAAAATTGGTAGCTCAGTGGTTAAGGTGTCGGGAAAATTGTGGGTTTGATTCCCAGCACCACCGAGTTACCACTGCTGGTCCCCTGCGCAAGGCCCTTAACAGTTCAACCCTTTACAGCTCAGATGTAAAAATAAATGAAAAAGTGTAAGTTTGTCCTCAGTGAGGAAACCGGAGACGACTGTTGTAGGGAAAAACTCCCTGAGATAAAGTAGGAAGGAACCTTGAGAGGAACCAGACTCAATTGGGGAACCCATCCTCATCTGAATGTCTGTTTATTACAGCTTACGGAAATGGTGATCAAATTTTGCCTCAGGTTAAAAAAGAAGGGAAACTTTTACTTTAAGCAAAATGCTATTTTTGCATCTTACATACATGCAAGACTTACTTACATACATACATGTCCTTTTTTTCAGATGTCGGTGTCCTGTTATGACCTTTAGTAGGAACTGTACATAGACTTGGTGAAAGAGTAAACCTGCCAGCTCCAATCTCAACCTCTCATCGCTCTCAATCTTTTATTTAAGCTGCTTTAGGCTCCCTGGATCCTGCCAACTTTCCCCTGTATTAGGTTACAAACCATAAATGCCTAATGGATTCTAACTCTTATTGTTATGTCTCGATTTTTCGCATTCTCTCTGGACCTCGCTTGCTCCACCCAAGCCTTGGTGCAAACTCCTATGAGATGCGCAAACATGCTGCAAGAGACTAATTTATCACATAAATGGATCGGACGTCATAATGCGGATACGGGGAATTGCACTTAAGCTGCGCAGAGCGAAATGATGGTGGCATCGGGGCCACCCGTTAATGGGTCTAGTGCACTTTCATCTGCAGTTCGGGCCAAGATTATAACACAGCGTGACTGAGAAGGAGATTCAAAGTACAGCTGTAAAGTGCTCTTACTTTATAAAAAAGATAGATCGATATTTTTACAGTCTAATAAGGATAAAGTTAGGAGCACCGCCCTTCTCTGTCCACATCCAGCACATCTGTGTTGAGTCAGAGCTGAGTCCCAAATGAGACCTCTCTTAACAGGTGAGTGGTAGCAGCTGCTTGGGATTTTCTTCATTCTTGAGCTTTAAGCGAAGGACACTCATCTAGCACAAGGGGTGTAGCTCTAATTGATATAAGTACTTGTGTACAGCGAACGAGGATTTGGTGGGTGGGCACTAAGGTACAAGCAATACACCACCTACAGCACCCAAAACCACCAACAAACGATATTATATTCATAATTAAACCAACTCTCCTGACTTCATACAAGAAATAATAAATTAATAATTCTCCAGACCTGGAGGTGGCAGTAGACTAAACGAGACAAATGACAAAAGAAACCCAGATAAAAATGATCAGAAAATTATCAGTAATTTAAGCACTTTGGGAAAACCATATATTTTTATCTAAATAGTTAAAAAAGCTATGAACTAATCCAATGATGACCAGCCGAAACCGGTACTTCAAAATATTACCCATCAGCCCCTGTACATCATAAAATTACCCATCACCAAGACAGCATATTATCTCGTCCTAGAATTGGACACTCTGCCCTCAATTAATCTTTATATAAAATAGGAAAGCATGAATCTGGACGTAGTGTTAAATGTGATCGTCCAGAAACAGTTGAAGATATTTTAATAAAATGTAAATGATATGATGAAGAAAGGACGTCCTATAGGAATGAATCAGATCTCAATTAGATTTTTTTTTTAACGTCAATGCTTCACACTCCATCCTAGTGGGTGGCGGTATATGCACCTAAAGCTGGTATGCCAACCTCCAAGAAGAAGATGAACGTCACAAGACCATGTCACAGAGCTGTTGCCTCACAGCAAGAAGGTCCTGGGTTCTATTCCCGGACAGGAGCCTTTCTGTTTGGAGTTTGCATGTTCTCCCCTGTTCTTGCGTGGGTTTACTCCGGGTTCTCCGGTTTCCTTCCACAGTCCAAAAACATTTATGTTAGGTAAACAAGTGTAAATACAAGTGTGTAAACAGCCTAAAAGAAGGGCTAAAGAAGCTGAACCTGACACTTGGTGAGAACCGGTAAGAAAATAGAGGCAGAAAACACTGGTTGGGTAGAAAAGGTGGTGCAGTTTAGAGCCCCATTTCCACTTGACAGAACTGCCCCGTCACTGTTCCTCCACTGCTCTTTTCATCTCGCTCTCCTTTTCTCAGAACCTGTTCCTAGCTTCCTTGTCATTTCTTGGACATGCAGTGCCCGCAGTGTTAGTGGAACTAATTTTAACCCAGAGCTACAGCGTCCCTGATCACCTTGCTGTCACTCAAGCAGTAATTAGTTTTCTAGGAGCTTAATGGTCAAGGCAGGGAACCATCACTCTTACTGATGTCTCTCTTCAACGACCCCCTTTTTTTTTACCCCACTGGCCCGTTATATTTTACATATCTTGTCAGTTACTGCTTCTATTTTATTATAGCACAGGTTTTTATAAATAAATACAGCACACTCTCTATTGCATTACCTGAGAGTTTTATGTCCTATGAGTTTTGGACCTCCTCTTCCTGGTCTACCAATCAAGATGATGAACAGGGATTTTTTTTTAACATCAATCCTTCACACTCCATCCTAGTGGGTGGCGGTATATGCACCTAAAGCTGGTATGCCAACCTCCATAAAACATCAAAGAAGAAGAAGATGAACGTCACAAGACCATGTCACAGAGCTGTTGCCTCACAGCGAGAAGGTCCCGGGTTCTATTCCCGGTTTTCTCCTACAGTCCAAAAACATGTATGTTAGGTAAACAAGTGCTCCACAAGTAAACAGCCCTGCCCATCCACTGCCAGTGGAAAGATTGCGACCGACTTTACAACATACATTACATATACCCAACAGTTGCAGACTGGCAGCGGTGGGAATTGAACTCAGGTCTTCCTGGTCTACCAATTAACAGCGTAGCATCTTAACCTATTTAAGCCACCACTGCTCAAACCCAACCCAAAATCTCATGCAGAATGTAGATTTTTCTAATGTATCACACTGTACTGTACATTTTCAATCCTGGTTCTGGAGATTCACTGACACTCGTGGCTTGTCGAATTGCATCTACGCTAACATATGTCTGTTCTTTGTTATTCCAAGCTCATTGTCACCACCATCACTTGGAGACAATAAGGCAGTTTTCTAAACGGCCATCTGGACAAGACCGGATGAAGAAACTTTGCTACAGTATGGGTAACCTACTGGTTTATCTGGTCAGAGGAGAACTGACCCCCCCACCCCGACTGAGCCTGGTTTCTTCTCCATTCTGTCACTGATGGAGTTTTGGTTCCTTGCCACCGTCGCCTCTGGCTTGCTTAGTTGGGGACTCTAAATGTATAGATATCAATCAAATTGACTGCTTTAATGAATGTTTAATATTGTCGTTTCTAAAGTATTTCTGTAAAACTGCTTTAAAACAATCCCGATAAATAAAGGTGACTTGACTACGATGCTGCCTGCTAATGCTATTTATTACCGTTTTTGTGTTAAGGATTTTTGATTTCAATCGACTGGCCAGGTAAATGACATCACTACGACATCCTAAAGGCTGGAGGTATGAAGGAAAACCCATGACACTCTGCTACTAATGGTTTAGAAATTCAATCAGAACTCCCTGTCTGTACTGTGCACGAGGTGTGTTAGCTACACAACAGTAGCTCAGTAGTCGAAAAGAGTCGATAGGTGAGGACGGCGTCATGACTATATTTAACAACTCTTCTTCCACATTGTGCTGAGCGGTGTGACAGCCTGATGCTAATGCGCTGTCACTCAGTTCACTGAGCCTTGAAGGACACCATGAGAATCCTAAATCACAAAGCATTCTAAAGTTCTAAAAAAAAAAAAAAAAAAAAAAAAAAGCCAGGGCATCTTTCCCTCTTCGTCAGTTTTTTTTTCTCTTCTTTCAGCCATTTCATAATGTGCCAAAAAAACCTATAGACACGTCCAACCTGCTTCTTGGCTTTAGATCTATTTTTTATTTCATTCCAATCTCTCTTTCTCTATCTTCCTCCCTCTCTCTCTCTCTCTCCCTCCCTCTCTTTCTCTCTCTCTGTGTTTTTCTAAGTGAATATAATAAGAATAAGCTCATGGAGTGAACTATGGCTCAGGTCGCAGGCTGACAGGCTGCAAAGCTGCTGTCCAGCTGCATAAGAACAGTATCTCATATCTATCAGAATATTTTTTCCATATTTATCACTCCAGGTTGCCTTTCCTATGTTCCCCGCATCTGTTTCCTTTAACTTTCTGCACTCTAAGTATTTTAAACCGCAATGAGTGTGTTTGTTTATATGAGGATAGCTGACAGGATGCATGACTCAGCTTTCCCATAAGCGAACACACCGATGGACTCTGGGCTGCCTCACCAATCACGACTCAATCAGTGCGTGAAGGAGAGCTGTAAAGATTCCCTGATTCAGATCAACGTTAAACACAGCAGTACATACAGCCTGATCCAGCACAAACTTTTCAGCCCGGCTTTTTTTAGCGGTACTGTACCACTTCTTTAATATATCGTTTCTTCACGTAACGAGTACATACTTCCGGTGCATAGTATAACTGGGACACAGTCTGGTCCACTGCAATTGGGCAGGACTATACTGAGAAGACCTACTAATGTACCAATCAAAATTTGTTTTACAGTCTTTATCCGGTCTCTTTATCTTTACATTATCTATCTATCTATCTATCTATCTATCTATTCTTTAAAGGATTGTTATCTATATCGATCTTTTTCGATCTACATTCGTCTATCTATCTATCTATCTATCTATCTATCTATCTATCTATCTATCTATCTATCTATCTATCTATCTATCTATCTATCTATCTATCTATCTATCTATCTATCTATCGATCTATCTATCTAGATCTAGTAATCTAGCTATCTACTACTATCTATCTATCTATCTATCTATCTATCTATCTATCTATCTATCTATCTATCTATCTACAGTATCTATCTACAGTATCTATCTATCTATCTATCTATCTATCTATCTATCTATCTATCTATCTATCTATCTATCTATCTATCTATCTATCTATATAGCTCAGCTATCTATCTATCTATCTATCATCTACTAGTATCTATCTATCTACTATAGCTATCAGTATCTTCTATCTATCTATCTATCTATCTATACTAGTATCTATCTATCTATCTATCTACGTTATCTATATATCTCTATACTATCTATCTATCTATCTATCTATCTATCTATCTATCTATCTATCTATCTATCTATCTATCTACTATCTATCTATCTATTATCTATCTATCTATCTATCTACTATCTATCTATCTATCTATCTACAGTATTTATCTATCTATCTATCTATCTATCTCGATCTATCTATCTAGATCTATCTATCATCCTATCTATCTATCATCTACAGTATCTATCTATCTATCTATCTATCTATCTATCTATCTATCTATCTATCTATCTATCTACAGTATCTATCTACAGTATCTATCTATCTATCTATCTATCTATCTATCTATCTATCTATCTATCTATCTATCTATCTACAGTATCTATCTATCTATCTATCTATCTATCTATCTATCTATCTATCTATCTATCTATCTATCTATCTATCTATCTATCTATCTATCTATCTATCTATCTATCTATCTATCTATCTATCTATCTTTTCCAGCGATGACCCTTGTCTCCTTGACGGCCATCCAAAAAAAACCATGAAAACTTTACAGCAGAATAAAATAACCTGCTGGTTTGTCTGGTCAGAGGAGGACTGACCACACAATTAGAGTGTTTTTACTGAGATCTAATATTGTTTTATTGGATTTGATTTTGTAAAGCTGATAATCTCTGTTGTTAAAAAGCATTATAGAAATAAAAGGCACGTGTGTTTTAGGGAAAAGACACTGCAGTATAAATAGGTTTATGGAAACCAACCCAAAAAGCAGGTAACACAACACATTGTGGGTGAATGTTGTTCTGGAGCCTGTTTAGCTAGGTTACACCTAGCTGACACCTCAACAAACATAACACTTCACCCGGAGTGTTTATTATGCTGCTATCTCACAGTTCCTGTCATGAGGCGACGCTCAGCGCATGCTTTTGTCTAAATTTTATGGAAGATTGTGTTCTAGTTCTGTTTTGAGAAGCAGGGGTTTTGCTCGCCACACACTAATTGCACTCCCTGGGTGGCACATAGTAGTAATTACCAGCACCGATGCTGATCTTCCCTGGAAACCAGCATCACATCAACCCAATTTGCATAGATTACCCATGGTGCCATAGGGATCGCTGTGATAGTGAAAGGAAGTTAGATTATTCAGTCAGATCATCTTGTAAAGAGTAGAGATCATGCAGTCACACAAGCAGACTCCAGGCATGCTTTAGGAAGGGCAGATGAAATATTAATGGGGCATCCCTTTGACTGCCTTCCCACAGCTTCCTCAAACACACTATCCACAAACAGATCAGGCTGATAAACAGCCCCCCTGCTGCATTTTTCATAAGCCTGGGAGTCAAGATTCCAATCCAAAACACTGCTATAAGCAATGTCACGACTGCGTCTGTCTGCAAACCAGCCTGAGAAGTCACTTGTGCACTGTTTGAATCATGTGGGACTTGTTAGATCCATGAGCTGAACTGAAAGCAGTGTGGAGTGGAACGAGGATGAGCGGAATCCCGAACGGACCCCTTAAAGCAGTTATAATTAAATTCGAAACCACTTCAGCTAAAAATGTCTGTATGTCATGAAATCTGTTACTAGGAGATCTGAGAAATGTCACTGAAGCATGTAATCAACCCAATCTAACATTTCTGCACAGTCGGTTTGTAAACAAGGCCTGATCATTCCTTATTTAGATAATCAGGACGATCACCTCTTATGCCTGCCTGTCAGTCTAATCGTATCTGTCTGTTTGTCTGTCTATCTATCTGTCTGTCTAATTCTATCTATCTATCTATCTATCTATCTATCTATCTATCTATCTATCTATCTATCTATCTATCGTTGTCTGTCTGTCTGTCTCTATATCTATCTGTCTGTCTGTCTGTCAGATTATCTTATCTATCTATCTATCTATCTATCTATCTATCTATCTATCTATCTATCTGTCTGTCTGTCTGTCTGTCTGTCTGTCTGTCTAATCATATCAATCAGTCTGTCTGTCTGTCGGTACAATATCTATCTATCTGTCAGTCTGTCTGATCGATCTATCTAGTCGTCTGTCAATCTGATCTGGTCTGTCTATCATCTGTATCTATCTATCTATCTATCTATCTATCTATCTATCTATCTATCTATCTATCAGTCTGTCTGTTGGTCTGTCGGTCTATCTATCTATCTATCTATCTATCTATCTGTCTATCTGTCTATCTGTCTGTCTGTCTGTCTATCTAATCATATCAATCAGTCTGTCTGTCTATCTATCTATCTAATCATATCAATCAGTCTGTCTGTCGGTCTGTCTGTCTGTCTAAATTGTATCGATCGATCTATCGGTCTGTCTGTCGGTCTGTCAGTCTGTCTGTCTGATCGCATTTATCTATCTATCTATCTATCTATCTATCTATCTATCTATCTATCTATCTATCTATCTGTCTGTCTGTCTGTCTGTCTGTCTGTCTGTCTCTCTGTTGATCTTTGACTGACTTATTAAATATACCACAAAAATGAATGAATTGAGTTCCGCGGTTGCATTCCAGACTAAGCCTTTGAAAATTCAGTGTATGTCCCGCTAACTTTTAAAATCCCAACTAAAATCTGCTCAGCTATTGGCGATAAGCAGGTACTGACAGGAAAAAGAAAAAAACATCACTTTATGCTTGAAGAGATGGAAAATGTTGGCATTAGGGGGTTTTAATAAATGGCAGATGTCCAATAAAATGCTGCACTTAGATACAGCGCCGGACTCAAACATCACTTCACTTTCAGTTCCTTTCTGGACCAGTTATATGCTTTAATAGTGACATAATCCACATTAAAAGGTATTCACGTCAAGTCAGTAGAGCTCAGACTTCGAAATAATGCAACTGCATATCTGAGGTAAATGTTCAGAGATCCAACAAATGCTGCAATAAAGGGCCAAATTCTTCCAGTGGGGGGGTTAAGGGCCTTGCCCAGGGGCCCAACAGTGATCTTCCAATTATCAGTCCAACACCTTAACCACTGTACTACCACATTTTTAGGCATAGTATTATTTTGGTTGGAAATATTTTTGCTTACTTCTAAAAAAAATAATGGTTAAATTAACAAAATAATCTGTTAATAGACATTGAAATAAAATAAACGAATTTAAAAAATGACATAAAAAGTTATTTTGCTGAATTCTGATTAAATCCTTGACCTTTTTGATAAGTGATAGAATATTAACACTGTTTTATTTATTATATCTTTATATTGTATAGTGGATATACCTTTAGTATGTGTTTAGTATGGGGAAGTGGTAACGCAGTGGTTAAGTTGTTGGACTACTAATTAGAAGATTTGGGTTCGATTCCCAGCACCACCAAGTTTCCACTGTTGGACCCCTGAGCAAGGGCCTTAACCCCCAATTGCTCAGTTGTATAAAAGAGAAGACTGTAATGTTGCTTACAGAAAAAGATGACTTTAGTATATCTTTAAAGCTTTAATAGTCCAAGTTTAGAGCAGGGGTGTCCAATCTCAGTCCTGGAGGGTCGGTGTCCTGCAGTTTAGCTCCAACTTGTCTCAACACACCTACCTGTAGGTTTTAAGTTCACCTAGCAAGATTTTGATTAGTCGGTTAAGGTGTGTTTGATTAGTTTTGGGGATAAACTCTGCAGGACATCGGCTCTTCGGGACCGACGTTGGACACCCCTGATTTAGGGGGACATGGATTCCAGGGGAAAATCCATGGATACCAGTCTGTTTTTTCCTTATTAGTGAAAAGCGTTATTTCAATTTCTTGCCATGATTATTGATAAAAAAAAATTAAATAAAAAAAAAAGCAGTGTCTATATTTTTAAGGACTTATGCAAGACTGTACCATTTTTTGAAGAAAAAAAAAACCTCAGTAAAGCAGAACTTATGTAACCCAGCGTTACATGCTGTCCAAGTCCCTCTTTGTCTGCCAACACTTTTCTCCGAGATCACAGCTAAAACACAGCCGAATAACTTTTACCATAGAGTGAAATTTTATCGCCGAAGATCGTTAGAGACAATCCGATGGACATCATCATCATCATCATCTAAAGCGCAGACAGCTCATTGTTACAAACCAAAAAAACCTTAGACTTTCACTCGGTGTTCTGTTAATGTTAATGAAAGACAGAAGCAGACTGCTCTTGTTTGGCTCGCTTACCACGAAACAACCAGTAATAATGGCTAAATTATTAGACACACACCTACACAAACCTTTGCTAAGCGCAACCGATTGTGACAAACACAATACTGTGGTTAAAGCAAAAATAACAAGAATAAAAACAGAAAAAATAATAAATACATGACAATGAAGCTTAAACTACATAAAAGGTAAAATAGGTGACTATAGCTGGGAAAATGAAGTGCCTGTACTGGAAGTTATTAGTAAAGAAAGTCCACAAATAGGCTAAAATTAACAACTCAAAACCTTATCTAATCAATTATAGGGTTATTGCTCTATTTTAAACTATACCTGCCCTCGTTTTCTCCTGCTTCAGGTATGAAATGCAATAAAGGAAAAAGAAATAATATTTGACCCGTATTTTCCTCAGGAAAAAAGAAATATTATTTCCTAAAAGATACGAAAGTGGTGCAGATTGTGTGTCTTTATTTAAAAAATAATGGCGGGAAAACACAAAACCAATATGCTTTACTGCATTGGTGGGCGGTGCATTTGGTACCTGGGCCTTCAGTGGGGAATTACCACGACTGATACACCTCTTAATACCACCACTATCACGCCACAATTATAGAAAGCATCAATACTATACAAAAACACAATGTAACACAGCGTGGAATTACAGACAGAGAGACATTTCACTTATTGAGGATGAAATTTTTTACTAAAGCAAGAAACCCCATTAACACAACTCCAAACCTCTACACTACAACCACAACTGTACCACGTACAACATCTGGAGCAGTTCAGAATCAATATTTATCTTGATATTAATATAACATCACAAAAACTTGAACAAATTAAATAAAATATATCAGACATTTTAAGGCTGTAGGACTCCGTTACTGGTCTGCGGCACTGGTCTGGAAGTGGTCTGAATTGTCTCCCGGGCTGAGACAAGTTGGTTATCCTCGGGGTTAGCTGAACTCTCCTCACCAAGTCAATTTCTCTACTTCTCTGTCAGCCATTATGGGCGTGAAAACTTTAATTCAACTGTACAGATGCGGGCAGCACGGTGGCTTAGTGGTTAGCACTGTTGCCTCACAGCAAGGAGGTTCGATTCCTGGCCAGAGGGTCTTTCTGTGTGGAGTTTGCATGTTCTCCCCGTGCTTGCTTGGGTTTACTCGCACAGTCCGAAAACATGTATTTAGGTTGATTGGTGATTCTAAATTGCCCATAGGAGTGAGTGTGTGTATATGTGGCCCTGCGATGGACTGGCGACCTGTCCAGGGTGTACCCCTCCTGCCCGGACGAAGGGCTCCAGCAGATGACCCCGAAATAAGCGGGTATAGAAAATGAATGAATGTACGGATGCGTTTCGCTAGTCTGTGCTAGTATGTAAGAATTTACTCTGACCACCCAATCTGAGGACAGAAAAGGTTGATGACATTGCACACCAGCTGGGGGGCTTTGGGAGGCGGGTTTAAAAATCAGATTGTTTAAAGAAACAGTCTTTAATGATATTACCCATTTAGCAATCTGCCACTGCTAATAAAGTTTAAGTTACACACAAGTTATTAGCACAACTGATTCTGAAGCTTTGGCAGATTATATAAACATGAAGAGAATAACATTTCGAGTAAGTGAGTCAGCGTTCAAATGATTTATTTACCCAATTTGCTCATCGCACTTTTCCTCAGCATGAATCTGTCACTTTGCCAGCGCTGGTGCACATGTCTGAAGTGTCTCAGCTTTACACACACTTTTATCATACAAGAATTGGTTCTTCGACGTCTAGACTGTAACTAAGAAACCGGTGACGCTTAAGCGCGGAAGCTGTGCCGTTTCTAAACTTGTGCGATTTAGCTTACAGTTTAGACTGTTTAATATTTGGTAAAATTCATTAAAAAATAGCAAATTCAAGTAATTAAGAAAAGACATTTTAGTTGGGTTGTAATGGTTACAAGCCAAATGAGATTTTATTCTTAGTAACGCATTACATTATTACACAAATTACTAAAGATAATAAAAGCCTGCACTTATGGGGAAATAATATGGCAAAATATGAAGATTTTAATAGGCTTAACAAAATATTATTGGTCGGGAAAATGAGCAAAAATTAAAGTTAAAAGCACTCCTGAGACCTCCCGGCTAAAGTTAGCTTGTTTATGGAAAAGCTAGACACAGTGAGAAATACAACTGTGGAAAGTAAATTGATAATAAACCCAATATAAAAATCTGTCTGCAATTTTAACCTAATAAAAAAAAAGTAAAAGTAAAATCTATCTTAAACTATCACTTTATCAACTGCTTTAATTATTCCTCATTTGATCATGCTATAATTTTGACCTTGTTATTTTGCCATTTGGGGCTTTTAAGTTTTTTTGGTCTAGAAGTGTAGAAAGTTGCCTGGCGTGCAGTTATCCACAGCTATATATCTAATCGCTCTCTATGTTACTCTCTGTAAACTGGTGGAAATGCAGACCAAGACTGGTTTTACATTAAGAGGTTTGTGTTCTTTACTGGGCAGCACGGTGGGTTAGCACTGTTGCCTAACAGCAAGGAGGCCTGGGTTCGATTCCCGGCCAGGGGGTCTTTCTGTGTGGAGTTTGCAAGTTCTCCCCGTGCTTGCGTGGGTTTACTCCGGGTTCTCCGGTTTCCTCCCCCAGTCCAAAAACATGTATGTTAGGTTGATTGGTGATTCTAAATTGCCCATAGGAGTGAGTGAGTGTGTGTATGTGTGGCCCTGCGATGGACTGGCGACCTGTCCAGGGTGTACCCCTCCTGCCCTTCGCCCTTGCAGAGGCAGCTGGGATGGGCTCCAGCAGATCCCCGTGACCCCGAATTAGGGAATAAGCTGGTATAGAAAATGAATGACTGAATGTTCTTTACTGTAGTATTTTTTTTTTCTTTTGTAATATTAATAATTAATTAAAATTAATTGTTAACAAGCATGTTAAAAATGTAATATTTCCGGCTAGACATGGTAACAGAAGAGAACGATCTACAGCCTCATTTATACCGCATGTACCGATCGTGTCAGCAGGAAAATACTAACTAATCATTTTATCTCAATCCACTGATTAACACACCGTTTTTATTTCCTTCATCTGTCAGTACGGCCACCTTGGGTTGTTTTCCTGTCTATAGTGTAAATGCAGATATCGGATACGGGTCAGTTTTAAAAGATGATGCAAGTCGGTCATTAAAAAAAAATCAGACAGAGCCACAAAATCAGAACTGGGCATCAAGACCTGCAGTGTAAATGCGTCCAAAAAGACCAAAAATATAAGGGACACAACTTTTATTACGGTTTCTGTACATCAAAGAAAAAAAAAATCTGTTCATCCTTGTTTCAGTTTCATTACCAGCTACATTATGCCTCAATTATTTATTATCATATAAAAAAAACCTTACCACTTCTGTCAAATTATAAATATTCCCTTTAGCAGCTGCAGCTGCATTTGTGGGTTACTGGACCCATAAATAGTAGCATCTGGAGCTGCAGTAAAGCCTCCTGGAGTTTCCAGGCATGAGGGGGGAAAAAAACCCCAACATGTGTCTTAAACAACATGAAGAAAGAACGTTAAATTCTTGAATTTCCGACAAATGTAAAGAAGTTGTTCAACGTTCAACGTTACCGGGGAGCTGCTAGCAATTTCGGGCTCTTTGAAAGAATATGAGGTTGGGGCCCCCGATCACAACCATTCCTCACCAAACATACTGTTACTGGGAAGTGGTGGCTCATGTTTAAGGTTGTGGGTTCAATTCCCAGCTCCACCAAGCCACAACTGTTGGGCCCCTGAGCAAGGCCCTTAACCCCCAATTGCTTTGTTGTATAAATAAGATAAATGTAAGTCACTCTGAATAAATGGCGTCCTGCCAAATGCTGTAAATGTAAATGTTACATTACTGCTAGTACTGGTACTACTAATAACACAGACCTGTATGGGCCCCCAAAGTGCCCCCTTCCCCCACCTTCAGTGGCACCTGTGTTTATGTATAATAGCAGGTCATAGTTTCTAAATTTAATTTAATCACAGTTTTATATAATGTGCTCTTTTTAAATAAATAACAACAACACCTTTCTAAAGTAGTGTTTGTACGGTAGATACTTTACATTCACTAAAATATTAATTATAAATAAAGAATAAATGTATTGTTATTAGGGCGGTCTCTATCGGCAAGGGCCCTCACCATACGATACATAAGACAATATATTACATTTACATTTATTTTTTTATACACAATTGGGGGTTAAGGGCCTTACTCAAGGGCCCAGCAGTGGTAACTTAATAGTGGTGGGAATCAAAAAACTTCCAATTAATCAACACCTTAACTACTGGACTAATACCGCTTCCGTAACATGTTATCTCAAATTATTATTTTGTCATCGTCATTTTGCTTCTGAGACAACGGTGGTATATGTTAACGACAACTACAGGACACAAACTGAGACACAAGCTATTGTAAAAAAAATTATCGCGATAGTATCGATATTTTTACATAGCCGTATTTGTTATTTTAGAAAATGTTAATATAGTCAAGCTGTTAGAAGTGGTAGCTCAGTGGTTAAGGTGTTGGACTGCTAATGACTTCCTGGATGATTAGTTTGACAAACTGTACTATATCTTATCACTTCAACATGAACTAACTTGTCTCGTGGGACGTTTTACAGCAATGTATGGATTCTATAGCAGCTTTTATTGGCCAAGACGGCATATAACTGACAACGCAACCAATCACAGTTGTTCAGTTTAAGTTAAGGGGTGTGATACTATAAAGTTCCTATTAAAAACACATGTAACTATAGGTAGCAATTTGGGAAAAACATATCAGACGACGCCTTCGTAACTTTTATAATTTTGTTTAGGAATAAAATCCATCATGTGTTGTTTGTAAATAAATAAAAGTCTTTGATTATAAGCACACCTGGGGTAACAGGAACTCTGGAGTAACGTTACTCCCCCCTGTCTTGGAACTATTTTCCTATACCAACATGCCGCATTATGTTTTATCCCCCACATCTCGCATGCATCTGATCTCCTTCTATATTTCCCCGTAAAACCTTTGTACATCTCATAATGGATTAATCCATGCCGCCCTTAAGGGAGCATCAAAAACTAATGCACAGGGTGTGTTGGTGTTCGCCCACCAGCATACGCTACATGACTCAGCATCACGAGCCGGTGCAGTAACCTCGCCTGAGAGAGAGAGAGGCTCACAATATCATCAGACCACATCAAGACACTATAAACCTTCATCTAAAAACAAAAAGTAAGAGATCAAATGGTGTGTAAACAGTTTAGGGACAGGTTATTTGTTCAGAATGTGGGTGTGTCAGAGCTTTAAGCTGCCCTGCTAAACGGCAGAGCAATGCTAAATGCTAACATTCTTTGTGTAGGGATCTTTTTTTTTTCCCCGCTAAATAAATTCAGTTTCCTTCCACAGCAATGTTCTCTGCTTTGGCAGCCTATTGGGCCTTTGTGGCTATTTCTTCGGTTAAATAATAAGAGACACTTAAAAGTAAAGAAAGAATGTCTTTTTATTTCAGATCTCTTTTTAGCAGACAAACTATTATACTATTATATTATTTATGGTAGGGCTGTGCCGATAAACACTATCATATCGAATTGCGATAAACTTTATGACATTACAATGATTAGCTATGGACGTTTTTATTTGATATTGATTAAAACCTGTTAACGTTCCAGCGTCCCTCCAGTGGGACGCTATGTTTTATGAGTGAAATCTTTGTGTGGCACGGCACTCAGAAAGAAAAATGCTAAACGTGTAGCATAATTTTGGAAAACGATAATTCTTGTGAACGAATGATGCAAACCATTTCAAAATACCATAAACACTGGCTACCTTCAGTGTCTTTATCCAAACATACATTTACAAAACTGTAAAAAAAATCTATATAAACGATAAACCCATTTAGTGCAATATAAAATCCAGCCACATTAATATGGCGATAAACATCCAGGAATGAATCGGAAGCTGAGCTCAGAATGCGGGTCTGAATCGTGACGTCTGTGCTAACACAAACAACGCTACACAAAACAAACAAAATAGCTGCCGGACATGTTTTAAAGGTGTTAAAGGTGCTTAACATGCTGTTTAGACATTGTTTCAAAATAAAAAAAACAATTTATTACACTAAACAGACAGATTTTACAACAGGTTTTAATATTGTCTCTTGTTTATCTTAGCAAGTTCTCTCTCTCTCTCTCTCTCTCTCTCTCTCTCTTTGGTGTAATACAGTATTATACAGTAGGATCTGTTCTGAGTGAAATTCCACAAAGATGTTCTGCCATCTGCTGACCTGGCACCTGCTGCCCTAGCCGATTTCACCACCAAGATCTCACCTCCCCCCACTCATCAGTTCATCATGCTTACAGAACAGAAACCTTTAAATCGTGATGGGTTTTTGCCTCCCTATGATTGCCTCCTGGGATGTTGATAAGGCTCTTACTATGAGGGGAACTATATAATGCTATCTGCTCTCTCCAGAAGGAAGAAAAGAGAGAGAGATAGAGAGAGGAAGAGAACCCAGTTTAAGATATGTCAATATTACAAATCCTGTTTAAGCCGGTCAGTCCTAATTTGTGCAAACTCTACACAGACTAGAATGATGACAAAAGACTGCATTTGATGAACAGAATTCGTTAAAATATCCTAGCAGAGGTTACACTGCTTTGGGTTATTACAAAGGCAAGAGAGTCTAGAACACTCTAGAACATAAGAAATCATGTGCAAATAAAAAAACACCAACAAATTAGGAAAACCTCTATATCAGCTTAAAGACACATGCTGCACATCTTCCAAACGCAAACACAAATACAGAAACGCTGCAAATCCTCACAACGCAAACACAAATACGGAAATGCTGCAAATCTTTACAAAGCAAATACGGAAACGCTGCAAATCTTCACAACGCAGTTACCGGTGAACTGAAAGGTACCTTTTTGTTCATTTGTTGGTGTTTTTTTTTTATTTGTCTATTTTTCTTAAATTGCATTGCGTTAAGCTTTCTTGGCCACCGTATTGGACGTCCGATAGTTGCTTCAAGCCCCCAGCTTGCTATAGACAAATATTATACGTTTACTTCAGGCAACATGACAGCCAGCTTCAACACATTTTCTATACCCTTATCTTCTATACCCGCTTATTCCCTAATTTGGGGTCACAGGGATCTGCTGGAGTCTATCCCCGCCAGTCTCTGAAAGGGCGAAAGGCAGGAGGGGTACACCCTGGACAGGTCACCAGTCCATTACAGGGCCACACTTACACTCACACTCACTCCTATGGGCAATTTAGAATCACCAATCAATCTAACATACATGTTTTTGGACTGTAGGAGGAAACTGGAGAACCCGGAGTAAACCCATGCAAGCACAGGGAGAACATGCAAACTCCACACAGAAAGACCCCTGCTGGGCCTTCTAGCTGTGAGGCAACAGTCTCAACCACTAAGCCACCGTGCTGCCCTCTGCCATAATTGATCCAATTTATATTTACTAGCTTTTTTGCCGTGTTGTAAATCTATGAGGCCTCCACCATAATTCTAGAATATTTTTTTATATTCTAGATGATTGATTCATAGATGTTCTAAAGCTTTAACTGCCTTAAGATATTTTTACTGAGAGTGGAGTCGTTACTGTCGTTGTTGACTCATGTTAGGTTGACTCAACCCCTCTACATGGTCGAATTCTAGTATTTGGTTTTTTTGGAGAATTTTGAGAAAACAACACTCTCAAGCTTTTTTTTTCAGTATTTTTAGTTTTTAATTAAAAGTATTAAAAGTTTTACGTTTCTTTACACAATTTATAGCAGAAAAAAAAGGTTAAATTGACAAACACTTTTAAATGATGCTGTTTTGATGATGTGGTACATGATGTGGATCATAATTTATAACATTTTTAAAGCTGGTATCCCAGGACGTCATTTTGTCATTTTCTATTTTGGAGCACTTTTAAACAGTGCTGGCGCCATAAAACATCAAAAATGTGTTGATTACTTAGATGTATTTGATTTGTTTATCATATGATCACTTTTGTTGAGGTTAAACTGGAATATCCTACATGATAAAGGTCTGGGGCAGCTCTACAGATAGTGCCACCCTTTAGTTGATAGACGTCACATGTGATTTAATAAGGGATGCAAACAGACCATTTGTTTTATTGAAGAGAACCTTTAATGTGATGTTTCTTTTCTACAGCATATCCCTGAATTTTACGTGTAGCTGCGTGATATTTATTAATATTGTTACAAAGACCTCAGTTTCACCCTTATGGAAACGTTTCACCACATAGAAATCCTTAACTCACGTTCATTTTACCCTTAACCTAAAATTCATCACTGTTGTATCTCAAAGGCAGTGTTTATGACTGCGTCTTAACCAACCACGTCCCCCGGGGACATGTGTTTTGTAAGTACTGCTGCTGCTTTCATTAAAAAGCCTTTGTCGCTTCAACAATAAAGAAAAAAACGGTGCCGTTTTTTTTTTCTACAACAAACAGAGCTTTTCAATGTCTTCATTTTCTGTCTCTCTCTCTCCTGCCTCCAAACACCAACAAGAGCAACATTTGTATTGGCTCAGCCTGGCAGGACTAACAGCAGGCTATTCTATCAAACCACACTCCTTCCCCTTCTCTCCCCTCCCTTTTCCCACCACCACCATACACAACATTGCTGGCTGATCGCTCTCCACCCGAACACGACTGCTGACGAGGACAAATTTCACACGCTGAAAAAGCCTTCTGTGCAAGCGAAGGTTTAATGCCTTATAACAACGTAGACCATACACTCCATTCTAGGCGTATCACTGTATTCAAATCTGGATGCGCCGACTCTTTCAAACCAACATGGTGGACGGATGAAAAAGTCAGTCACCAGGAAAAAATCAAAATGCGATACTAATCAGCATCTCCATCATTTTTCTAGCTCAATAACCGAATAGGCACATCGATGTGCCTATGAAGCGTCTCCAACCCTTCTGTTCTCCGTGTAGGTTCATCTAAGGTGGTGTTTACATGGAAGATGACAAACAATGGAATGTTCATATAGCAGATGAGAAATTGTAGGAATTGGCACCAGGGCAAAGAAACACAATGTGCTCTGTTATCCTCTTTGTTCCAAAACCAAAAGTGTTGACCACAAGCCACCATAATGCTACCATGGGAGACCACCAGGGATGCTCAGTGCTACAAAACACCAGACTTCTCTTCTCTCTCTCTCTCTCTCTCTCTCTCTCTCGCTCTCTCTCGCTCTCTCTCGCTCTCTCTCGCTCTCTCTCTCTCTTTAAGGCAGCTGGACATGAATCTTTTTTTTTTGTAAAATTTATTTGATACGATTAGTTCCTTAATTTCTCCTGATTGGGAAAAGTCAACCTTTATTATTACACCATGTCATCTTTTAATTTCATTGTAACACAAACTGTTTCATCTAAATAGGCCTGTTATGCATAATAAAAGGCGATTCATCTGTGTATCAGGAAAAAAAAAGAAACAATGATCAGGATATTTCAAGGCTTTAGGAATGCGCTCTTAGGAATTAATTTACAGTCAACATAATAAAAATCTGTGCAAATCTTTAAAAATACACAAACGCACAGCAAATCAACAATAGAATCGGATGCCATTGAGGCGTTATAATCAGGGACCGACCTGTCAGGCTGTCGTAACACTCGATCTCGGTGCTCCTGACGGCGCGCCGCTGCTCCTCGGAGAGATGTTCGGTGGTGCTTCGGTTCAGCAGCTCCACGTCCACGTCCCCGCCGCCTCCTCCACCACCACCCGCCGCCACCTGCACGCCTTTCAGCTGCAGCAGCGCGCGGTGGTACTTCCCAATGGCCTCACGGAATTTCTTCTCCTTGTAGCAGCGGTGACCCTCCAGCTTAAAGTCGATCGCTTTTTGGATTTTGGACTCCATGTCCGCGCTTCGTGCTCCGGGTCCACCACCGCCACCACCACCACCGCCACCACCTCCGCCCCCGCAGCCGCCTCCGTCTCCACCCGCGGCCTGGCTCCGCTTTACAGGCTGAAGCAGCGTGCTGTGCATAAAGGACGCGGTGCGCGTTAACGCCGAGCTCCGCACCAAATTAAAAAAAAATCCTTCGATGAAGAAAACGAGACACGTCCAATAAATAAATTTAAAAGCTAAAAAAACCTACAAAGCAGAATATTGTGCTTATTTTCTTTTATATTTTATATTTTCGTTATGATGCTGAGGAGGAGGAGGAGGAAGAAGCGTAAGAGAAGGAAGCCTTACGCGACTACTGAAAACTCTCTCTTTCTCTCGCACAGCTTCAGCACCGACAACGCTTGGCATCATGGGAAACAAAAAAAGGACGAGCCAGGAGGACCTGCTGAAGCTGCAGCAAGATTACATTTCAGAAACACACTCTCTATTAACACATTAGGAACAATAAAGCTAAAAACATATATGGCAACTAGATGATGTCACCCTTGCAAGAAGCTTGGACCTTCTGAGGAAACATTTCCACTTGGTTCCATCAGCGCAGATCTATTTTAGGAACATGGGGGCAAATATTTTAATTATTAGGCTCATTATTTGACCATATACAATAATTTTTATTGATATAAAATAATTGATATATGTTGGACTTTTTTATTGTCAATCTTTTTGTTTACCTCCAATATTTTACTAATTAGAGATGATCTGTTTTTGAGTTACTGCAGTTGGATTTTGGAGCTCGTTCTATTAATGCGGATTCTGTAGCCAGATCTATTCAAAATATCGACCAGCTCACAACAATAATGGTGTGTGATGACTAAAGCATTCGAAACAGAAGCCTAATCAAAGTGGGGGAATGACGGTGAGTGTGTTGATATCTAAATAATGTAAAAGGGGAAGTGGTAGCACAGTGGTTAAGTTGTTGGACTGGTAATTGGAAGATGGGGGCTTGATTCCCAGAACAACCACGTTGCCACTTCTGGACCACTGAACCAGGCCCTTAACCCTGAATTGCTCAGTTGTATAAAAGAGATAAACGTAAGTCAGTATGGATAAGGACGTCTGCCAGAACCCTCTTTGTGTTGCTTATAAGTTGTTTAATCTCTTCGTTGGTAAGATTTCTGAATGTTTTTTGGCAGAAATTTGACTTGAATGTCATTTCCTGTTGCATTATTCTTTCATCAGTGTGTTGGTGCAATAAAAAAAAAATACATTTAAGGGCATTTTAATCTAATAAAGGCCTAAAAGTGTTCTATTTCAGTAAGATGTTAAAATGAGTTGAAAATTTCTTAAGGATTGTTGATCCTGTACCTGTTTAGTTTTTTCGTTACTATTTCTACAGCACAGGCTTACAATTGTTTTTATCCGATCAGGATTAGGAGTTACTGATGTAAAATATGGACAGTATGGTGGCTTAGTATTTTTTCTACACTGTTGCCTCATAGCTAGAAGGTCCCAGGTTGGGATCCCGGGCAGGGTTCTCCCTTTGCTTGCGTGGGTTTCCACCCACAGTCCAAAAACACGTATGTTAGGTTGATTTGTGATTTTAATTGCCCATAGCATTGTGTGTGTGTGTGTGTGTGTGTGTGTGTGGCTGTTTGTCTGTATATGACCCTGTGATAGATTGCTGACTTGTCCAGGTTGTACTCCTGCCTTTCACCCAATGACAGTGTGGATAAACTCCAGCAGATCCCTGTGACCCTGATTAATAAGTGGGTATAGACAACAGATGAACGGATGGATGGATGATTAAAAATAATGAAAACAACACCACCTCCTGTCTTCCGCATGGACAACAAGAAACCTCCCAGTAGAAGGAAAGTGGTAGATAATTGGAAGATTGGGGTTCGAGTCACTGTACCGCCAAGCTACCACTGCTGGGCTCCCCGGCAAGGCCCTTAAGCCCCAATTGCTCAGTTGTATAGAAGGTATTAATGTAAGTCGCTTTGGATTAGAGCATCTACCAAATGTAAATGTGTTCTAATATTCTTGATACTTTAAAATCATTAACTCAATTATTATTTGACAGCAAGCCAGAATTTCCTTGTAGGAAAAAAAAAACAGCAAAGACAAACGTATTGAGTTTGCTAGACTAAAATGCTGACTGCACTAGATTCTTCCTCACCTGACCTTACCAACGCTCTACCAATTCTCAGGGAATCCCCGGGAAAGCTTTACTTTACAACACTGAAGGTCATTCTATTCGAAATCTGCAACGGTATGTCAAAAAAAAGCACAGCGAAATCTGAGTCATAGTTTATTTTCAAGTTTATACATTTATAACATGTCGCTGGTACAGCCTTGAATTTGTAGCTTTAATGTAAAAAAAGGTGTCTAATAGTTTATATCAGGGGTCACCAAACTGGGTACTGGAGGACATTAGCGCTGAGTGATCCACCTATGACATATCGTTTAGTGTGAGGTGGTCTACATTCCACGCATAACTCTGTAATCGTCTGACTCTGCGTCTGTAAGGCATTTTAGTTAAGCTGTCTTAAAGTAAATTTTATAAGTAATCATATAATAATAATAAGTAATAATAGTAATAAGTATATTTGCGTATCATAAATTATATATTAATTATATCTTTATACATTTATATATATAATAAATTATATATTTACATATGTGCAAAATATATATACACACATACATTATATGTATATGTACACACACACATATATATATATATATATATATATATAGATATATATAGATATATATATATATATATATACACACACACATACTATAGATATATATATGTATATACACATATACTATACATTATATGTACACACATATATACACACATACACACATACATATATATATACTATATATATATATACAGTATACACATATACACATACATATACACACATACACATATTATATATATATATATATATATATATATATATATACACATCCCACACATACAGTATATATATATATACAACATATATTATAGATAATATATATATATACACACATACACATATATATCATATATATATATATATATATATATATATATACACACACATACACTATAGTAATATATATATATATATATATATATATATATATATATATAGATAATTATACCAAACACCACACATACATATATATATAACATTATATGTACACATATATACACACATACACACATACATATACATATATATATATATATACATATATACATATATATATATATATATATATCATATATATATATAATATATATATATATATATATATATACACATACACATATATATACTTATATATACACATACATATATATATATATATATATCATATATATATGTATATATACCACATACACTATATATATATACACACACCACATATATATATACATACACACACACACACACACACACACACACACACACACACACACACACACACACACAAAATCTCCATTTTGAACTCCATTCTAATTGTCCTGTCACTTTATTCTCTCTTCCTGTCTGATTTGTTGTGGCTGGTTAAGTGAATAATGTGCTGAACGCTGACAACAGTAACATGAACCGAAAAGGCTTCCCTACGCACTTCGTAGCTGTAAAAAAATCATTATAAAATGAAGTCAAAGATAAAATAATAAATGACTTTTTTTTCGGAAATCATGTAAGAATAATCACGGAATTGGGATGGGAATTTTTTTGTGACATTGTGCCGGGAACGATTTGGAAATCCACTTCCGTGTCAAAAAATGCAAGTAGATTCAAATAAATGAAGCAAGACGCCATTCCTTTTTTTTTTTTTTTATCTTATTTATAATCAATCCATTGCAAATAAATTTATAAAATATTTTTTTCCTCTTTTAAACAGTGTAACGATCTGCATTAAGCATTAAAACGAGCTATAAAAACTGGGTGACTCGGTGTCAGAGGTCCAGTACCTGGGACATTATGGTGGTCAGCAGCTGCTGGTGTAACTCTAACCCACAAGTTGCTTTTTCTTTTTTTTTCTTTTTTTTTTTTAAATGGTGGCCTTAAACCGGGGTGAAAAACAACATCACTCTAGGGTCTATTGCCATGTGGGTTGCCTAGCAACCTGATCCCATTTCCCAGCAGGGGAAAATGACACTTTGCTCACTCATTACATCTAGGTACCACTTAAGATGGCTTAACATAGAAGGAGGAGGAAAAGCGGAGGCTTTTAGTTACAGCTGAGGTCGTGGAGTGTTTTGACAGAGACTGGAGGTTCAATGTGCATGTCTTTACATTATATTACAAGTCTTTGAACAGCTACCCGGCATGGAAAAGAGAAATGGTAGTGGGCAGCTATAAGAAATGACGGGACAGAGGGAACATCTTGTGTTGATGTGGAACAGGGAAAAAAAAAAAAAAAAAAAAAACAGTGATCTTTCTTATGTACCTTATTGTGGAGGTCTAAAGTTATAATCATGATTCTTTTTTTTTTTTACAATTAAAAACAACAACCAGAACTTAGTCTGATTTTTGGGTCCATTACTGCCGTAATGCTGTAAAAAATCTCTTAAATACAAGATCAGAGTGTGTTCAGAGGATATCATCATCGACTCTTTATAAAAATGTCCCGTAATTTTTGCTATTCTAAAGGTATAAATAGGAAACGGTGCATGTAAACATTCCTATACGCACCATGGGGACACGAAGTCTTCTACTTTTTAATCTTTAAACCCTGAACACGGGTTACGCGAAGATCCTAAAGTAAAACGAGTGTTGAGAAGGTTGTCTCTTTTAGACCTTTTTGGCCCCAAGTCTTTTAAACACACTGACTGTGGTAGCGTCCATCTGAGCCCCGTGAGAGTCCTTGCCTGCCCCTGTGCTGCTGCTGATTATAGGGCTGGCCAGAGTGAAGCTTGCCTTGCCCCTGCTGCTGGTCACCTGACTATCCTGCGTTTCTGCTGATTGGCTGGATCGTACGTTGGCAGAGGATGCAGCAGGGACAGGGCTGGCTGCGGGAGCTTTACCCAGCCTTCGCAGTATTCTCCGCTTTGGCGCCCCCTCCTGGCTGGAAGATGTGGAGGAGGGAACAGTTGAAGGAGTGCTCTCTGACACTGGGGGTTTAGATTTATTGCCCAGGCGATACAGAGTGACTGGTTTAGATTTTTGGGTGACGGGCGCTTTTTTGGGAGGGTATAGGGGGCGTTTGAGGACACCGGCGTACTGAAGCACAGAGCCTTCACCATCACTGTCCTCTTCTTGGTTGGCAACGGCACTGTTGTCTGCCACTTCCTGCTCTGCATCGTCATCTTCGTCCACTTTGCCTAGACGGCTGAAGACACCTGTTACCTGCTGCAGAAAGGTAATGAAGACACAAAACAAAGATCAAATCAACACCTTGCAAAAAAATTGTAATCATTGCAGAAATAAAAGTAATCTTGCCCGGCACTAGTATCACATGCGGCAAACTTTCTTATCCAGAGCGACAATTAAGCGGTTAAGATTGATGTTCGGACGACCAGAAAGACCTGGGTTCAAGCCCCATCACCGCCAATCTGCCACTGTTGGGTCCCTGAGCAAGACCCTTAACCCTTCCTGCTCCAGGGGTGTTGTATTATAGTTGACCCTACACTCTGACTCCAACTTTTTTAAGGTGGGATATGTAAAGAATTTTTTTTTTACTGTGCTGTAGAGTAGATGTGACAAATAAACCCCTATACCACCACCTTTTGCTCAGTGGTAACTCGTGGTGCTGGAAACTGAATCCACATTTCTCCGGTTAGCAGTCCAACACCTTAACCAATGAGCCAATACCTGGTTGCACCAAAAGCAGAGACCTGAATCCCGTGCGCTAGCGAGAGACTGTACGGTACTACACATTGACCAAAAAAAAAAAACACACAAGGAAAGACGTTTTGGAAAAAAACATGTCCGACATGTCCGGGATTAAATAAAACAGTAGGTCACATTTTCTATGTCGTGTGCTCTCAGTCAGACATCTCAAAGTACTTCTGTAAAACAGAAATTTCCCTGTAAAACTAATCCCGTCCGAATGGGGCTTTAAATGCGATAAGTCAAACAGACGGATGAAAGAAATCAATGAATCACACTGCGGTTTTACCTTTTTCGCCGTTGCAGCGTCCGACTTGGATTCTGAGCCCAGTCTTTCAAACACAGAGGTACGTTTCAAATTCCGGGCTGTAACCAGAACAGATATATAAATAATCAGAGTTTGAAATAAGATTAACATTATTATTGATGCATCTTATTTAAAACTAATTTTATTTTAGGAGGAATGACACTGGGTTGTACTCTTTAAATGCTGCAAAATAATAAATAAAGTCACTTAAAGTAAGCACAATTCAAAAAACATGTTCCCACTGCAGCTAGGAAAAAAAAAAATCAATACTAATTATAATTAATTTAAGTATCAGCTGCTAAAGGTTATAAACTTTAATACAGAATTCATTTGGAAATCTGATACAGCAACCTGGTGAAACGGGCAGTCTGATCCCCGCTTACCTTTTTTAGCCTGCTGGGCCAAAATGCGTCGGCTTCGGGCGGTAGTACCCTTGGGCATGCTGATCTTGTACTTCCCCTCTATCTCAGAAGTCACCCGCCGCCTTTTCACAGGCAATCCGTTAACCTTTGCCGCAGGCTGACTAGCAACTGAAAAAGATTGGGAGAAGAAATAAAACTCAACAATAAACTCAACAATAGGATAACATGGTGATGGAAAAGAAGAGTCCATACCATTTTTGGTGCTCTTGTTGGAGATGGTCACAGAGAGACGGTTGTCAGGGCGACGGGCAGGCGTGCTGGGTGGGGAGTCCCGACTCAAGGCATTGGCGATCATGCGTGTGGCGGCTGAAAACAAAAACGGTGAACTACAACGCTGGGCAATCTTGATGCTGATGATTATGATGATGTCATGGGGTTTTAGTCTACACATTTTGAAGTAAAATTTCAGCATGAAAGGCCAAATTTTTTGGTACTACTAAAAATATACTACAACAAGGAAACATTCGCCAACAACGTTTTTCTTTTTAGTCATATATTTTGGTAGCCTAACGCCCGAGTGGAAGCCCTAAAGCCCGGTTCAGACTACATGTTTTTTGTCGCTTACAGCAGTCACTGCGTCAGATGATACGATGTTGACTGGATCAAATCTTGTGGGAACCAAACATGTCAGACTACACATTGCTTTTCAACCAGTTATCTTGTGCGACGCCAGGCACTTTTGGAGCTGCAGAAAAAGCGGTTTCCTGGCAACAGCTAAAAACAAAGCAGCCCAAAAATTGACATTAAAATGGCAACGAAACTTTCTGAAGACAATCGGTTACATAATTCCAGCCCTCACCAGTAGGGTTGCCAGATTTGATTGAAAATCTCCGGCCTAACTACAGCATAAAACAATACTGTACTTTGCACTACTTTGTCATTATGCATCTTTGCACCATCCATAACTATCTGTTGTTACACCTCTATATTCTATTCATATACCTTCTGTACATTATTTACCCTCACCTCTGTAATTATCACCCTCATACCCTATTTATTACCCTGCTATTTATTGTAAATAAGCCACTTATGCACTTCTGGTTAGATGCTAACTGCATTTCATTGGCCTTGCACAATGACAAAGTTGAATCTAATCTAATCTAATCTAATACGTGCCAAAAAATTTTTTATTTATAATCTCTCTTCCATTGTATCAAATAACAGCGCTAATTTTATTACCAAATTTCAATTCAATGCATTTTTCCGGTCTGACGTGATCAAAACAAGCCCAGTTGTGTGGGCACCACCCGATCCGGTATGGCAACACGAAGCTTTGTTCCATTTTGCAGGTACACACAGCAGCATAGTCATCTCTCTTTCTATTTAAAAGATTCTGTGCTTCTATTGGTCAATGGACACCGTTGTGGATGACAGAGACGTTTTGTGTCGATGTTGTAAAGTTGTACGAGATTAAATCCTGCGTCCTGATGCCAATTGTCATTTAAAAAATCCCCGCTACACGCTACGTCAAGCAAATTGTGTCAAAACCCTGGCTAAATTAACCTCGGTTAATGCTAGCAGCTAAACAGGCTAAATACTTCTTTTTATGCTCGAGGTCCAGGCTATTGCTACTTAAAAACGAAATTTTCATTTATTCCGAAATTATTTTACTTCTGCACATCCGTAAAGTCAGAAAAAGTTTGGCATCCCTCAGGGGTTGACCTTAAGCTGCTTCGCATTAACAATGACTGAATCCGGGTTTGCTCATTCACACTGACAAGCTGTCGATGATGTACTTACGGGACTTGGCAGTGCGCCTCAGCTCAGCCTGGACGCTCGTCTGGCCAGAGGAAATGGCTTCGGTGGCCATTTTGCACATGTCCTATACCAAGCAATGTAAACAGAAAGGTTAAACTTATTGACAATTTACACCATTTGATAATATAAGCTGACTCCCTTAACCAGAGTGACTTATATTTATCTCATTCATATAACTAAGCAACTGGAGGTTACGGGCCTTGCTCAGGGGCTCAACAGAGGAAACTTGGTGGTGCTGGAAATCAAATAATCTGTTAATAGTTAAACCCTGCGGTTGCCATTTTCGATCATGTTGCTTGGATGTTTCTTGTTGACCCGAGTGCCATGACAGTGCTGGTCTCATTGACCAGCTGTTGCTGAACTGACATATTAAACTGCCTTCAGTATAAAAAACGAATTAAAAAAACAGCGCCATTTAAAACTGCTGCCTGCTGTAGAAGATTCACCGAACGATGTCACCGGGTTCATTGTTCAAGACCAGCAGGTCCTCCGGTGGAAAAGCTGTAACAGAAGTCTCTCTCACCTGTCTGTGTACGTGCTTGGCGTGTTTAAGAATGGCAATGATGTCCCCGATGACTGTGATCCCCAAATCCATCATGATGTCCTTACTGAGATCCATCAGCATGGTTTTCTGAATTCTGCACCCCAAAACAACACATAGTGTGATTGACAATATTTTATTGCCCACAAGACAAAAAAAAAAGACATTCAAATACGGCATAATTGCATTTTTTTTTTGTACCTATTGTCCACGAACGACATAGCGTAGGTGGCAGCCATACCCGGAGGGATTCCTGCATCTTTGAAGAACTGGATCCACTCGGATGTGACTGCGGAAAAAATGAAGAGGGTTAATCACCAACGAACGGTGCAACACAACATCATTGTTTCGAGTTGAGACCTTTTTTTTACCCACTTGTCTGTAAATGTGTGTAATTGGTGTCTTTTACACCTTACAAACACTGTTAAGTTAAAATATACAGCAACGACTAAAATGTGTTAAAAAGTAGTAAAAACAGACAGTTCTTTATTTCTGGATTTAGGGTTAACACAAAATAAAGGCCGCATTTACACAAACCGCATGTATCAAGTGATCCAGTTCATCAAGGTTAAGGTGTTGGACTGCCAACCTGAAGATTGTGGGTTCGTTTTCGATTCCCAGCTTCATCAAGCCACCCCTGCTGGACCCCACTTAACCCCCAGTTGTTCAGTTGTATAAATGGGATAAATGTAAGTCGCGCCGGATAAGGACGTCTACCAAATGCTGTAAATGTATTAGTGCTATTTAATAAAAGTGCTCTGGCTTTTTATCCAATAGTTAAAATATCGGCAGTAAAATAGTAACAGTTAACAGGTATGTTAGCCTTTAATGTCATTCTGATAGGATACCGTTTAGATTTTTATCACCGGATTATCGTTATTATAAAAAATGATTAGAATTTGATTAGCCCGACAGAAGACAGGGTTATATATTAACAGCAGACATCCTCATTTTAAAAAAAAAAACCCTGTTACGCAGGTTAAGTGGCGGTGGTACGGGGCAGTGGTGGCTCAAATGGTTAAGGCGCTGAGTTGCTAATCTGGAGACCTGGGTTCAAGCCCCACCACCGCCAGCTGTTGATCTGAAGACCAAAAACAACTGGGTTCAAGCCACCGGCAAGTCAACCACTGTTGGGTCCTTGAGCAAGACCCTTAACCCTTCCTGCTCCAGGGGGCGCTGTATCATAGCTGACCCTGCGCTCTGACCCCCAACTTACTAAGATGGGATATGCGAAAAAAGAATTTTACTGTGCGTAAAAGGTCTGCGTGACAAAATGAAAGCATTTAAATGTAATTATTTACATCATTTCTTATCAATATTAAATTACATTTACAGGGGTTTTTTTTTTCTTATCAAAGATTTACCTGTGCCCCAATTTCCATCTTGGTGTCCCGCCAATGCGGTGCTTTATTTAGATATAGAACTGGGTTACTGCTATTGCATAAATCAAACCTGCATGTAAGGAACAAACACTTGAGCCACTGAGAAAAGCAGCTGATGTTCTGGAGCAGCTGGGAGTTATTTATAAACCACTGATCAAGAACCCACCGAAACTCAGTTACACAGCATCTAAATCTAAATCCAACTAAAACACTACCAAACATCTGTATACCATAAATCGATGACATCAGCAATAACCCGGATGTTTTTTTTTTTTTTTTTTGCATTTCTACCACGTTGTTTCACACTATGTAGTTGGCGACCTTATATGGAGAATGAGGAGCTATATGGGATCTGATTTCAGTCATTATATACCGTAAAAATCAAACATAACTTAATCTAATGGTGATTATTAATTATTTTTATTATAGCCATGTTATTTAGTTATAACATTACAATAAAACCTCAAACGGAACCGATCCGTTTTACCCGAGCTGGTTATACTAGCAAAAGAAAAAAAACTATTAAAACGTAATTATTATAACCTAGTATAGTATAGTAAAGTTTACATATATTATTATAATTAATTACCGCATAAAACATCGTTAAAATATCCGTATGTTCGTAATCTTGATAGCTTTGCTGATATTATTAGCATGCTTATGAGATAAACACGCTATCGGAAACATTATAAACACCAGAATAAAAACCGACCGTCTCGAAATAAAAAAAATGTAAAATTTTATCAGGATTTAAAACAATCATTAAAGATTTAACTATAAACCAACACCACATATAGCTCGTTTTGTCTCACCTGTTGTTACGGACGCCATTTTGGTAGGGGAAAAAAAAACACTGCGGAAATATTTACGTCATTTCCGGTAGTTGTTTCGGAACAACTCGGAAATCCGAACTTTTCCGAGTTTCTTACCGCATTGAAGCAGGAAAAACTCAAAGTGCGCTCACTTTATCCACGCATATTGGTTGCTCTTAAATTAGAACATGTTCCATTGTGACTTTATATTGTTTTAGGTCACACAGTTTATATACTGTCTAAAACTTTTATAGCTGTAGTGGAATTTTAATGTATTTGTTAGTTTTTTTACTTTATATATATATATATATATATATATATATATATATATATATATATATATATATATATATATATATATTATTACTACTACTACTACTAGCCGGTTTATTGCTTTTATGTTGGTGCGCCGTTAACATTTTACACCACTAGGGTGCAGTATAATCTCATTCATCTCATTCATCTTCTATACCTGGGGATCTGCTGGAGTCTAGCCCAGCCGTCTCTGAAAGGGTAAAAGGCAGGAGGGGTACACCCTGGACAGGTCGCCAGTCCATCACAGGGCCACACACACTCACACTCACTCCTATGGGCAATTTAGAATCACCAATCAATCTAATCTACATGTTTTTGGACTGTGTGAGGAAACGCAAGCACGGGGACAACATGCAAACTCCACACAGAAAGACTCCTGCATGGGCCTTCTTGCTATGAGGCAACAGTGCTAATCACTAAGCCACTATGCTGCCCAGTACAATCTGAATAATTTAAAATGACAATGAATAATGAGGATAACCAACCCTGGATCATTTACAGCATTTGGCAGGCGCCCTTATCCAGAGTGACTTAAAACTCTTTTAAAAGCCTCCTAACTGAGCAATTGGAGCCCAGCAGTGGCAACCTGGTGGTGCTGAAAATCAAACTCCTATCTTCTCATTAGCAGTCCAACACCTGCTACCACTACACCATTCACTCATTCATTCACTAAAATAGTGGATTCAAAGCTTATCCAGGAACACTGACAGAGAAAAATGCCCCAAAATGCCAGGATGCCAGTCAATCACAGGGCAGGCACCATGAACATCATCACACAATTTATAGTAGCTGGTTATTTATGTTTTTTAAAAAAAAAATCTTAGCAGGACATTAAATGTTTTCAATTTTATAATGTGTTCCGTTCTAATTCAACAGCGACACCTGAAAGAAACTCTCCAAAACATTTCTACAGTAGTTGATGGTTCAGATGTATAATAATAAACTATATTTACTATATAAGTATATTCATTGTGTAAGGTATGTGTACAGAGCCAATGAAATGCATTTTTCACATATCCCATCTTAGTAAGTTTGGGGTCAGAGTGCAGGGTCAGCTATGATACAGTGCCCCTGGAGCAGGAGGGGTTTAGGGTCTTGTTGTTTAAGGACCCAACAGTGGTTTGACTTGCTGGAGGTGGGGCTTGAACCCAGGTGTTTCTGGTCTTCAGATTAACAGCGCAGCACCTTAACCATTTGAGCCACCACTGCCCCCTATAAACATATAAACTATACATTTGTAGAAATATGCAGAATAGCTATGGTTTGGTTTGAAATGTTTTTTATCTAAATGTTAAAATGTCCCTTAGTAATAAGAAAGGTAAAAGTTTAAGGTAAACCAATTGCTTAACTAATACCAAGATAGCTTTACCATAAGTGCATTAATAATATAAAAATAATATAATAATACAATTAGATAAACCTATGTCAATAAAACATTACATCGTATTTACAACATTTATATACAATTTATATACACCCTAAACAGTGGTGGCTCAAAAGGTTAAGGCTCTGAGTTGTTGATCTGGAGACCTGAAAGACTCAGGTTCAATTCCCACCACTGCAAGCTGTTGATCTGAAGACCAGAAACAACCTGGGTTCAAGCCCCACCACTGGCAAGCCAACCACTGTTAGGTCCTTGAGCAAGACCCTTAACCCTTCCCGCTCCATGGGTGCTGTATCATAGCTGACCCTGCGCTCTGACCCCCAACTTACTAAGATGAGAAAAATTTCACTGTGCTTAAAAATGTATATGTAATGAAATAAAGGCATTTACATTTTTAAACACAATCACCAACGTAAGAAAATTTGAGCCACCACTGCCTCGTTCAAAATAGGCTTCAGCATCAATAATCAAGATATATAATTATATGAACATGTGTCTAGTTTTATGTTACCTAAATACGAGGCTACGGTATGAGGATAATCATATACTGTATAATAATCCGTTTGGTTTAAGATCCTAGTTAAAGCATAAATGATCAATCGAGCGATTGTATATTGTATATATGATGTATGGAATGCATGTGTTTTTCTATATATAAAAAAAATGATCACCATCTTTGAAATAAATCCCCCAAATGGAAAATTACTCGATATGCATCATTTTATTTTAATGCCACTTAAAAAAACCCAAACAACAACAACAATAGGAAAAAAAAAAACCAAGAAGTAACGGTCATACAGATTAGGTGACCACACACACACACACACACACACACACACACACACACACACTTGGGGTTCACAGACTGTTCCAACAAAGGAAAAGTTCTTCTCAATTTTTGCAAAAGGGCTAATAAGAGAGTGAGAAATAAAGAAAGGTTATTATAAGGTGTGTGCTTGCTGTTATAACCTCCCAATGAGCCATCAGAATTGAAAAAAAGATTCACGATGAGATCATAAGAATTACTGATAAATGCCAGGAACGGTGGTTATAGAGGGGTTCTGTACTATGGAACATCCCATAACCTCATATAGTTTATCGGTTTTAGGTTCAAATACAACTCAAACACACACACGTTCTCATTTTTCATAGACCAAAATACACACAAATAATGACCGGTTTAGACTCGTCTGATCCAATGCTTTGTTGAGGCACCACTTGTAAAAAAAAAAAAAAAAAAGAAAAGAAAAGAAAAGTCCACAAAATGTCCGACAAACGTTTTTTTTTTCACACATTTTCCATTTAAACAAGTGGTCACATGTATGTTTGTGTTTCGGATTGATTGTAAAACATTATTAAAGAAAGCCGATGGTCGACGTGACGAAAGATGATGAGATATCAACGAGACGCAAAAGCTCCATCGACAAGAATAGATCCACCGAGACAAAGCTTCAAATTCACCCACATTATGACACTATTACACGTTCAGAAAAGCATTTTTTTTTTTTGCAGGTTAGCCATAATGCTACTTGCCAGTGTTGCCCCATTGCACCATACTGTATATTGCAGTAAAAAAAAAAAACACAGGAAAGCATTGAAGTAGGTTTCCGGAATGGAACTGATCCTCTTTGCGAAGCAGAATCTCCACCTAGCTCTGCTTCCCGTATTAGCGTTTTATACAGTATATTTATTAGCGTCTTATACAGTAAAGGATATCGTAACACTCTATTTTGACTTTGGAATAAACAAAAGCACCAACAGGCCACAGGTCTGCCTGCCATAATGTGATGCCAATAAAATCGTGCCATATCACAAAGAACCCAATTCTGGCACTTTAACACACCGTGTCTGCGTTCGAAATTGAATGCAATATCGATTTATTCTTATGATCAGACCAAAAAAAAAAAATAATGCGCTGGACATTGAAAAACATGACTTTTACGTTGGAAAGTGCTTCGTAAATGAGATTCAAACCCCTAATTGACATTAAAACTCAACTACAAGGGATTTACATTTACAGCATTTGGCAGACATCTTTATCCAGAGTGACTTACATTTATCTCTTTCATACAACCAAGCAATTGGGGATTAGGAGCCTTGCCCAAGTTGGTAGCTTGGTGGTGCTGGGAATCAAACCCCAGTCTTTTTGGTGTTAGTCCACCACCTTAACCACTAAGCCATCCTTCCCCCGTGATTTATAAGCATCATAGTGTAGAATTAGTTTCTAAATGAAAATATAGCCTCACATTTCTGGTTCAAATAACGAGAACATCATTTAACAGCTGCTTTATAAACTGGTGCAAAATCATCCCTGCGGTTCAATCCTACGTGATCGATAGGAACTGATTTCCTGTCACAATTTTGCATATGTAAGAAAGAAAATAATAATAATATTTAAAATAAAAGAAAAGAAAAAAAAAGCTTATGCATGTGTGCATGTGTTTGTAACTTCACATGGGGACAGTACGCACTGGAGTGATGGAATCGAGCCCAGAATTATTACTCGTAGATTTCTTCATATCGCTCGACCACAACATTCCAATTGAAATTTCTAACCATTGCTTATACATAAAGACATCTGTCATTTTTCCTCGATTTTACGATTTGTTTCTTTAGTTTTTGCAAGCATCCAGTGTGTTTTGTCCACAGGGGCTTTTTTTTTTGCTGAGCGAGGGACTGTGGGACCAACCTCACACTGAGAAAACTAAAAAAAAGACTAGCATCAGCGCTATAAACCTATAGGATACATATAAACCGTCCTATGCACCACAGAATACTCTCATCATCAATACAGATCATGTGTTTTTATATATAGAACATATAAATACACAGCAATAGAGCAAAAGGCAGTGACAATGCTTCTCATATTGAAGGAAAGGCGGGCTATTATTGTATATCATAATATACTTTTTTTTCTTCTTTTAGAAAAATATCTATGTTTAAACAAAACCAGCCACACCAAGCTCACTCTCGGTTCCTTTCTTTTTTTTTTTTTTTTCTTCATTAACAAAAATAACCATTTTACATTTCTGCACATTCATACATTACAATCATTGTACATTATACATATATATATATATATATATATATATATATATATATATAGATATATATATATATATATATATATATATATATATATATATATATAGAATATAGAGCATTTTAGGTTACTTTATATAGGACATATAAAAGGTTCATAGTGCACAAGGTGTGTTTTTAGATGCCAAATGTAAGATACAAATGAAATAATAATAACAATACTTCTTACAATAAGACAACAGTAACAGAGTAATAGGAGCAGTTCACGGCTCCCCAAGATTCCTCCATTTGGCAGCAACGATACAGTCAAAAGCGAGAGAAAAAGCAGAACCAAAATAAATGAGGAAAATCCTCGAGAAATTAATAATAATAATTAATAAAAAAACGCATATTTAACAAATTCACAGAAAAATATGAAACAATTTTTCATATTTAGAAACAAACTCCTGTTTTTTTCTTGCTCAAAGCAGCTTCAGTGATGTTCTTTCACAAGAAAAGCCTGCAGCTGCCGGCTGATCAGTTAAACCCTAAAAGGCGTTTTAGCCAAATTCTAAAGCGGTGTTTTTCAATTTCAAACGTTCGTTCTATTGTTGTAACTCTAACAAACCTGCGCCACTTAAAATGAGAGCAGGTTTTGCATGTAACGTTCAAGCAGGTCATTTTTTTTCCCAGGTCAAAGCTAATACTATTGTGAAAATCGATGGAAAGCCAAGAAAACAGTCTTGAATATAAAGTAATTCTATAGGAATGTACAAAAAAATGGTCTGGACGAATAACAAGAAGGAGAAACAGAGTATGGACGTTGGTTTTTCCGGTGGTTTGTTTGTTTTTTCCTTCTCAAAAGGTGCCTAGAAAATGAGAGGATTTTTACCTCCAAATGCTCCTCCATCAGCGCTGGCCTTTCAAGCATTTTTTTTTGTGTGTGGGGGTTTTAGTCAGGTCCATTTGGTTTGCTTTCATCTCCTTTGGAGTAAAAGTGAAAAAAACGGAATACGATGCCTGCTCAGAAATGTCATTCGCTCCTGGTTTTGACCTGTGAACGTATAGCTGTAATAGTTCCTGTGTTTTCCTCTTTGCGGTGTTGCGGTCGGTCCATGGTGGAAAGGAATCATGTGTTGCTGGGGTTGGCTCGGCCATCATTCAAGGTTCCACGGGCTTTCAGGGTCCAAAGGGCTCTCAGGGGCTGAAGGCTTCACAGAATACCAGAGGCACATAGAGACAGAAGAGAGGAGAAACAGATGGGCAGATGGACGATGCAGGAAACAAGAAAAAGAGATAGATAGTGATTCGATTTACTCATTAATTGACTGCATGATTAATTGATTGATTGTAGGAAATGATGTCCCGCATTATTTAAGTCCCAGCAAAAACGACAAAGACGGAAGGATTAGATGGAAGATGAAGAGAGTGGATTACGGTTTGGCCTGCGCAAAAGCTTAAATATCGAAGCCAGAGAAGGCGGTCCACGCAGAGGATCAGCACGGAGAAAAAAATGAGCTTGAACACCAGTGAGCGTGAGCAAAGAGAGAAAGAGAGAAAGAAAACCAAGCGGGAGAAAGAAATAAATATAACTATAAGTGCATTATTATTATTTGAATGGATGAGTGTGTGGTGGGGGTCTAAATCTCTTAATAGTTAATACTTTATTTGATAATGATGTAGGCCAGGATTAAGCAACTAAAGCACCAGTGCAAAAACTATTTAGCTGGAGTGATGTAAGAACTTTTGTACTTCTTTTTTTTTTTTTTTGCAATAAATATAACTATAAGATGTGAATCTCAACAAATGCAGAAGATGCTCGGCACGTCTACTGTGCTGCACTTAGAAATGTGAAAATGTGTGTTTTTGTGTGTGGAGAAAGGCAGTGACAATAAGGAGGGAGTCGGGCCATTTAGAGTGCGAGAAGTGAGGGCGAGTTCATGGAGTCAGAGGACTGCTCGCTGCTGCTGGTTCGCTGGTTAGCGCTGGTGCCGCAGGCTCCCTCTGGGTAGGTGAACACAAATGAAGATGTGTATGAGGGGTTGTGGCTGCCAGCGTCAGGGGTACCCCCGCCGTCGGCGACAAGGCACAGGCCACCCGGCGCCGGCTGGCTTGGCCCATAGAAAGAACTAGAAAAGGCTACCTCCTGCATCATCCCTTGCTGCTGCGCCGGTTGCTGCTGCTGGTGGTGGTGCTGGTGCTGCTGCTGCTGCTGCTGCTGCTGGTGAAGGTGGTGGTGGTGGGACGAGTAAGGTGGAGGCAGGTAGAACGAGCTTTCCTTTACAGTCAAACCCACCACTGCCACTGAGGAGGACGGAGGCGGAGGAGGTGCCGGGGTCTGCTGCTGTTCCTCCTGGTAAGGGATCTTGCAGCTTGGCTGATGAGTGATGAGTACAAATTCCAGGCGTTCCTTCTCCTTCTGGAGCTCTGAAATCTCAGCCTCCAGCTCGGCCTTCTCCTCCTCCAGCAGGTCGGTTTCCTAGAGAAAAATGGAGATTTCAGTAACAGTCTCTATTTCACAGCAATATCTGCACTCAGTAGAATCAAAACATAAAATTCTGCTTCTTTAAAAACAAGGGATTGTGCAATTTGCTAAAATGAATGAATGTATGTTTTTTAAATGTATTTCTTAAATTAATTTATTTCATTTTTTGTCTATATTATTAATTTATTTTTTATGCACTGATTGAATAGCATTTTTCAATTTTCTTGTACATATTACAATAAAGGCATTCAATTAAAATCTTAAAATTATTCTATAAAGATAAAGAAACGGTTAGAATTATAATGGATTATCTTGACTTTTTTTTAACGTCTCTTATTTTTTTTTTCTCTTTTAAAACCATAAAGCAATATTGTTTTTTTGAACAATATTGAACAACACATGCCGAAGCTATTTACAGTTTTTCTGATGTAATTAAATTAGCTAAATATCCTTTTCACTTTAAAGGCATCAGCATATAAGCATAAGCATATAGGGCATAAGCAAACTAAGCGGTTGGCTGGGGGGGGGCCAAGATTACATAAAATGACAGATTGATTTTTATTTTATTTGATAAAATATGTCAACGGACAATGGTAATTATTTAAAATGCAATATTAAATATATATCATTTTAAAACTAACGTTGCAATATTATGTTATGTTTACGACAAATTAAATTGATAATGGATGTTTTCGATTTAGAAAAAAAAAAAGGAAAAAAAAATCATTTTCAGGGCCCCTAAAAACCTTAGGCCAGCTCTGCTTCAAATAGTGAGATTAAAAAAGTTATAGTATACAATTGCTAATTATTACTTTACTATACTATACATACATACTACAAATGCTAACCAAAACTCAATTTGAGCATCAGGGTCTTTATGATCACAGCGACTGTTTTTATCAGAAATATCATAAATCATTTACAAAGCAACAGAGTGAGATTTCTGAAAGATTACCATGATTATACATAATTGTAGGTTATACTTTATTTCCATAACACTTACCATGCTTTACTAGGATTAAAATAATACTTGTATATCCTAACTCACTTACTCACTCTATGAGTATGGCATGCGTTTTGTGCAATCACAGTGGTTGCTCACCGACTGTAGCCTGTCTGTAAGCTCACGCCGTCGATTGCGGCACTTAGCGGCAGCCAGTTTGTTTCTCTCTCTCCTGACTCTCCTCTTTTCTTCCTCCTCTGGAGTCAGCTGGAAGAAAAGATAAAAGCAGGTTTACTACTTGTACATGTGCATTTTGCCAAAAAAAAAAAAAAGAACTCCACAGATGCACGACATAATGACACCACATAATTACAAACCGTTTAGTCCAACGAGAACCTTGCTTACCGTTTCGTCACGTGTACGCCGACGGCTGCGCGACTGGCGCAAGGGACCTGGTGTGTCTGAGCTTGGAGGAGTGAAGCCGGAGCCGGAGGAGAAGCTTGGCCCTGGCATGTCGTACGGGTCCAAGGACACGGACTGGGTCATGGTGGTCGTACCTGTGCCACTCTGGCCTGGTGCCACGGATGAGATGAGGGTGGGTTGCACCATCCACTGTAGGTCCTGACTGGTGGTGATGGCAGTCACTGTAGGAATGAAGGAGCCAGGCATGTCCACTCCTGAAGTGCTCCCAGCTGAACCAACCCCTCCACCTCCAGCGGTAGATACACACTCCTATGAAGCGTTAACACACACGGTAGCTAAGCTAAGCAAATCGAAAAGGTCATAGGGGTCATTATTCCGACACTGTTTCCTATTTCCATGATTCATCCTGAATCCAACAATATAACCGCCTTAGAAAATTATAGATAAACACTGTTGATGCTTCCTATTCATATATAGTCCTTCTAAAGTCAAGCTAGAATGATTTAAATACTGAAAATTCTTACATACGTAATGCTTGTTAACTATTTTAGCTGAAGCGGAACTAGTTTCCTATACTTTATATTTGGGCTACAACAAAAGCTATGCAGTGGTGTGTGGGTGTGAAGTTATTGAATGCAAACATGTCTATACTCAGTATAGTCTCTGTATGCTGCTATATTTCCAGCATCATGGACTCTATAAATGATTGGCTTTCTTTAGATTCCTTTGGCAACATGGACGACTAGAAAAACAAGCAAATAACTTGAATTCTTTACATTTCTGAAATTTCCTTATATAAACCTTTTGTTTTTGTCTATTGCCTTCAGTGCATTTGCGTTTATTATGATTTTAATTATGTTTAAAATTACTCATTTGCATAAAAATCCTTAGACTTATTGTAAAGTTTGAATGGGGAAAAAAGGTTTGTTTTATGAATCAAGACAGCTGGTAAAGACCTGTGCGCGCGCGATTTTGGGAGGTTCGTTAATATTGATATTGCGCGTCAGACAGGAGACTCCAGGCGCGACAGCCAATCAGCGCGCTTCAGCCCTCCTTTCTAATCCTCTCCTCCCTCTGCCTCTTCTACGCTCCACCTCCGCCGTCAGTCCCCTAGTGCTTCTCTTAGCAACGCGACGTAACACTCCAAAATAGAATGCATTGACGTCACAGCGAGGCCGGGGCGACGAGGAGGATCCGGAGAGCGGAGCGAGGGGGAGGGGCTTAAAGGTTCCACTGCTGTAATCCAAGGTGCCGCGTGCTGCCACACATGCGCAAGCGCGCACACGTATGCACGTATGCTTCTAGATTACTTTGACAATGTTTGTTATTTTACCAGCTCGCGCATGCAACAAACAAACAAACAAACAAACAAACGCTAAGGACTTACTTGTGGTGCAGTGGTGGTGGAGGGGCTTCCAAAGGAGTCCACCGAAGACAGGTACTGAGATTCGACCGACGGTGAGGAACTTCCACGGGAGCCGCTGTCCGGATCACCGGGAAATCCCTGGAACATCTCCCCGGCAGAGCCGATTAAAGCCGAAAAAGCGCTCGTTCCCGGCGAAAATGGCACGTCACCTGGTGCCCAGCGAAAGATATGAGGTTCTAATGCACAGTCTAATTCATTATTACAATGCATTTATTTACAAAACACTCGAGTTGCATGCATTCGTTTGGAGATCGCTTACAACAGCTATACACTGGCATGTCAAGTGAAGAACAAAACCAATCTGATTACTTCATGACCTACCGTAACACGATTTACTTGAAGATTCAGTCAGGATGCCTTTCGGGTCTTTCCAAAAAAGTTGCATTAAGATGGCAATCCAGTTCTGCGCTGGGAGGGAAACAAGTTTACAACTCCAAAACGGAGACGTCCAACATCGGTAACGAAATGACAACTCCTGAAATAAAGTTCCTTTCACACGAATTGTGTATTTATAAATCCATGTAACAATTTGTGTTTGGTCAGCGACAACAAACAGCGTCTTGTGCGCGCGAGCCGGCGTCCCTGGGCTTCTGAATGAAGCCATCTGAGCCGTTGTAAGTAGATCGTTCTGCCTCCGCCCCTCACTGGAGTTCCGCTGACGTAGGTGCCCATATATGGTTCATAGAGCGGTGTTTTTGTTTTTTGGTATCCTAGGCGATGACGTTTAGGGATTCCCTCACCCACAGAAAAAAACGCTCTAGCGCACTGTCGAGAATAGCAGCGTTTACTATAGCTTCCACAGGAGATATTTTTGATTGCATGTTTTTTTTAGACTATAGAGAAACGACAAGGAGGGACAATATTAGATTTATCTCTGGGCCAACGGCGTCAAAGAAAAAAATAATTTCACCATGGAGGATTTTTGCTTAATGTTGCCATGCACGGAAGATGTTAACAAAACAAATCGGACTGGACTTATGGGTCATATTATAGGAAATAAAAATGATTTAATTTGATTGTAATATGATTTTTGTTTTTGGTGAATTAAAGAAAAAAACGTAAAAAATTTCCAGTGTGACTCAGGTTGGTAGAACTGTATTTTATAGTTATTCTATGGTCTTGTTTCTAAGCATTATAAGAACGTTAATAAAGTATGAATAACGTCATATAAGGACGTTCCAAACATCCAAAAACGTACAGTATGTTAACGAGTAAAAACGTTATGAGAACGTTGCATGAAGGTTATTTTATGAATGTTTTTCCCTAGATTTTAGACAACATTCAAGAAACGTCTGTGAAGGTTGTAGGAACTATTACTGATTAGCTGGGATATAATTTACGATACTAATCATGTTAATGATGCTTAATATTTCTCGAGTCAGCATTTACATTTCTCACATTTGGCAGACGACATACAGACATTTATTTTCTTTACCCAAATGAGCAGTTGAGGGTTAAATGCTTTGCTCGGTGGTCCAGCAGCGGCGTATTAGTGATGCTGGGAATTGAACTCAGTATCTACTGTTCAGTAGGTCAGCATGTTGAACGTTATTTTACGAATGTTTTTTTACATTTTAGTCAACATTAAAAAAAAAAAGTTTGTGAAGGCTGTAGGAACTAAAACTGGGGTGTAATTCAAGGTTAAAATACAGATACTAATCATGTTAATGATGCTTAATATTTCTCGAGTCAGCATTTACATTTCTCACATTTGGCAGACGACATACAGACATTAATCTTATTTACCCTAATAAGCAGTTGAAGGTTAAAAGCCTTTGCTCAGTGGTCCAGCAGTGGCAAATTAGTGATGCTGGGAATTGAACTCAGTATCTTTTAACATCTTATCATCTTACCCACGGAGCTTTCACTCTCCTCTATACACAGTGTCTAGATAAAAAATATAAATATAATCACTGTTCAAAACACACATAGGAAAATAAATCACTGAAAAATGTTGAAAAGCTGTCTTGTTTGCAGCAAGCAGGAAGGGGTTGCTTTAGGTGAACGGAACTCTATTTTAAATGTCCTCATGGGCCATACGGAATCCTCTGTGATGTAATTTTACAGTCAGCCGTGGTTCCACAACTGTCCTGGAATTTTTAATGCAACAACAGAAAAACAGAAACATTAAAAGGTTCTGGTAATTATGATGGAATGAATGGGTCATTGTAATGTCTAATCATCATCATCGTCGATAATAATAATAATCTTATAATTTAAGCAAATTCTCATAATCACCATCATAACTTAAGCCATCAGAAATAGGATCTCACCCAAAAGTCCCCCCCTTGGAACTTGCCGGAAACTCACAAAGCTCCTATTGTTTGCTGTTACTGTACTGTACTGTACTGTACAGGACGGCCATGTGCATTAATGAGACACTTCAGCATGAATAGAAAGTTTCATTCATCGCTTTTTGCATGTGCACGACATCGTAGGGCGCCTGCAATCGCAAATAGGAAGAAGAAAAGAGGCAACAGGAAATTGCAGGAGTGCTTTTTGTAAGCTGCGAGGAAACACGAGGCAGAACGAAAATGTCAACACTGAGTATAGGACCGAGTGAAGACGACAACAATTAGTCAGCATGCTGACGTCACGGACAGAGAACGTACTGTTCTGTCCACCGGGCAGGTAGGAGCTAAGCTAGACTACTCTAACCAGCATGACTAACACGCAGTCTATGACTTTCACTAGGAATATCTCTCAGCAGAATTCAGCCAGAACTCTCAGCAGTGGATAAGAACTGCCGACCGCTCGGGACGTCAGAAATAATAGCGCATCATAGCTCTCTATGTGGGACGTAAACTGAGAACAGAGGAGGAAGAAAAAAGACAACCAGTCCTGGATCTCAGTGTTAATCACATTTTATTGATTTTATATAAAAAAACCCCAAATCCATATTCTTTGACATTAAAAAGAAATAAGGCTTAATATTTTAGAGTAAATCTGCAAGACAACCAGTATAGTATTGCTGATCTATCTATCTATCTATCTATCTATCTATCTATCTATCTATCTATCTATCTATCTATCTATCTATCTATCTATCTATCTATCTACCTACCTACCTACCTACCTACCTACCTACCTGCCTACCTGCCTGCCTGCCTGCCTGCCTGCCTGGACATCCATCCCTCCGTCCGTCTCTCCGTCCGTCTATCTATCTATCTATCTATCTATCTATCTATCTATCTATCTATCTATCTATCTATCTATCTATCTGTCTGTCTGTCTGTCTGTCTGTCTGTCTGTCTGTCTGTCTATCTACCTACCTACCTACCTACCTACCTACCTACCTACCTACCTACCTACCTACCTACCTACCTACCTACCTACCTACCTGCCTGCCTGCCTGCCTGCCTGCCTGCCTGGCCATCCATCCCGTCCGTCCTCCGTCCGTCCGTCTCTCCGTCCGTCTATTATCTATCTATCCGTCCGTCTATCTCTATCTATATCTATCTATCTATCTATCTATCTATCTATCTATCTATCTATCTATCTATCTATCTATCTATCTATCTATCTATCTATCTGTCTGTCTGTCTGTCTGTCTGTCTGTCTGTCTATCTGTCTGTCTGTCTGTCTGTCTGTCTGTCTACTTATCCATCCATCCATCCATCCATCCATCCCTCTGTCTGTCTGTCCAATGCGTTTTTTTGTTGTTTTCCCTCGTCTAGTAGATGCATATGTTTGTTATAAAACAATCGAACATTCTTTATTTCCCGTTTAAATGCAAAACAACTCAACACTATCACTTCCATGTGTTGTTACTGCTCCTTACAACCGAAATCTGCAGATGTGTATGTACAGGCGTTGCGTCGTTATGGAAACGCCGTTCCGGCACGTCTGACGCAACGACGTCCTGACGATTTGGGCCTTTTTTTGTTTTTGTTGCGCAGCAACTGTTTCCCATGGCAACCTCTGGGCCGCACAATGAGCTTTGTTTGAACGTCATTCAACATGTAGTGCACTTCAACACGTAGTGCACTACATATGGCGACAGAACCTTTATTTTACACACTAGTTAGGGCTCTTGTGTAGGAAACGAGTTGGGTTGAGTGCGCCGCCATAGACGGATATGCTGACACGCAGACTGTCTGTCTGACTTTCGCTACCGAAACGCAAATCTATTTATACGGAAGTATTTTTTTTACACCGCACACAAAAAAGTATAGAGGAAAAATATTTTTAGCCAGCTATTAAAAAATAGCGCATTGTGGTATTTGTTGCTTTGGAATGATTGCTATTTTATCACACAACGTTTGCACTACGTGGGGGAAAAAAATTTTGCTGCTAAAAGTATCGACTTGGACGAATAATTGCAAAACTAAACAAATAAGAAAAAACAGTGTAGAAAAAAGCTGATACAACATCTGCCCCAGGCTTTATTTAAGAGTTTGGACCTCCAGTTTGTGTTTTAATGTATTTACTGAATGTTTTAAAGCAATAGTTCTCATACTATAAAATCAAGATTATGTGTAAGAACTCGAGTATTCTAACATCAGTCCCACTGAACACATCTGGAATGATCTGGAACCCTTATATACCTCGGAATGTTTTTGTTCAACACCAGTACCAAATCTTGAATAAGCACAAAGCGAAAACAAGCCATGCAAAAAAAAAAAAAAAAAAAAAAAATCAGAAAAGAGTGACTTTTTTTTAGTAACTTTATGTACAGGATTAATAGTGAGGTGTTGACTAGTCTCAGGATCAGAATCACAGCTGCAGATTGTTCCGTTGGTGGTCTGGTTTGTACGTCACACAAAACTGGAATCGCAGTCAGAAATCTTAAAGATTCTGTGATTCTACAAATAGCGGACGTGATTTTTAGAAGTAGAATTTGATCCTTTGTTGATCCTGAATTTCAATCAACCAATCATAAACATCTGATGTCATCAGCGTGTGCCGACCAAACCAAATCCATTTGTGTTCATTTTTTTTTGTATACAAAAAATCTGAAAAAACTTGGCTAAAAAAATGACTAATAATTCATTGATTCGGGATTTAATTTAATCGACTGATGCTGGCGATTCCTGGATTAACATGGGACCGAAACTATATTAAAATAATTGATGACAGTCCAGAGACAAGATTAGTGAATTAAGGCTGTATTGATTCTAACGATCCAAAATAATCATTAATGAATTTAGACACTGAATCATAAACAATCACTAATGAACAATTGAATATAAAATGTTCTGAAAGGGTGAACCTGTAGAAGCGCAACAGAGCAACATTCTTACTATAAAACAGGGTTTAACATTATTATCTTAAATCACAACCTTTTAACATTTAACAATCACAACACAGATTTTTATAACCATCGATTTGAAAAAAAAAAAAAAAGTAATTTTTTTTATTCATGCCCACACACACACACACACACACACACACACACACACCTAAATACATTTTACGGCACACTGTAAGGTTATGTTCATGTTTATCTTGTTTCATGTTGTACGTTTTGAGTTGCATTTGTTTACTTCCTATCATGTGACCTTTGTTAAATGTATGTCGCTCTGTATAAATGTAGAATATATATATATATAGATATATATATATATAGATATATATCTATATATATCTATATATATATATCATTATTTACCATTATTGAAACACATTAGTAAATTATTCTTTTTTATCATTATACAATTTATAATAATATTTTGTTATTCTGACCCATTTTCTACATAAAATGCAATTAAGCATTTTCTACATAATCCAATTAAGAATAATCACAGTGATTAACGCTAGCAACATAATTAATTTTTTATTAATTAATTTCATTATTAATTAATGAATTTTCTTTTGATGGAATGAGGATCTTTTTCGTACAATCCGGCTTATATTTATCTCTTTTATACAACTGAGCAATTGGGGGTCGAGGGCCTTGCTCAGGGGCCCAACAGTGGTAACTAAGTGGTGCTGTGAATTAAACCCAGATCTTCCAATTAGCAGTCCAACACCTTAACCACTGAGCTACCAATTCCCCCAGAACTTGATCTTAGCCAAAAGGCAGATAACCAGCTATCGCTTCTCTGTCTTTTGGCTAAGATCAAGTTAGGCTCCTGGTCCTTCAGCCAAGATTGAGTGGCACACGGTAGGCAACTAGGCTCCTACACCAAATTAAATCTAACGTCAAAGCTTTTATAGACTTAGTTACAGCCTTTTAAAGACTTTCATTAGGCTAATTTACACACTGGATAAAAACCTGTCCTAAATCAGCAATTATGTTTTTTGTTTTTTTTGCAAGATCACAAAGTCTGCCCTTGTTCACAATTCATTTTAATAAATCTGTTTCAGCCAAGAGAATTTTACTTTAAGTATTTTTAAGGTGTTAAAAAGTGCTGTCACATTACAAGTTAACACCTTTTTCAGGATTTCCGTAAGACGAAAAACGTTTTATAGAATGATTTAAAAGAATAGAAGTAAGAATTCTTTCAGGTTATCCTTTAAGTGGATTGACTGCTCTAAACTACCTCTATGTGTGTGTGTGTGTGTGTGTGTGTGTGTGTGTGCGCACATACACGGTGCCTTGTAAGAGATGGTGTCCCACCCAGGATGTGTTCCTGGGTTGCACCCATTGTTCCCAGGATAGGCTCTGGATCCACCATGTTCCTGACCAGGATAAACCGGTTATTGAAGATAAATGATATTATAACTAACCGTTAAAAATTACAGCTCAGAATTGGAGGAACTTCTGAGACAAAAATGTCATCTGATAGATAAAAGGAAGTAAAACAAAAGCTCATTTTTATCAAACACTATTTTGGTTGCTTTACTACTAACATAGCCTTATAATAATTTATTAGAAAGGCGATCATAACTCATGCTGTGTGATTTGTGTTAATATTAAATGTTGTTTTATATTTTACTTAGCTTTTCTGATGTCTGAATAGATTTAGTGCTAAAAAATGTAAAAAGTACTTATCCGTTTATCACTAATAACTATGTTATTTGTCTAATTTCCGCATATCTATAGTTTAGGATTTGTACTTTCAGCTGATTTTTTGCTGATCAGCAACAGCGAGTTCACTTTGGAATGAGGAACACGCTGAAACCTAAACAGCAGGTTTTGTTTACTGCATGCATTCTAGTTTTCCTGTTTTGTTTCATAGTGTTGGTGAGACTCAAGCCCCCTGCAGCAGTCACGAGAGCAGCACATTTCCCGGGGAGGCAGGACGTGTTTGCCCATTTCCCTGCCCCAAATATTTGTAACCAGGCAACAGCCAGGCCCATCCCACTCCAGCCCTGCGCTAGGAACACCCCCTTGGCCGTTACATAGACGCCCTTACATAACAACTTTAAACTTCCTATCAGCACAAAAGTGAAGTCTAAAACTTGGACGGTAAAAATTTAAAGCTAATCATCACATGGTACATTCTTGTATGGAAACGGTCACAGACAGTTTTTGACCTTGAGAACACTTTTGCACAAACATGCTGATATTGTAGTATAGCCGTCATACCTCCTGTTAATCCTGGCTTTGTTTTTTACAGTCCTGCCGCATTTAGTCCCGCTGGCACACCACAGACAGCTTTCTACACAAAGAAACACAAAGTAGTAGGCATGTTAACGAAGAACGGCGGAGTGCCGAGGAAACTTAGTCCATTACACATTGAGTAGACACTCATGTAAAACCATTAATAGAATTAACAAACGATCAACCGTTTATTAGCAAATTAGAAATTTGGCGTAAAACATATTATGAAAGGGACGGAATATAATCATCAAATTACAGTTTCCGTCTGATTGATTAAAGCCACTGCAAGAATCCACACGCAACTTAACTTAGTCATAACAAACTGCTTTTATGTCATTTGCTGTCCCACCCAGCAGATCCGAGAGGATGACTGCAATTCAGCAACGTCAACATCACAATCACGCAATTTGTGTTATTTGATTACAAGCATTAATCCAGATTAGAGATTAGCTCTGCCCAATATCATCATCATCATCATCATTATATTTTTTTCTGGAAACTGAGCCTCACACATGGAGATATGAATTATCTACAGTAGATTTTAACAGTGACTTGCTCATATAAGGAAACAGACAGTGATGGGTTGGGCTGTTGTAGCTAATAATATTATTTTCCTCAGCAGAATCATGAATATTCTTAGGTCGTATTTACACTGCATGTTTCAAGAAAAGCAATTCTTTTTTTATTCCCTCAATGTGGTACAGATGGGATATGACCATGGAGTCTGATATTTTCGGATGGGTTTTAGGCCTCATTCGAATGTGGAAATAAATCGAATATGAATTAGATATTGCGTTAGCGTGCGCTGTGTAAGCAGACAGATCGGATTTTCCTGTCAATGCGAGTCGAACATCACTGAATAAGCGACAGTGTCACGTGTCATGTGGACACCAACAGCGATAAATCTATCTTAGTGCAAAGATGTATTCTGATATTATTATGTTTTGTGTGTAAACAAATCAAAAAATTTGTGATTTAATAAATAAATAATAATTTTTTCTTTGTCTATTGCATCCATGGATTAATGCACCATATTTCACTTTCTTTTCTGGTCAGTACGGCTACCTTAAGCCGTTATGCTGTGTATAGTGTAAATGAAGATATCGGATACGGGTCAGTTTTAAAGATGATGTAAGCTGGTCAAAAAAAACAAAAACATATATAGTCACCCAATTGAAAATGGGGATCGAAACCTCTAGTGTAAAACAGAGAAACTGGGAGGAACACCATTGTTTCTCTACAGTGGAAAATTAAGGGCTGAAAACAGAGTTCTCCCATAAACAAACCATAAATATCTTCTTACAAAAAAGTAAAACCTTATTTAAGGTTATACATTTTTTCCTTGATAAAAAACCCTAATACATTTTCGTGATATGGTTTAAATTACAAATAAGTTGTTACTATGAAGTATAAACAATCTTTTAAAACAAGAGCATCCTTACTAAACTGTGACTTGTATTACAGTTTACAGACTACTGGCAAAGGTCCTGTTGAAAAAATATCAGAATCAATTATTTAACGGAGTAAATATTAATATTAATCAGTTCTAATTTTTGTATGCAGCGGTTGGGAATTCCGTCTTCTCCCTAGACCAAAAACTAAAAACTAAGTCAGTGTGTCACAGCGCCTGTGAGTTCTCATGCTGGATAATGGTCTCGTCTCTTGAGTTACTCATAAGCTGGGAAACACTTGGTTGTGTCTGGAAACATCTGGCATGTCCAGTAGTATGAGGTCATTGCTTTGCCTCTCTGGCTGTTTCACTGACTGGCTCACCGTGTGCGTGTGCGTCTGCGTCGGCTTTGGAATGCGTTAAAAACCAGAGATATTCAGCCGAAGGGCGGTCACATAGCAGAGAGTCGAGGTTCTCCTTCCGTGCATACTTTTTTTTTTTTGTTCCCACTGTGTTTGTGGCCAGAGACATAGCTTACCCCCTTTGACTGTTCTGAGACTAGGGCATACTTAAAAACTGGAAAGTTTGTGTAGATCGGACATTTACTAAGGTTTAAAGTAGGAAAACAGATGAAAGACAAATGAAAGACAGATTAATACTCTGTCATCAACAGTAGTGATATAAATATGGATTTTTCCAGAAGCAATTTTGTGGATGCAATAGCTCTGCAATGGCTCATATTAGAAAACTGTTTGTAGTTTAAGTTATTATAGTCTATAGACCTCTAATAGAAAAAAATACAGACGAATGTCAGTTTTTAATCTGTTTAGTTTCTCTTTTAAAAATTACAGTACCCTCAATATCACTACAGTACCCTCAAAAGTCAGCCCATTATAATTTAACCAAACGTAGCCGTAGAATAATAGTAGACAGATTCTTTATGTCTAGAAAATTGGCTTTATTGGCTAATGTTTTATTCTTTTTTTTCCAGTGGTGGCCCAAATCTTTAAAACACCAGCTAAAAATGGTTTAAAGTCAGTTTTATCTATCCAGTTCTGTAGTGTGTCAGTAGAAAATATAAGTTTGCATTTATTTTGCTATAACTGTAATAATCCATTTTAATAATCCAACACTTATTTTGCTATTAACTGTAATAATCCAGTGAGAGTTTTGGGTCAGGGAGTCTGACCACAAAAGCTAGCGATCTGATCCACGCAGAGATCTGACCTCATCACCATTCAGTCTGTCTAGAATGACATAAAGAAACACAACAAACTAAGACAGAATAAATTCAGAAGAACTGTGGCAAGATATCTATTTGACTGTAACAAAACCCAAGCTTAAAAAGATCATAAAAAAGGAAGTCCTGCTAGTAAGACTGGTAAGGGCCAGCTAGCTGTCCATTTCTACAACTGTGTTTAAGTGACGGTGATCTAAATCACATTAATGATTATATTGGCAAGTTAAGTTCATATGCAATGACGTGAGCTTCTATAATTCACCATCAAGCTCTGTTATTCCTTCCAGCGTCACCGTCCAAATATTTGAGGAAGTAACCAAGAAACAGGAAACTGCGCAGGACTTTGATATTAGCCTGTATTTGTCATACAGACCACTGAATTCCACATCAGGTTTAAGGAAATCAACTGAATCACTGAAACACCAAACATACTTTTGGCATTACTGATCATGTGTAGTTTCTTATTTAGCACCACCTTCGATTGTCTTTGCTAATCCTGCTGTCATTGACACTACGTCATATTAAAAACATGATGAGGAAGATGGACTGATATTGTATAATGCAAGATATTGTAAAGATGCAGGCCAAAGCGTTAGTCCAATGCAATCAGTGGGTTTAGTGTTCAGTGGCGTATTATGACTCAGGCTTGCCCTCAAGCGCGTCAAACATAGACTACGTTCAGCAAGACGATTGCCAGACCGCAACGGAGCGGGAAAAATGAGGGGGAGAAAGGGTATGATTTCACATGATTTTATCAATTTACACTCTCCATCATCCCCACCTTCTCTTCATTCCTTCATGTCCGTCACCCGCCACTTCTTCAGCACTTATGCAACACTTGCCCATTTTTTCTGGAGGAGGATGTGAGAAAGGAGAGCGTTAGTAAAGGAGATGTAACAGGTGGAAGGGAAAAAAAACAGAAAGATGGACATCATGTGAAAGACTCATTGCTCTGGTAGCATGTTGATCAGTTAAAGGTGGAGGTTTAGTAGGAAGCCCACTAACACAAAGCTGCCACTTTTGGGCCCTTGAGCAAGAACCTATAACATGCTTCAAGGGCTTACCAAACAAATCATACTGCTCTAGGTCTTTATTGACCATAGAAGCTTTGTGCACAGAGGCATTGTCATGCTGGAACAAGGTTTGGGTTTCTAAGTCTAGTAGACAACCGAACATACACCCTTCAAAAGAATTCAGAAAATTCTGAGAAGATTATATCCCATATAATGGGAGTATCTGAAGATTAGTCAGAAAAAGCTAAAAACCTTGACTGTGGTTAGACATGTTAGGACAAACTCTTCCTGTATTAACACAGTGATCCAGGGAAGGGTATAAAGCAGGAAGCGTATAAAATTGTATTTAAAAAATGAAAGCAACATTTAGACCTAGACGTGAGTGCCATATTCTGACTGTTCGAGTAGATTTCTTGTGAGGTGTAACTAAGTCACAAAACAGCATGTTATAAAAAAGGGTCTGTCTGTCCTAAAGTACAAAAAAGACAAGTCAGGGCGCATTCTAAGAAACTATTAGGTCGACCTTAATTAGTTTTTTTTTTTTGTTATACACACTTCAAAAAGTGACTCATATTTCCGACATGGGAAAAGCGGAGAACATGTTTATGCTAGCGATAACTTAATTTTGGACTCTGAGGTTTCCTACCTCCCTTTTAAATACTTGTCAGTAGGCGGATTAACAAGGCTAAGAAGCCTCTAGGTGTGAATATGTACAGCATGTTTACAGTTGAGCTGATCCAGGATGTTTTCCTGCCAGAATTGCCTTTAGCAATTTTGGGCCCTGTAAAAGAATACAAGGTGCCCCTCCTCCCCATCACACCCATTCCGCACTTCTACTACTAATAAAACAGATCTCTGGTGGCCTCCAAAGTGCGTAGGCTTTTAGAATGATCCTAACCCCCACCAAAGGCACCCCTGCTGTGTGTCCTGATGAGGACAAATCAGTTTTACTAGATGAATATACCAACCAGTGGTATCCAGTGGTTATGCTGTTTGGCTGCTGATTGGAAGATCGTGGGTTCAATTCCCAGCACCACCAAGTTCAACTCTTGGATCCCTGAGCAAAACCCTTGATCCTCAGGATAATAAAAAAACTGAGCTAAGCTAATTTAGTTATAATAATCAAAAATAACCTGAATCTAATCTTCTGTCATTTTTACACTTCTGATCTAAACACAGCGTCTAAATATTAGCGTTCAGTCCTTATGGCACCCTGAATCGTAAACAGACGATTGGCTGCCAGTGTGCTAGTCACACTCCTTTAATGAGCAATACACCTGGGTGCCAGTCTGATTCATCGTAGGATATACAGTAGCACAGCAATGAATTTACTGACATTTTAATATATACCGTACAGCAGCATCGAATAAAATTGGCACCCGTTATGAAGTTCCACTCAAACGAAAGAAAACATTTTTTTACGTGATATTTACATTCACAGCACTTGGCAGGCGGATTATGAAGCAGAAGTAGGAAATGATGCCTTAAATTTACTTTTTGGAAAAAATGTACTTCTAAGTGTCGGTTTAGCTGGCTTTGTTTTATACTCACGTTAATTTCGAGTCATAGAAATAGATTTCTACATCGCTACGTTTGATGGCGTTCCTCTGTTACTATTCAATTTTAATGATTAAAATGTAGTTCTAGTAATTGAAATGCGAAGTCTCGCGATAGACTGTAGCTGTCTGAAGTACGTACAGGAAACCTTCTCACGTGTTAAACTGACAAAATGGCCGAAAAATGGAAAAGAGCATATCAGTAAACACAATTTGTACGATTCATGCTAATGACTATTTTATGGGGAATTTAGCAACTATGGGCACTTTAACCTTACCGTAATTATGCAGTGGATTGTCAGTATTTTGTCTGGATTCAGGATTTTTCCCATCATTTAATCAGAGCCAAAGTAACTAGTAACTTGCTACTTGAGTAATTTTATCATTCCAAAGCTTATTACTCATTAAACATTTACACTTTTACTTAAATAATTATTTTCAAAACTAGTTGTACTTAATTAAATGTTGGCTATTCTACCCATCTTTGTTATTTACATTTACAGCATTTGGCAGACACTCTTATCCAGAGCGACTTACATTTATCTTTTCTATACAACTAAGCAATTGCGGGTTAAGGGCCTTGCTCAGAGGCCCAGCAGCGGTAGCTTGGTGGAGCTGGGAATCAAACCCACGATCTTTGGGTTGACAGTCCAACAACTTAACCATGAACCACCACTCGTTATGCAGAGAACTGAACAGTTACATTTACATTTACAGCATTTGGCAGACGTCCTTATCCAGAGCGACTTACATTTATCTCATTTATACAAGTGAGCAATTTGGGGTTGAGGGCCTTGCTCAGGGGCCCAGCAGTGGTGGCTTGGAGAAGCTGGGAATCAAACCAACAATCTTCGAGTTGGTAATCCAACACCTTGAACATGAGCCAACAGTTAAAAATTCAGGGCCTTGCTTGTTTGGAAATGCTGGGATTTAAACTCACGACCTTCTGCTCAGTAGTCCAGACGTTTAAATCCTTAAAAAAACCTGAATAATATGCCTGCTGCCAGTCCACAGTTTACTGTTGTTACTTTTAACAGTGCCATGTTAGGTATGATATCAATTTGAGGTGGGTGGCATGGTGATGCAAAAGAAAGCACATTCCTGCATTCATGTGGGTTCCGTCTGGATTCCCCAGAGTCTACATACATCCCTGTCACCCCGTCCAGCCTTTGATATTCTCCAGCCTTCACCCAGATTGGCATCTCTCCACACCCATCGTGGCTAAAGCAAGGATAAATGTACAATAATTAATAAGCAAATATTTGTCCTCATTAAAAATCTCCTTCATCCAACACTACAAGACATCTCTAACAAAAACCAGGAAGTCTCTGTTGACCTTTAAAAATCAGGTAAAGGATCTAAAAAATAGAAACGGTTATATATACTTCTGTAAAAAACGAATACAGGATACCTGCCAGGAATTAAACTCCCACACAGTGAGAGGAGGAGAATGAAGAGTCCAGAGATCACAGGTTCAGAATCAAGCATTTTAGATTATTCTTGTGGGGTTTTTTTTTTTTTTTTTAGTAAAAATAGAAAGGGAAGTCCACATGCAATCCTGAGACGATTGAGACGCTTACAATGACAGTACAGAAATAGATTTAGTGATGTCATCATCTCCAGGACATGCATAAAAAAACATCGAAAGCAAAATTATACAATAGAATGTTTAAATAAAACAATACTTTTGTGCTTGTGTTCTTTATATATTCATTTGAGATCATTTATTATATTAAAAGTGCTGACGATTCTAGTGTGAGCCGGTTTCGTTATTTAGCATGGCACTAAAGGATAAGGAGTGCAAATAAGTATCCTCTACGCAGGATAATAAGATGATAATAAGATAATGAACTGGAGAACCAGGTGCTGGCATGGGTTAGAGAGAGAATAAGGTACATTATATGACCAAAAAATTTGAAGACACATTACTAGCACACTGACATTACTGTGTCTTCATCAGAGGTGGGTAAAGTAGCCAAAGTACAACTATTTTAAAAAAAGTATTAATTAAGTAACAGTAAAGGTATTAATGTAGTAAGAGTTGAGTACGAGTAATAAAGTATGGAATGATAAAATTACTCAAGTACTGAGTTACTTTGGATGTGGAAATGATGGGAAAAATCCTGAATTCAGAAAATATACTAAGAAATTCACTACATAAAATATGCAAAGAAAAAAGACCAAAAAAAAAAAAAAAAGTCAATGTGCGAGATTTTTTTAGTAATTATGGGAAGGTTAAAGTGCCCATTGTTGCAACCGCCTCCTAAAATAGTCATTATCAGAGAACTTCAAATATCAATTTGTTTTGGTCACATAAAAGGCATCGCAATATGTAACTGGGTTTTTTTTCAAAAAATGAATTGAATGTTTGACCTTTCCATTGTTTCCATTGATTCGCTCATTTCTTCTCTTTCATTCATTATTTTCTGAAATGAGTATAATTAAAATAATTTTTAAATCTGGTTTCGTGACATACTTCAGGCGACTGCAGCCTATAGCGAGACTCGCCATCTCATTATACGCAACATAATGGAAACTAATTATATATCTACATTTTTATAATTAACATTGAATAGCAAAGGAAGAACGGCATCAAATGTAAAGAACTAAAAGTAAATTTTTGTGATAAAAAATTTACTTGCGTGACAGTGAAAGTAAAGCCAGTTTAACCTACACTACAACGGGCAGTGCTGGCTTAAATAGTTAAGGCACTAAGGTGTTAATTGGATGAATAAGTTTAAGCCCCACCGCTGTCAATCTGCCACTGTTGAGCAAGACTTTTAACCTTTCCTGCTCCAGGGGCAACTATGTAATATGGGATATGCGAAAAAAAAAACAAATTTTTTATAGTGCTGTATAGTTCATGTGAGAAATAATGACATTTAAGTTTTATTTATAAGATACTAAATAGCATAGAGTTATTATAGAAGTAAGAGTGAAACTAACTGCTGAATAGAAGATTCAAAAAACCCATATGGACATAGCGGCCAAGTGTCCAAATACTTATATTATCTGTCTGTCATTACAAGATTATGTAATGCACTCCATTCTTGCTCAAGTATGAACACGGGGAATCTGAATACTAGCCTATCCATCTGTCGTAGTAAATCTGTCATTGAATTCCAGTGTAGTTACAAATTTGACGTAAACCGCTCACAAATGCAGCTGAACATTCAGTGTGGGGGCAAGCAGTCAAATTGAATTAGAGTGATGTATTAGTCAGTAAGTGATGCTTCTTCACACTCGAAAAGTCTGACATTTTACCCATATTGTTGTTCTCGTTCGTAAGCACTGACTCCCATACACCCTCTAATGAAAGAGGTCATTTATAGAAAACTGCCATGGGTTTGAGTGACTGCGCTGACTGGTAAATAGCTTAGTGTGAGTGTGATGCAAGTTTGCGGAACGTAGAGGCGTCCGGATGCATTTCCATCGTCTTTCTGGCAAAATATTGTGCTATTAGCAGCCTTGTAAGTTTATTAAGCATCACAGCCTTAAATACACCCTGCTGACGGCTTGCCTAGTATTGTGTTCATTAACATCAACATGCCAGCCTGAGCTATATTTGCATCTTGGCAGATCCTTTACACAACTTTCCCCCTCCTTCTCAGCTTCTGGTCCCTCTGGATGTATGACTTTCACAGTACCTCCCCCCCCCACACCACCACCACCATCGTTCCCCTCCCTTCATAGCTGATAAATCCACCCCCACACACTGCACTACAAATCTGGCTCTATTCCTGTCGCCGCCCCCGGTGGAACAGCGCCGAATTACTCGCTGGCAGGAACAGGCACAGTGCCATGTCACTGCGGCCCAGAAACGGCTATGATAAAGGGGGGGAAACAAAGTGGGTGGAGGGACAGGAGGATGAGAGGGGGACAAGGAGGACACAGATGGAGGGAGGTGGTTTGGAGAAATCTATTTTTTCCCCCCCTAGAACGTCTGAATCAGTGAACACCAAAGAAACTCTAGTCCTGCATAGCTGTAGCGCAGTTGGTATTTGCGAGGAGAAAAATGGATAAAAATTAATTACGCTTTCCTGATTCCTGATTTGGTATTTTGTGGTACAAGACATTCAGTTTATCACACAAATATATATATATGGTTAAACGCACATACATTTGTCATACACGTCGTTATTTTTCTAGCCACCACAAGAAAATTCGTCATGCTAGGTTAAAGGCCAGTACCGACTTCTGTTAAGGTAGGAACAGACAGCTGGTACCGAGATCAATCGCTCAGAAAATCTGCTATTATTAATGCAAAGAAGTGAAAACGCCTTTAAATAAGTTTTACTTTTTATTTTTGAAGCAAAGTCAGGAGTCAGTCTGTACCTTTACCCAGCCAAGGGTTCAAAAAAACTTCTTAAAGATTTTGTACCCAATCAAAAAATTTGGTATCATTTGAATTAAGCTAACTGTAGCTAACTGTAGCTAATTCTAGCTAACGAGTAACAGACATCAACATTACTACAACATACTAACTGACTGACTGAATTATTACAGTCGCTTTAAATCACACTAAGCTGTCTGTGATTTCTAACTAGGGTGGCCCAGTAGTGCACAACACAACGCCATTGACAACATAAAGTTCATAATACAACAACAAAAAGACTGTGACTGTAAAGCTAAATATCAAAATGTATGTTTTATTTTAGTGTCTTTTAAGACAACTGTTCACAGTCTTTGTGTGCGACAGTAAAACATCCAGAGCGTCCGCTTAAAATGCCTTCCCGTTATTGGTTGTTACCGCAGACCGGCAGCCCCTATTGGTCAGAAGCATTTCTGTTGTGTTGTGACTTGGTTTTGTTGTGTTGTGAAAACTTATGATTGTTTTTAAAATTTCTTTATGTTGTGGCTAAATTCAGTTGTGTTTTGTCTTGATTTTGTTTTCTTTTGTCTTATTTCTGTTGTGTTTCAGCTAAATTCTCTTGTGTTTTGGCTTAATTCAGTTGTGTTTTGACTCAATTTCATTGTGTATCAGCTTGATTCTGTTGTGTTTCTGCTTAAGTCAGTTGTGTTTTGGCTTAATTCAGTTGTGTTTTTGCTTAAGTCAGTTGTGTTTTTGCTTAATTCAGTTGTGTTTTTGCTTAAGTCAGTTGTGTTTTTGCTTAAGTCAGTTGTGTTTTCAGTTGTGTTTTTTTTGCTTAGTCATTCAGTTTGGGTCAGTTTTTTTGCTTAATTCAGTGGTGTGTTGTGTTGTGTTGTGTGTTTTTGCTTAAGTCATTTGTTTTTAAGTCAGTTGTGTTTTTTGCTTAATTCGTTGTGTTTTTGCTTAAGCTATTCATTGTGTGTTTTCGTTGTGTGTTTTTCGCTTAAGTCAGTTGTGTTTTTGCTTAAGTCAGTTGTTTTTTGCTTAATTCAGTTGTGTTTTTGTCAAGTTTTGCAGTGTGTTTTTGTCATTTCTAAGTCAGTCGTTGTGTTTTGCTATTCAGTTGTGTTTTTTTGCTTAAGTCTTTGTTTTGTTTTCTTAAGGGTCATTCCGTTGTTTTTTGCTTAATTCATTGTGTTTTGCTTAATTTTTTTTTGCTTAATTCAGTCATTGTTGTGTTTTTGCTTAAGTCAGTTGTGTTTTGGCTTAATTCAGTTGTGTTTTTGCTTAATTCAGTTGTGTTTTTGCTTAAGTCAGTTGTGTTTTGGCTTAATTCAGTTGTGTTTTTGCTTAGTTTCATTGTGTTTTGTTTTTTGCTTAAGTCAGTTGTGTTTTTGCTTAAAGTCAGTTGTGTTTTCAGTTGTGTTTTTGCTTAATTCAGTTGTGTTTTTTTTTGCTTAAGTCAGTTTGTGTTTTTTGCTTATTCATTGTTTTTTTGCTTAATTCTTAAGTTGTTGTGTTTTTGCTTAAGTTGTGTTTTTCAGTTTGTGTTTTTGCTTAATTCAGTTGTGTTTTGGCTTAATTCAGTTGTTGTGTTTTGCTTAATTCAGCTTTTGTGTTTTGCTTTCATTGTGTTTTTGTGTATTGTTTTTGCTTATAGTCATTTGTTGTTTGTGTTTTTGCTTAAGTCAGTTGTTTTTTTGCTTAATTCAGTTGTGTTTTGGCTTAAGTCAGTTTGTTTTTTTGCTTAATTCGTTGGTGTTTTTGGGCTTAATTTTGTTGTTTTTCGCTTAATTCAGTTGTGTTTTTGCTTAATTCAGTTGTGTTTTTGGCTTCATTCGTTGTGTTTTTTGCTTAAGTCATTTTGTTTTTGGCTTATTCAGTGTTGCTTGTTTTGTTTTTGCTTAAGTCAGTTGTGTTTTGCTTAAGCTTAATTCAGTTGTGTTTTGCTTAAGTCATTGTTTGCTTAATTCAGCTTTGTGTTTTTGCTTAAGTCATTTTGTTTTTGTTTTCGCTTAATTCAGTTTGTGTTTTTCGCTTAATTCAGTTTTTTGTTTTTTTGCTTAAGTCAGTTGTTTTTTGCTTAATTCAGTTTTGTGTAGTTTTGTTTTTGCTTAAGTTGTGTTTTTGGCTTTTCAGCTTTGTTGTGTTTTTGCTTAAGTCAGTTGTGTTTTTTTTTGTGTTTTGGCTTAATTCAGTTGTGTTTTTTGCTTAAGTCAGTTGTTGTTTTTTGCTTAATTCAGTTAAGTGTTGTTTTTTGCTTAAGTCCGCTTGTGTTTTGCTTTCAGTTTGGTTTTGCTTAATTCAGTTGTTTTTTTTTTGCTTAATTCAGTTGTTGTTTTGGCTTAATTCAGTTGTGTTTTTGCTTAGTCAGTCAGTTGTTTTTTGCTTAAGTCAGTTGTGTTTTGCTTAATTCAGTTGTGTTTTTGCTTAAGCTAATTCAGTTTTTTGTTTTTGTTTTTGTTTTTGCTTAAGTGGTTTTTCAGTTGTGTTTTTGCTTAAGTCATTTGTTTTTGCTTAAGTCAGTGTGTTTTTTGCTTAAGTCATTTTGTGTTTTCATTCAGTTTGTTTTTGCTTAATTCAGTTTGTGTTTTTTGTTTTTTGCTTAATTCAGTTGTGTTTTCCGCTTAAGTTGTGTTTTTGCTAATTCAGTTTGTGTTTTCGCTTAAGTCAGTTGTGTTTTTGCTTAAGTCATTTGTGTTTTTGCTTAAGTCAGTTTGTGTTTTTGCTTAAGTCATTTGTGTTTTTGCTTAAGTCAGTTTTGGGTTTTTGCTTAAGTCAGTTTTGTTTTTTTGCTTAATTCAGTTGTGTTTTTTTGCTTGAATTCAGTTGTGTTTTGGCTTAAGTCAGTTGTGTTTTCGCTTAAGTCAGTTGTGTTTTGCTTAAGTCAGTTGTGTTTTTGCTTAATTAAGTCATTGTGTTTTCAGTTGGTTTTGGCTTAAGTCAGTTGTGTTTTTCGCTTAAGTCAGTTGTGTTTTTTTTTCGCTTAAGTCAGTTGTGTTTTTTTGCTTAAGTCAGTTGTGTTTTTTGCTTAAGTCAGTTGTGTTTTTGGCTTAAGTCAGTTGTGTTTTTTTGCTTAATTTTTTCAGTTTTTTGTGTTTTGCTTAAGTCAGTGTTTTTTTTGTTTTTTTGCTTAATTCAGTGTTGTTTTTGCTTAATTTCAAGTCGTTGTGTTTTTGCTTAATTCAGCTTAATTCAGTTGTGTTTTGCTTAATTCAGTGTGTTTTGGCTTAATTCAGTTTTGTGTTTTTGCTTAAGTCAGTTGTGTTTTTGCTTAAGTCAGTTGTTTTTTTTGCTTACTTCATTGTTTTTTGGCTTATTCAGTTGTGTTTTGGCTTAATTCAGAGTTGTGTGTTTTTGCTTAAGTCAGTTGTGTTTTTGCTTAATTCAGCTTAATTTTGTTTTTTTGCTTAATTCAGTTGTGTTTTTGCTTAATTCAGTTGTGTTTTTGCTTAATTCAGTTGTGTTTTTGCTTAATTCAGTTGTGTTTTTGCTTAATTCAGTTGTGTTTTTGCTTAAGTCAGTTGTTTTTTGCTTACTTCAGTGTTTTGCTTGTGTTATTGGCTTAATTCAGTTGTGTTTTTGCTTAAGTCAGTGTTTTTTGTTAATCAGTGTTTTTGCTTAAGTCAGTTGTGTTTTGGCTTTGCGTTGTGTTTTTCTTAATTCAGTTGTGTTTTTGCTTAAGTCAGTTGTTTTTTTGCTTAATCTTAAGTTGTGTGTTTTGCTTAATTCAGTTGTGTTTTTGCTTAATTCAGTTGTGCTTTTGCTTAAGTCAGTTGTGTTTTGGCTTAATTCAGTTGTGTTTTGGCTTAATTCAGTTGTGCTTTTGCTTAAGTCAGTTGTGTTTTTGCTTAAGTCAGTTGTGTTTTTGCTTAAGTCAGTTGTGTTTTTGCTTAAGTCAGTTGTGTTTTTGATTAAGTCAGTTGTGTTTTTGCTTAAGTCAGTTGTGTGACATTACAAAATGTATTCGTTTTTGCAGCTGAGTCTACATATAATGTATTAAAAAGGTTTTTGGTTTTATTATATATTTTTTTCCGAAACATTAAAAATGCAGTAGGACATCTCGGTAAATGGTAACTGTTTTGATCGGATGAACCTTTCTTGGTCCTTCGCCTTTCACAAAATATACAAATACACAAATGATTGCTATCAGGATGTGAAGCGGCTTTTAGTCAGCTGACCCATGCTAGCTGTACAGACTCTGCTGGGGTGTACGTGTGATGATATCACCATGTTTTACAGAGATCTAATCCTGCACTGTGGGAGGTGTATGTCCCAGAAGATGACAGGAAGTTCCTTAGTGTGTGGCCAGACAACTGTGCAGATCGACAGCTAGACACAGCTTTACACATGCCAGTTCCACAGACCACAGACAGACAGAGAGAGAGAGCGAGAGAATAAAATGGGCTATTCAGATAAATTGTTTAGAAGGTAAAGGAAAAAAAAAAACGGATGAGAAAGATGCCAGGCCTGTTTCTAAACTGACAGGTGTTCCTTTCCAGAAATGCCTGGCCCGTTGCCGGGGGCAACCTTTGCCAGGGGCAATACACATCTATAAATAGGGGTTCAGGAAAAAGGATGAGCGTTTATAAAAAGAGGTGTCTGAGCGAGCATGTGTGAGAGAGAGAGAGAGAGAGAGAGAGAGCAAGAGAGGAAAGGGAACAAGGGATGGAGGCAGCAGACCGAGCCAGTTACTAGAGTGAGCTGGAGGGAGGTAGAAAGAGAGAACGTAGCGGAGGAGGGAGCGATGGCGTGATGACGCCGTGCGTGGCGTCAGAGCGACAAGAATAGAGGCGATGCGTGCAGCGCTGCTGAGACATCGCTTTTAATACCAGCAGTCACTCTCAGTCCCCTAGACCTGTGTGTGTGTGTGTGTGTGTGTGTGTGTGTGTGGAGGTGTATGTATACGTATCAACTATGAAAAGAAAGATGCAGGTTTATATATGGATACTGAGATTTATTTAAAAGCGTATCGATTTCCATGCACCTCAGATACCGTTAATAAAAATCCAACCGGATGAAAAACGATCAGTTCATGTCAGTCTTTTAGATCAAAATTAAAGTTAAAATTATTAATATTAAAATTATTATAGCAAACATTAATTTTTGTCTTTATTTTAAGTAGTGTTTTAGAGGATTAGAGTAATTTGCCCCAATAAACTTTCTCTAAGGTTCTACATAGAATATCATATTTATCATTTTTATTATATTGATCCAGTTTATTTTATATACTTTTCACGAATAACATTATGGCTGCAACTGATTCAGAGCTTCGAAAGAAAAATCTTGGAAGCACATTTATGAAATGATAACAGAGTTTGTGCAAAATGAGACTCTATGAAATATCGACTAACCATCAGCTAACAAACATAAAATTAATTTTATATAAGACAGATAATAGAAAAATAGAGTTAACATAATACAGAATAATATAGGAATACAAAACATTTGCCTCATTACATGCTACTTTTTTTTAAACAGAGAAAGTGTCTGGACCTTACTCGGACAATGACCCGAATGACCTGAGTGATAGCAGGACAGAGGGATAAAGGGACGGGTGGGTGGACGAGGTCGGAACGAGGCTCAAAGTCAGTGTGATGTTAACGTAATGAAACCGAAAGAGAAAGAGAGCGAGAGAAATGATAACGCAGGTCCAGGTGGATGACGTCTGCATGCTCCTGGCCGTACAGGTCTGTCCTGCTGAGGTGTCACATCTGAGCGTGCTCACACAGCCAGCAGCTTGAGCAGCCACTGCGGAAAAGGCCAGAGACACGAAGCATTACACAGAAAAGGACTATTAATAACCAGCAGCTTTAGAAAGATACAGAATACTTAAAACTAAGTAAGGAGAACTTTAAATAGAATATTATTTTGTATACTTTATACAGGCTACCACATTAACAGTAATTAAAGGGCCCCCTAAGCGAGGCAGACGTCCTTATACGGAGTGACTTATATTATCTCCTTTATACAACTGAGCGACTGCGGGTTAAAGGCCTTGCTCAGGGGCCCAACAGTGGTAACTTGGTGGTGCTGGGAATCGAACTCCGACCTTAACCACTTATCCGACACCTTAATCACTGAGCTACCACTTCCCTAGTTACTTTTTTAACGATGTAACTCAGTTTCTAACTTTAACTAACTAATACATTTGAAAACTAACATGTCCAGCACCGCCTACTATTGGATATAAAATCGTTTTCCATATGAGTTTTCCTGACGCAAAGTAAACCCAAAGGTTAAAGATAAATCAGTCCAGATTCTCTAAAAAAATCTGTTTGAAGAGTCATTTGGAAAACATCTCGGCTTTTCTTTTAAAACACGAACAACCAGTAACAAGCAAAAGCTGTACAATGCAAACTCGAGCTTGTATTTCTGTATTTTTAGAAGTACTTGAGAAGAAGACTCGCAGTACTAAAAAAGCAGAAACAGAAAGCGAGAAAAGCCGGAGACGAACAAGATCCGAGCTTACCGTGTTGATGCCTCTGCTCTTCACCTCCGGACTGGTTTCTGACTCAAACAGCGCTGCAGAGAAATGCAGGACAGTCAAACTCCTTGTTCAGTATCTCTAATTAACACCTTAACACTCGTACATCACTGTGCTAATGATGTAAAAGCCATACTTCCTGTTAAATCCCTAAATTTACCCCTTCTTACTAATCTGTATGTCACTTATTTAGAAAGAGGAAATAAAGAGTCAACCGATGTTTTTTAAACAATTGCTTATATTAATTAGTTATTAATGATAGGAACTACCTGTTTTTAACGATCTATAATGTAACTATAAAAAAGAGAAAAAGGGAAATGTTATGGTAGGACGTTATGGTAACGCAGATATCTGTGTCGTGTTCTATTTCTTTTTATAGTAAGGACGTCATCTGGGATTTGGGAGAATTGTGATTTATGGGAATTAAATCGAAATATTAAAAAAATGGTTATTTGTTACACTAAGCCAAAAAAAATGAAACTCTAGCCAAGTTTTAGTAACAAAATCATCGATAGACGTCAATGACACTAGTGTACATGCTACACAATATAAAGTTACACAAGTCCAGGATCTGTGCTTTACACTTTTGTACATTTTAGCGGCTAGGAAGGTTTTGCTAGGCTAATCTGGTGTAGTCAGACCAGCAGACTGACTTGAATATATGAATTTAGCTGATCCTGAACGTGTTCAGAGTTGTAAAGATGACTGCACCTTTTGTTCCACGTGGAATATAGAGCATCACAACAGATTTGTTATTAAAATACAGAGGAAATAAAAATAAAGAGCAAAAAGAAAAGAGAGAAAAGAAAGAAAAAAAGAAAGAAAGAACGAAGGAAAGAAAAAAGAAAAAGAAAGAAGGAAAGGGGGTAAAAAAAAAGAGAAATGAGAGGAAAGACACTGTTATAGAAAAAGACAGAAAGAAAGAAAGAAAGAAAGAAAGAAAGAAAGAAAGAAAGAAAGAAAGAAAGAAAGAAAGGAAAAAAGAAAGAAAGAAAAGGAGAGAAAAGACACTGTTATAGAGGAAAGAAAGAAAGAACAAATAAAGAAAGAAGGAAAGAAAAAAAGAAAAAGAGAAAAGACACTAAAGAAGTAACCAAATAAAGAAAGAAAAAAAGAACAAGAAAGAAAGAAAAGAAAAAGAAAAAAGAAAGAAAGAAAAAAAGAAAAAGAAAAGAAAAAGAAAAGGACAGAAAGAGGAACTGTTATAAGGAAGAAAGAAAGAAGGAAAAAGAAAGAAAGAAATCAGCTGATCCTCATCCTGTGTGTGTGTGTGTGTGTGTGTGTGTCTGTGTGTGACATTTGAGACTAGCAACATCCCTCAGCTTATTTCTGTACAGTGTGCATCAAACCTATCTGCTAAACGATACAGTTAGAGTGTGTGTGTGTGTGTGTGTGTGTGTGTGTGTGTGTGTGTGTGTGTTTGTGTATTGTGTAATGCACAAGGGGATTTTGTGGTAATAGAGCTGCTTACCAAACAGGACTTGCAGTCTTGCAACACATGACACAAAGATGTAGAAAGGCATCTGCTGCTCCCCAGAGCCAAAGCGCTCACACAGCATGTGCAGTATGTTATTATCACACTGCACACCTGAGAAGTGGGGATGAGAGAGAGAGAGAGAGAGAGAGAGAGAGAGAGAAAGGAGGGACTGTGTAAATGTATGTTAATCTGTGAGACTCCCTCAGGTCCTGTACAGACGTACGTCTGCATGTGTAGGTGAGTGTGTTTAGAGTCCATACCTGCTGCTTTAAGTGCTTGACTGAGCTCAAACGGACTCATCGACCCAGATGAATCCTCATCATACTCTACAAAGATTGACTTGAACACACACACACACACACCCACACACACACACTTTCAGAACGGGATATTTACATGTTCAGTAAACACAGAGCCGGAGGAATGGAATGGAAGTCATTTACAACACGTTAGTGCTGTTTTCCAGCTGTGCACAACAGCAGGCTGGGAGTGTGGATTAACTAAACAGACTTTAAGAAAGCTGAAATGATGAAAGGACAGCAAACAGAAACAAAATGTCCCCCCAAACTATGCCGGCGCCATCTTTCACTGCGATGTATCAGCTTTAGGATGTTGATGTTATTCTAGTGAAGGTGTTTAGGAGAGGAGGATTGAGTACCTGCAGTCTGCGCAGCCATGAGAGGAGATGACTGGCCTGATCACGACTCAACCGACCTCTACCTCCATTCTGTAGATATACATACTCAGGATACTAACCAACAGGGGTGAGGAATCAATCAATCAATCAATCAATCAATCAAACAACCAATCAATCAATCAATCGGTCAGTCAGTCAGTCAATTAGTCAGTCAGTCAGTCATTCAGTCAATTAGTCAGTCAATTAATCAGTCAGTCATTCAGTCAATCAAACAACCAATCAATTATTTAATCAATCAATCAGTCAGTTAATCAGTCAGTCAGTCATTTAGTCATTCAGTCAGTCATTCAGTCAATCAATCAATCAGTCAGTCAATCAACCAATCAGTCAGTTAATCAATAAATCAATCAATCAAGTAATTAATCCATCATGCAATCAACCAATCAATCAGTCAGTCAATCAACCAATCAGTCAGTTAATCAACCAAACAGTCAGTCAATAAGTCAATCAACCAGTCAATTAGTCAGTCAGTCAGTCAGTCAATCAATCAATCAGTCAACCAGTAAGTATATAATAGTTATAAATGCATAAACAAAATAATGAATAACCAAATAAAAAAACAAGTTAATAGAAGAAGAATTGGGCAAAATAAGATTGCGAAAAATAAGAAACAGAAGAAAAAAAAGAAAGAGAAAGAAAGAAAGAAAGAACAAATGCTGAATTTTATTGCTCTATTTTGTGTGTGTGTGTTGTAAAGGGCTGTATAAATAAATTATTTATTTATTTATTACTCCTAATACAGAAAAGAAAGGAAAAACACCAGGAAAAACAGTGGCGGGAAAATGGAATGAATTGTGTTAAAATAAAAGGGGAAACACTTCCAGACAAAAAGATACGTCTTGTGTAAAAACGAGCTGCCTGCAAGTCTCCAGGGGAATATGGTAGTCCTTCTCCAGCACTGGGAGAGAAACACACACACACACACACACAAAATTACAGACCATGTGCTTATAATAATGGAAAGTAGCGAGGTTGTTTCAGTTCATAAACCGGGATCACGCACAGATTGTGCACAGAGTTCAAACAACTTCGCCACCTGGTGGATATGACCGGTACCACAATACCCAAAAACGAATTTTCCATCTTTATTAGCATTAAACTTATATTTATTAGCATTAAAGTCTAAAATATCTCTGCACCATAATAACATATTCCTGCACCCACTGAGACCTTATATTTACTATATATATATGGTCAAAATTATTGGGACATCTGACTGTCTAATCTAATCCTAATTTTTTACATTCATTAAAAAAAACAAATCCGAAAAACACTTTTCGTGTTTTTTTTGTTTTTTTTATGTATAAGTGTGTTTCTCTGATTTTTTTTTTTTTTGTACACACCTTTAGAGGCAACCAAGAAGTGAGACGATTACTCCTGATGACTCAACATTATCTCGATGTGTAAAAGTGTGTGTGAATGGTTATGTGAATGAGTGTGTGTGTGTGTGGATTGTGTGTTTGAAGCTTGATATTCTTTAATGACCTGTAAAACAAAATCAGGGTGTGTTTCTATCACACACCCAGTGTTCCTAAATCACTTCCTGAAGATGCCTTTTTTTTTTACTCCTATGAGAGTCACAATTTTTTAAACCAGGAACACATTTTCGGATTTTCTGTACAATATAGAATAAGAGTTTAAGAGAACAAGAGAATTTTCAGACCTGTGTTGAGCAGCGCCATGAACTCCAGCGCGTTTAATTTGTCGTCCTGGGGAGAAAATGTGCCATTAGCTACTGCTTTAGTACACACATCAACACACACCCATTATCTGCTCTTTTTTCCAACAGTTTCTGAAATGATGTTACTCTTCATTGGTGATTTATCGAACCGGTATTGATTTATTATTAAGAATCAATAAAAAAATTAGATGAAATAGTAAGAAACCTGAAACACTTTGGTTACTCACTCTGAATAAGGGTGTCGGCTAAATGCTGTATGTAATTATAAATAGATTAATCACAGTCACTTACCGGACCTGCTTCCTCATCAAACAACTTCTGTATCACGCTCTGATCTTCCCCTGATGGAGGCTGTGACATCACAGTCTTCAAGAAAAAATATATACAGTATAAGTTATTTTTTAATGTGTGGCTATTTTGCGGCTAATTCTAGACCGTCACACTCACCATGTCGATAGCGGTTGGACAGCTGATATCACGAACCCTGAAACAGGAAATAAAAATAATCCTGTAATGTTTCTAATAGACTAGAACTAATAATTTAATACAGAGGGAGTTTTATTCATCTGCTATTATTTATTTTCTTATCTAACACATGCAGCTTAGTTAAATAACAACTTAAGATCATAAAGATAAAAAAATGTATATTTGGAAAACATGTACTGTATAAAATTCCATAGCACTCTATTGTACCCCAGTGTGTTGCCTTTTTTAGCGTAGATGCGGAGAAAAAACTCCCCGGGTTGGTTGGGCCTCTGTGTGGACGCTACAATGACATAGTGTCCCGGGTCCAGGTGCACCTTCCTCCAAACAGCTCGTACATTACGATACGTTCCAGAGCGGCCCGCCAGCGGGTTAGTCTGAAAAAACGCCTGGTCGAAAGATCCTGTGCTGTCCTGCAGCTATTAAAGGTGTAAACTTGGATTAATGCTGACGTTATTTAAAAAAGAGAGATCATACAGTATATGAAGTGTTACTCACCTCAGTAGGCACCTAAAAGACGGACAGGAAGTTAACAGAGAACAAAGGGACAGAGAGACAAAAAGAAAAGACAAGACCTCATGAGGTTCATTAGTCACCATTTTCACTCATTTTTCGCAAAAGCTGTAAAATACATTTTATTAATTAGGGGTAAGTTTAAAGTATTATAATAAGGAATATGTGCAAAAAAAATATTGTTGTACTGTAGATACATAGCTTTAATTAATACACATATCAGGTAGACACCGACTGCACCCCAGACCTCCTCACTCAACATTAGTGCCTAAAATTATGGCTCGACCAATAGTATGGTTACGGTTAGTATGAATAAAATTTGGACGTACTTCATCCGCCATGTTGATATTGTCACGACATACGACTTTACAGCAGCACGAATTAAAATTCGAATAATGTTTAACTTAAATGCAATTTTACTACAAGGAACGATGTTTTATCTTTAAGCACTCGAAGCATTTGAAAAGTCTTACAAGTCGTCCCTTCCATCGCCTCATAGGAAAGGAAAGTGTCCATCGTACTCATACTTTAAAATCTGGGCAGGAGTAGTAGGTCATCCGAAAACTTTGTTTCAGACTCAGTTTTGCATACTATATAGTATGAAAGTATGTGATTTTAAATGTGGCCAGTCCTTTCAATAAAATGTGTGTTCTTATAGCGGCCAAATAGGTTTGCAGTGTAAGTAGCTGTTCTCAGCATCCCGGCCGTTTAGGACATATTACTAAAAACCCAGGATGTCCTCTGTACAGAACCGTAAAAAGTGATAAAATAGCTCAAAAAATTAAGAAATATATCTTAGAGAAGACACAAGTCAGTGGACAGGGTCTTCGGAGGACGTACACAATGTTTCTACACAAAGTGCTGGGTCATTTTTTTTATAAAGGTAGGTTTGTCCTGATCGAGTGAATTATAAATATAGTTTATCATTAGCGTATAATTTTACACCTGATTTTATTAGACGGAAAAGTAAAATATCGACTAACGCACCAGCTTTTCCTAACGACCAGCTTATAAAGTGTTACAGTGTGTCAGATTCTCACTTTGTAAATGTGGTAGGCGATAAAAAGGAAGTTGACTTTGTCTTTCAGTCGTCTGTGTTTCTGCAGCAGCTCTATCAGTACTGTGCATTTCTTCATCTTTTCTTTCTGTTTGTCCACGGTGGTCTTCGCCGGAGCTTCAGTGCTGTTTTTGTCATCGTCATCACCACCGTCTAAGTCCTCCTCATCCATTTCCACATCCTCTACATCCTGCTGCGATAGAACCAAGTGGAACTGAGGGTTCTTACAGAAAGTTCCTGTTAGAAAAATATTTATTTGTATTATGTAATTTACATGATAAACATTTTTTAAATATGAATGAATTATAAATGATAGTTGTATTATTATTATTATTATTATTTATTTGTAACACACAACCACTTACGTGCATTTTTGCGACTTCCCCCTGCCGAGCACATGGGTACCCAGGATCCCTTGTGGGAGGTTAAGGACCAGGAGGGGGTACTGGTAGCATTGGCTTCCTCCCCAGCATCACAGTCAGGATCCACACTACACAACTCCACTGTGTCAAACAGTTTGCAAAAGTCCTGCACCCCAATCCTATGTAAACACACACACACACACACACACACATCGATTAGGCTGAGGAAGCCCGCTCTGCAGATTCGTCCCCTCTGGAGAGAGGCCCAAAATTTACATATATCTTCCTCTGAGGAGGTTGGAATGATGAGTGTTCATTTAAACCGTTTGGGGCAGCTCTACAGATAGTTCAAGCCTTTTGTCATAACAAGTATTAGTGACAGAATCATCAGCCAATCAAAATGCGACATTCAGTGACAGCCCACCCTATTTTGTTGGCCGTGTTTACTTATTAATACAAGTAAAGGGGACACGGAATTATTCTTGCTTTAACAGTCTTAACAGCTTTAGCAAGGCAGCTCCTAAACAACAAGGCTACGAGCACCATATAACAGTATTATTGGCTTATGCAGTGTGATGTGTAAGATGTGTGTATGTGGTTTGCAGTTGCTAACTAAAGAAAGTCCGCAATACATCACTGTATTTAAGTAATTAGGGCTTATTGTCTTATTGTTATATAAATCATATATTTTTACTACAAAGCTAAAAACGAATTGTTTGATGTTTATGTACCAAAATTCTCCATCTTCTTCAATTTTCAATTTTAATCTGGTCTTCTCAGCGATCTCTATGCCATCCCAGTCTCTACATCTGTCCACACAACACACAAAAAACAGCTCAGCAGCAGTTAAGAGGACATCATTTCTAGTGCTAAAATGAGAACTGAGAGTGTCTCACTTGTCACTCCATGGTCCACAGAACTCCACATATCCCCAGGGGTTTCTCAGTCTCACCAGTAACACCTCCTCATCTTTCCTGTGCACCTTCACACACATACACACACTAAGTAGTTGTCATCATCTCTAAAATACAGTGTGGAATACATGGGTAGCGAAATATCTTACCTTATCTGTGGCGGTAATGGCATAGGCATGACCTCTGACCAGCCCATCCGGAGTCACACTGCCGATCTCTTTAACACTTTTGGCCTGAACTCAGAAAAAACCATAATATTCATATCTAACATGCCACAAAATTAATTTTTGACAACAGGGAGTGTAATAGTGCATTACAACCTAGAAATAGTGAACAAACACTACATTAAAATTTTCAGAAATTGTATTTACTATTACAAATTAATATATATATATATATATATATATATAATATATATATAGAGATATATATATTATATATAATATATATATCTTACCTTATCTGTGGCGGTAATGGCATAGGCATGACCTCTATATATATATATATATATATATATAGATAGATAGATAGATAGATAGATAGATAGATAGATAGAAGAAGATAGATAGATAGAAAGATAGATAGATATAGATAGATATATATAGATATATCTATATAGATATAGATAGATAGATAGATAGATAGATGATAGATAGATAGATAGATAGTATATCACACACATTATATAATGTATATATTTTGATTAGTGCAATGTGTTAAACATAAAATTTGCCTGTTGGTGGGGTAAAACGATTGTAATGTGTGGTGCTATAGTGACCTGGGTTTTTGATTCTGGCTTGTAGACATTTTTATATTTAAAAAAAAAAAAAATATATATATATATATATATATACAACAAAAACTGCCCAAAAAAAAAGAAAGAAAAAAATGTAAAAAATCTGTATGTAAATATAAAGTTTAAAATTTATTTTGCGTCTGTAATTTTTCCAGCATTTTTTGTATATTCAAGAAGGTATTTTATAATATATTTTTTATCGTACAGGTCTCTTTCTGTAAAAATAAGGTATGAACTAATTAAATATATCAGCTGAAGCCAAATGGCATGTACTCTCGCCTAGCCAGATCTTGAGGCTGATGGCAACAGGCATCAACTCCATAGCAGTTTTTTATTGGCCAAGAGGGCATTTATTTGACATGTAAAGCAACCAGTCACCGTAAAGTCCCTTTAATTTCCGGGTACTTCGGTTTCCTCCCACAGTTCAAAAACATGTAAGTTGGGTTAATTAGTGATTCTAACTTGCCCAAACTAAATTGCCCAATAATGTTGCAGAAAACAAGATTTTAAGTCTTTTTTCTTCTTTAGTTTTATACTAAAGCTACATCGCTAATGTGGCTAACTGTAAAGAAGCTAAATACAGACATACCGAATGTGTAACTCATCACACTTAAGACATTACTTGGGTTATTAACACTATTTGTCAGACACTATGTGTTAAGGAAGAAAGTGAATCCATCTTTAATGGCTAACATGCTACCTTATTTTTAGTCATTTTGGTGAAAGTTATAATTACCTAATAGGCAAAGGCTAAGGAAAGGAAACTTATCGGTGCATTATCGTAAATGATTTATGTTTATAGAGTTTCGGTTCCAAAATAAAATAAATACGATTAAATTAACAGTATTAATAACGTTTCAAATTACAATAAAAAAGTCCTAATACTTCGAATATAAAACGTAAATTACCAGAATAAAGTCCAATTGACGAACATCTAAATTTTCCATTAAAATATTTTGAGAATAAAGTTAAAATTACAAGAATAAATTTGTAATACTTCGAGAATAACACTGAAATTACAAGAATAGAGTCATAATACTTTAAAAATAAAGTTGAAAATATAAAAATTAAATAATAAAATTAATGCGAAGCAGTATGCTGATTTGCTTAAGTTTTACTTTAGGTTAGGATTAAGTTTTCTACATAACTGCCGCAATGTTTGTTTAGGAATTATAATTATATAATTATAGTAAAGTAACCAAATCCTTCACATCAATTTGATGAAAAACTTTAATCTCATAATTTCAACTTTATTTCCCAGTTTCACGACTTCATTCTTGTCATTTTAACATTATTCTCTAAGTTTTACGACTTCATTCTTGTCATTTTAACATTATTTTCTAAATTTTACGACTTCATTCTTGTCATTTTAACATTATTTTCTAAGTTTTACGACTTTATTCTTGTAATTTTAACATTATTCTCTAAGTTTTACGACTTCATTCTTGTCATTTTAACATTATTCTCTAAGTTTTTATTCCTGAAGTATTACAACTTTAATCTCATAATCCTATTTATCTACTTTTTTAACATGGCACTAAGATTAATATATAAATATTCCCTTTCAATATTAGATTTAGTAACGATTCAGAGAAAAAAACTACCAGACATGAAACAAGGAAAAAACCTTTGAAAGAACCAGACTAAAAAGTAACCTTTGCGCACATAAATATATATGTGTGTGTGTGTGTGTGTGTGTGTGCGTTTACCCGTATGAAGCAGCTGAGTAGGCTGCCTCTGGACAATGCCGCAGTGAGAGTCCTCCACAGGACAGGAGGAGTGCGGGAGGAAACAGGACGAGTGTAGGCAATGCCGCCCGTGAAGTCCTCCATCCCCTCAGAAATGTTGCCTCCCTTCAAACTGCTGTAAGAGCCAATCAACCTACACACACAAACACACACACCTTTAAAAACACATATACACACATTTCTCTTACTATCGTTTTGAAGACTGTTCGGGCGGAATTAACAAAAGCTGCTTTGTAGCCCTTTAGGACGGACCATAGTGCAATTCGGCCAGATTATATCTTAGTTTTTTACTTCCTGTGCTGGCATTCTTTTGTATCTCAGTTTACTTAGATAAAATAAACAGAATGTGATGGTTAAATATGAGACAATAACAAGTACAACTTGCATAAACACCGAATAAAAATCAAATGTCTGGCATGTGACGCCACATGCGACGGACCTCGACCTATGAGTCATAGGAAAAGAGGACCAGCTACTTCAACTCAAAAAACGTGTGCAAGAACACACAAGGGATGTTTTAATGTTTTTTGTTGCAAACACATTTTACACAATTTTTGCAGACACATTAGGGTTAATAAAAACAATGCGACCGGAGCGGAGTTTTGTAGGCAAAAAGATGTATTGTGTACTTATTTGGTTTTAGTTTCTATTGGCTCTTAAACAAGGGAAGTGGGAGGTGGTATCCTGCTAACTGAGGGCTAAGGGGTTCGATTCCCAGCACCACCAAGTTGCCACTGCTGGGCCCCTAAGCAAGGGCCCTTAACCTTGAATTGCTTAGTTGTATGAAAAAGATAAATGTAAGTATGCCAAATGCTTTGTAACTGTCAATGTAAACAGACGAAGAATTGTTCATTAGCCCCACAAGGCCAGAACTGTCTAATAGTCCCACAAGGCCAGAACTGTTTATTTTCCTGTACTTATACTGACATATGGTTTTTATATATATTTTTTATATTAGTATAACATAAATATATAATAAAGGGCAGCATGGCGGCGCAGTGGTTAGCACTGTTGCCTCACAGCAAGAAGGTCCCGGGTTCGATTTCTGGGCAAGGGTCTTTCTGTGTGGACTTTGCATGTTCTCACTGTGCTTGTGTGGGTTTACTCCGGGTTCTCTGGTTGATTGTTGATTCTAAATTACCCATAGGAGTGTGTGTGAGTGTGTTTGTGGCCCTGTGATGGACCGGTGACCTGTCTAGGGTGTCCCCCTCCTGCCTTTCGCCCTTTCAGAGGCGGCTGGGATAGACTCCAGCAGACCCCGAATTAGAGAATAAGCAGCTTTAGAAGATGAATGAATGAATAAATTAATATATATAATGTAGAAGTATATACATGCACTGCAATCTAAACCCATTTTGATTCTGCCCTGTGCTTCATCAGGGCTCTACTGACGCAGGGATATTGAGTAGGATGTTAACAGTCATTTGTTTACACGCAATTAGACTGTAATACGCGGCCTGAGAGCGGCAGGAAGCTGTGTCACTGCTGCTCCTCTATGCCACATGCTAACACACAGCCATTTACACATATGCTGCCACTGACTTGGCGTAAGCCTTCTCCACCAGGGCGCTCCAGAACTCGTTCTTAGTGCGCGAGTAGCTGAAGAGCAGACGGCCTCCTAGCACGGGCAACCTGTCATCAACCACCACCTCCACCCACTCACCATACTGCCAAAACTGAAAGAGAGAGATTGAGAGAGAGAGAGAGAGAGAGTCTATTATAATTGAATTAATAACAGGTTTAGTTCTATTTTAAGTAAAAGACAATGTAATTATATAATAGTGTGATGATAGGTTTTTAAAATACTGATAAGTGTGTTTTTGGACTTAATCACAATGAAATCCAGTCACAGGTTAGCAACGGGTTAATATATTAAATCACTCCAACCCTCTGCATTTCACTAATAATATTTTTCTAGATAATATTTTCCCTATGGGCTCAACCAAAGGAATACCAAAATCGGTGAATCAGCTGATCTGAAATTTTGGAATTGATCCCAGAAACATACAGAGAAAGATGAAATTACAGCATGTAATTGATGCCAATCCGTCGTAGGACATCACACACACACATTTGCATGCTAATTCTTACATGAGGGAAATCTGGCAGTTCAATTACTAGCATGTTTATTTTAGAAAGAAGAAAGAAGAGGGAAATCACATCTGCTTATTTTTCTACAACCCCAAGTTTGTCAAAAATGTCACTCACATCCACCTTTCTACTATAATATACACTCCGGAGCCAACTAACAAGGGTTAGGGTTAGGGTACATGTTTTTCGATATACGAGCCGTCTTTTTTATTTAAGTTGCGAGCTAAAATTCTGGTTATGAGCCGGCTTTAGACACCGAACCGCTAGTTGGCGTAGCAAACGCCACAGTGTTTTTTTTTTTCTTTTTACCGTCCCGTCAATGCTATACACTTTAGTGAACACAGTAACATCCACTCAGCATCCTGCGTCTCACTCGATAGCTAGTCAGACATGTGCGTTAGCAAGTGGAGTCGTCTGATCGCCAAGGTTAATGCTGTACATCCTATTGTATTGGACAATATTTGTTATTTATAAGTTCATTTTTCCTATTTAAAAACATGTAACAAAAAAATCGCTGTTTTTTTGGGGACCCGGAACGGATTAATGGCATTTTAATTTATTTCAATGTGTAAGATCGATTTGACGCACGAGTTGTTTGAGTTAAGAGCTCCGACATCGAACGAATTCAACTCGTAAGTCAATTAAAAAAATTCAATTACTAAAAACAAATAAACTCTTGGGTGGTTTATCCGTGGAATGTAGACATGACACAGTTGGATCGCTTATTGCTACAGATATTAAATTTCATTGAATTAAACTCAAATAAAATGTAATATATTGGTTGGTCTATAACATTTACTAAGTTTATGTCTCTTTCTTTAATAAATACGAGACAACATGCCTCTTTTCTGTGTTCTACTTCTGTATATAACCGCTTTATCTGTGTTAGTAGTGTGTCATAGATGTCAGCACTCTATTTACTAGCTTCCTGCACAGGTCAGAAAGGCCACCACTAAAACTTCAAGAGAATTACTCAGGTATGAATGAAGCTGTTTTTACACATCTGCGCATTCATACCCCTGGGCAATACATGTCTCAACAATGAAACTATCATACCATAATAAGATAAACAACAGACCTGCACTTTTTCCCCCACTTTTTTTCTTCTTTTATTTCCCTTTTTCAGAAGAAAAACGCTTTAATAATAAGTGCAAGTCTTCCCCGTAATCCCCTTTACGAGATGTCATGGCCTCTAAGTGGCTTTAAAGTTGACTGCCCTCACTTACACATATCTGTAAAATGTAAAGAAATAAAATGCTTGTAAACAAAAGCTGTTGTGGACGAGAAAATGGCATTTAGATCATTTGCAAGATCCAAAGAAATAAATTGTATTCATTTCTAATAATGAGTGGAGTGGTAAGAAATTCTGCTCTGCTCTTAAAGCATCCGGATATTAATTCCCCCGCTCTTCTATCACTCCGCTCTCCCTTCTCAATCTATCTTCATTCTATAGAAATAAATATATGCCTGATTAATGCTTTACTGTAAATAATTTATTATGTGATAGATAGATAGATAGATAGATAGATAGATAGATAGATAGATAGATAGATAGACTACTGGGTTCTGTCATTTACATTTCGGGCATTTGGCAGACACCCTTATCCAGATGTACAATTATCTAATTTATACAACTATTATACAGCAATTGGGGCTTGAGGACCTTTCTTAGGAGCCCAACAGTGGTAACTTAGTGATTCTGGGAATCGAACCCATTGCCGGTTTGCAGTCCAACCACTTTAACCACTGCACTACCACCTCCACCTGAAATCATTCACGCTGTATGCAGTTGGATTATTACCTTAAAGTTAAGCTCGCGGTAAAGCGTTAGTGTTAGTGCAGTCTCAGCTCACGTACTCTGTTGTGAACAAACAACCTTCTGATCAGCAGTCCAACACTTTAACCACTAGGCAAGTAGTTCCCAATTACATAAACATTTATCATTAGGCAGACGCCGTTATTGCTTTTCGAGGAAATCTGTTAATGTGGCTGCAGGGCAGAAAATGTACATTGAATGTATTTTCTAATGAGACTGTTTTCGTCTCCCTGCCCTAAAGCACTTATAATGTAAAAATGTCTTAACCACCTCCAAAGCATGTACAAGCCTGTACAGTAGTGTACAGCGCGTACAGTAGTAACACAACGATACCATACTGAGGACAGCTCTTAAATGAATAATAATAGCATATGAGGGAGGTGTGTTATTAGTGGTAGGGGGATTTGTGTCAACATGAGTTGATGGGATGTTCAGGGGTGGGGAGTAAAGGGGTATCTAAAACAATCCTCACAATACCCTTGGGGAAGAAAGGCTAGATAATGCTTATTAGCATCCCTGTCCAAATTCACGTGAAAAATTAACCTCCAGCTTCTAGATGAGATCCGTTATGTAAATGTCCGGCTTTTGACTCCCTGACAGACTACAATTCCATTCATTAATTTTAATTTTCCTCTCTGCATATTCATATGCTAATAAACGTCATCTTCTCAATCTAAGGATAAGCATTTAATTTGTCTCGTCAGTGAAATCGGTATTCATCTGGCATTCATCTGTCTTACCCTGAAGTGGAAGATTCCAGCATAGGATGCATCCATGGTTTGTCCGGATGGGACTACTTTCTCGAACAGAGGAGGGTGCATAGTGAGACAAGAAAGAGCAGCGAGAAACCAGCAGTTACCTAAAGAACACATGCAGAGAGTTAGGGCAGGAACATAAACCCTTTAAAACGTTAGTACCGGTTTAAAACACAATCTGTGAAGCGTTCACATTTGCACACACATTCGCATTCCTGTGTAACAGTAAACAGCTGCTTCTTTTGCCTAGAAGGGTTTCGAAATGACCGCCAACATAACTCCAACATAACTTCCAGACCCAAAGACAGAATCATTACTCAACTCTCTCTTTTTTTTTCTTTTTTTTTATGTCCTGCCATTTAGTCTTTAGCACACACATACACATCCCATTTAGTGTGTTCACAATTACATTAGTTTATCGTATATAAGCGTTGAAGCGGTGAGGTGCCATATGGCGTCAGGAGGATGTCGAGCATGACCTAATATCCTAATGAGCGTTTATGATTGGCAGCGTACTGACACCAGCCGACACGCATGAATCTACCCAATTACGGTACTATCAAATGCCGTTATGAAATCACGCACGCTATCTAGTGTGCCGTTGACAGCAAGCGGAAAAAGCTACACTTGAAGTTTGGTTCCAACGAAGGTACGAGACACGTATGAGATGTGGGCTTAAATAAATAATTCCAGAAGGACATTCAATCTAGTGGATATTTCACCTGGTCAATTAGAGCTGTGTATTGGCAAGGGTCGCACGACGCGATACATAACATGATACATGGGTCACGATACGTGATATCATGATATATTGTAACATTTCAAAATAATAATAATTTAAAAAAAACAATTCGCTAAAAATACAACAGATATACGGCCGGAGGCGCCCTTATTTTTCCTCCCAATGGCCGTATGTGTCAGCGACAACTACGTAATTGAAGGAGGAAGGCATTTGGCAAGTACTGAGCGCTTTGATTGCATAGGAACATAAACGTAAACCGGGTTTAAAACGGAATTTGAATATGTATCGATAATAGAGGCTAGAATATCGATACAAAAAAAAAAATATCGCGATTGTTAGTTGGATCGATATTTCAACACAGCCCTACAGTCAATGATATGCTACACGAATCAATAGATTTGGCTGGAAAAAAATGAGCTGCAGCTTCTACTATGAATTTGTATTATATACACACATACATACATAATGATGCAGTCAAGCCTTAGGTTTGGTTCCACATTAAAAAAATGTCAAAGCTTTTTGGACGCTGTACAGTATGTTATACTTTTGTATGTGATATTGTGCCTGAATCATTTACCTTATTATAACTGAGGACCAGTAGAACAGACTACACTTTTGGACCAATGACAACCATCACATCCTGTTTATATCTTAACTACGATTAAAAGTTCGTGAGAAATGTTGCAAATATTCTGCAGTTTTTTTTAAAGCTTGCAATCCAAACCAGACTATGAACGAGTGTGGGATAAGTAAGTGAGTTAAAGGGGGAAAGAGGGTAAAAATAATTGTCAGAGTTGAGTTGGGAGGAGGGTAGGGAGCATATGCATGCCAAACCATCCCTCGCTGCCTCCCCTTTCTTTCTAGTTTTGATGTGAAGGCCCTGAGGCAGCTCGGTTTTATAGCTCTCAGCGGGGTATGTGCAGAACCAAAGACCTGCAGAAGCCTTACAGCTCGAGGCGGAAAAAAAAGGGAACGGGATATTAAACATTATAACGAGGAGCTGACTGAAGATGTGGAGAGAAAGACCGGAGAGAAAATCTGCATGATAACAGGAAGACACGATATGAGCTTCTTGCCAGGGCAGATGTCTTTCTGATTGCGCTTCTGCCCACAGGCCAATCGTCAGTGATCTTTTTCTTTACAGGACGTGACCGAGCTTATCCCATTAAGGTTTAAAGTCTCAAGAACTTGGGCATCGACTCACCCAGCTGGCCCTGGCAGATATCAGTAGTGCCTGTGGTTCCCTCCACGAAGACGGCATTGCTGCTGATTTCCTGAACACAGTAAAAAATAAAATGTATCGTAATATACTCTTTATTTTTATATTTATGTATATGTATTTATAAATATATACATTTATGTGTGTACCATTTGTCTAATAAAGGGGGAACCCTTCTACCTCTACCCTAAAACCAAGTCTAAGTTACCCTACATCTTGTTGCGCACTCATACAAACATACGTACATTTACGATTCTAGCATTTATCGGACGTCCTTTATCCAGAGCAAATAACATTCTATAATTTCTAATCCCAATAAGCAGTTAAGGGTTTAAGGGCCTTGCTCAGAGGCCTAGCAGTGACAGCTGGGTGGTGCTGGGTCAGCAGTCTAACTATTAAGCAACCACTTCCCTACATGTAAATAGATGTAGCTTAGTGGTTAAATTGTTGGACTGCTAAATGAAAGATTGGGGTTCGATTCCCAGCACCACCAATCTGCCCTTAAGTAATAAATGTAAGTCGCTGTGGATGAGGGCGTCTGCCAAATGTCGTACATGTATATATTAATATACATGCGTATATGTTTTATATAAGTTAACTAAAAAGTGCAGTATGATGTAAGGTCAGCATAGAGACACACACACGTGTAGGGTTAACACAACGATATGATAAACGCCAACGGATTAGATCTGCTGACTCAATCCTTATTAACAATAAAATAAACTGTTACATTCTTTAACAGGTGGATATTTATCATAAAAAAGATCTAATTAATCGTGTTTCGTATTTACGTTTCTTTAAGATGGTTGGATAGGAGCTGAAAAACGTGTAGCTATACTTTACTTCTACGTTCCTGTTAAAAAAAAATCATTAATGTTTAAAAATTGATTTAATCTATGAATAATCTGGATGTTAAATTAATTGAAATTGATGAATAATTGAATTGTGTTTACTGTTACTAATCTATTGATGCTATTCAGCGTATTTTATCCTTATTGTTTTATAATTAGCATTTTCCTTCCTAGTTTTCAGCACAACAGCTCAACGTCTGGAAATAATCTTAATTTAAGTGTTCTGTCTAGTAAGGGATGGGACGGGGGTGGAAAGGGGGATTACAATAATGTTTACTTCTACTCTGAAGTGAAAATAATCCATTTTGGTAGCACAGTGGTTAATATGTTGGACTGCTAATTGGAAGATCAGGGTACGATTCCCAGCACCACCAAGTTACCACTGTTGGGCCCCTGAGCAAGACCCTAAACCCCAATTGTAAAAAGAGAGAATTGTAAGTCGCTCTAAATTAGGACGCCTGCCAAATGGCATAAATGTAAATGTAAATATGTGTACACGGTTCCTGCCAACCACAGAAGGGTGGGCAAGCAGATGTCCCAGGTGGGCAATTAAGCAAAATAGTAGAAATTTTTTCTTGGGCTGGATTAGGAAGACATATTATATTAAGTCAATATAAGCACAAAAATGCTTCTCAGGAATGCTCAGGAATGTAAACCACGCTGTGGTTATCTACCATGCTTATCTAATCAGGAAACTGTTTGGTTTTGCGTTGTGATTGGTCGGGGCTTTCTACATCCCTTCTCAACATAAAGCCCACCTCAGACTGCTTTTATCAAATCACAAATCCTACAAAAGAAAATAAAAACGTATTTGTATACAGCTGTCTTTAGCAAATTGTGACTGAGTGGGCAAGACAGACATTTGGGTGGGCAAGACAGACATTTGGGTGGGCTCGGCCCATTCCTGCCCATGCCCAGAGCCGGCCCTGATACATATCAAAAACATATCAGTATCCAGATGTAGTATTACATTTTTTTCCCCCTCATTGCTCATGTGTTACAGGTAATTATCTAAACATTCCTCCAATCTAGCTCATCAGATAATGACCATCAGGTTCTAGAGGTGTGTTGGAGCTGAGAAATGGCTGAACCTGTACTAGGGTGGACTACTGTACTAAACCGTTCCCTGTTGCTGGGTAAACCCTAAAAAAGATTTCATTTGTTCTAGCTTTACTATGAAAAGATGATTATAGTTATACTTTCGTTTATAAAGAGAAATACATCATCCACCCATCCATCCATCCATCCATCCATCCATCCATTTTCTATACCTGCTTATTTCTAATCAGGAATCTGCTGGAGTTTATCGCAGCTGTCATGGGGCAAAAGGCAGAGGTACAACCTGGACAGGTCACCAGGCCATCACAGGGTGTATATATCATATCAAGGGTATGACTTTGGAGGTACTCAACCAAAGGTGAACACTTTTGCTCTAAAATATTGTAAGTAACACATTCACACTCACAGATTAGTAAATGGTTTTAGACCACCATTCCATCCTTACTCATTTTATGTCTGGTATAATCACACTTTGGCAGGGTAAAAGAAAATACTCTACCAGGAACTGCAGTGCTGGAAGCTGTGATTGCATCTAGAATGATGAAATCCTAAGGCAGTATGATGTAAAATATAGATAGGTACCTTGGGTCTCTGCCACTTGATGGCCATTTTGGGGTCTGGGTCTGCCGGCATGCCGATGGAGTTCTGATCAGCAGGAAAGCTCGGGTCCTCGAACAGCTTGCGGGACTTGAGACACTCATCACGCAGAAACACGAAGTCCTGGTTCCTAAATTTGTTGGGATTAGTAATGGAACCCGGATCCGAGGTGCTGTCCGACATGTCTCAGCAGGAGCTCAGTCAGTCGGGTGATTTTTTTTCCTGTGAAGCGCAAAGTTTTAAATACGGAGGAAGTTTGGAGGAACTTTAAGTGGCCCATCCTACCTTTGGTGTCCGCCCATTTCTGCGCAGGACTGATACCGAAATCCTGTTTGCGCGAAAAAATGTGCCATTAGAGCGCACTGAATCATCCAGTTGGACAATTACCTATGCGCACTCAACGGTTTTATTATTATTATTATTATTATTATTATATTATTATATTTAGAAATTTGTGCATTTAGCTTTTTGATAATTTAAAAATATCTTCATATTAAATATGACAAAAAAAATTAATACAAAGCACCACCAATACAGTAATATCAGTATTATTATTATATTATTATTATTATTTTGCGTTCAAGCATTTAGTTAAATAATAGTTCAAAGGAAACTGGTGTATTATATTAAAATGTCTAATTTTTTTGTACTTTTTTTCTTGTGGTTTTTTCGTTAAAAAACGTAATGTTGGAATATTGTTTTTAAAAAGACTCAATAATGCAGTCTTAAAAATAATAAGTAAAATAAAAACTTACAGCGAAATTTGCTGATGAATGTGTTTTGACACAATTCCACCACGAGATGTCAGTATACTTTAAAAATCTGCATCCTCCCAACAACTTGATAACTGTGGCTTGTTTGTGTAATAATAATAATAATAATAAAAATAATAATAATATTAATAATAAAAATAATGAAAAATATTCTGTTTTTACTAAAATATCTTAAGATTATATTTTTATACATACACAATCCGAAATGAGTTGAGTCTTACAAAATCATACAAAAAAACAAAACAAAGCAAAAACCACCAAACTATTAAAAAAAAACAATAAAGTGTTTTAGAGTCAAAAGTATTTCAAGTTATTTAAGTAATAGATCAGACTCAGGTTTAGATACTTAGGGGACAGTGATGGGTCTTCTTATATGACCACAATTAATTGTATTTAATTAATTGAACTGATTGACAGGATTTCAGCCTGACAGCTTGAGTCTTCAAGGACAAACTAGTGTAATTGGAAGAGAGACCTAAAACACGCCTAATTGTCCCAACTGAACTCTATTATTGCTCTCTCTATTATCTCTGTATGGTCTTTTGAATTAAGGGATTACTCAGGGAATTGTGCAGCAAAACGACAAAGGTCGTCAAAACCGCCCCTGATACTCCTTCAAGACTCTACTCGACTGACCTCACGACCTTTAGTCTGGGGCCAGCACACCAGCGTCAATTAATGCCTGCAGGTTCCCAGGCCAGGAAAAAGGTGACTAAGGGTCAGATACTAAATAGAGACCTACTGGTTTTGTTTGTTTGACCATCACATTACATTCCCTTTTCCTCCATCTTCTTTGTCCGAAGCGATTTGAGTCTAGCTCGTTTTAATGAAATAGCTATACATCTTCACAATTCTAATAATTAGAATGTAAATACATCTAATCTTTATTCATGGCAAAGGCTAGACTCGCTCTATAGACTTGCCTGGTATTGTTTGTCCTTGAAAACTGCACAGTTTAGACTTGCGCTGTATAGTTTAGACTTTAACTTGAACTTTCACTGTTCTTTCAGGTTAGCAGATAAATCTAGTGCCACTCACAAGCTCAGCTAAATGAATGAATGAACTGGTTCTGGAGGGAACCACATGAAGTTCTTTTGGAACAGTTAGAATATAAAATCTTTAAAAAAATATATATATATAAAACAAGCAATTGTTTCCGGAAAAAAAACCATCTCTTTCCATGATTTTTCCATACATCAAACTTGCTATTGATTTTAAATATGTTTGCTGCCGCAAATTGTGCTGACGTTACAATGCTAATGCTGCTCATCACAGACCTGCATTTGGTTATAAATATCTTATTTTGTATGTACATGTTCCTAAAAGACAGATAAAATAGTCAGTGCCTACATGTGTGGTTGACCCGGGTTCGATTCTGGCTCAGGTCCTTTCAGGGTCCCCGCCATGTCCCTTCCTTTTTTTATCTCTAAGGATAAGGTAAGGATGAGGTCTGAAAGTCACTGTATCATGTATAGATCAATTTACTAATAAATAATAATAAATCTTATTAACCTACTGGTCAGTGTAAAAAAGTGGGGTTAAATTAGGCTATTATTAAATTACTGAGATAAGATTTTGGGTAAATACTTACTAACTGGGTTAATAAAAATTTAGTTTTATAAACTAAAATTAATCATTCTGTTCGGTTCGGTTCTGTTCAGTTTAATCCGATTTAGTTCAGTTTAATTAGATCCAGTTCAGTTCAATCCAGTTGAGTTTTAATTCAGTTCAGATCAATTCAGTTTAGCTCAAGTCAGTTTGGCTCAATCTGAATCAATACAATTCAGTTTAGTTCAGTTCAAGTTTAGTTCAGTTTAATTCAGTTCAGTTCAATTTAAATTAGTTTAGTTCAATTCAGTTCAGTTCAGTTCAGTTTAATTCAGTTCAGATCAATTCTGTTTGGCTCAATTTGAATCAATACAGTTCAGTTTATTTCAGTTCAGCTCGATGCAATTTAGTTTAGTACAGTTCAGTTCAGTTCAGTTCAGTTCAGTTCAGTTTAATTTAGTTTAGTTCGATTCAGTTCAGTTCAGTTCAGTTTTTTGATCATTGCTACTAAACAGCTATTCATAAATCTGGATATAGAGTATAAAATTATGATATTCTGCACAGAGCCTTCATCTTAACCCCACAACATTGCACCCCAGACCTCCACAACCAACATTAAATTAGTGCCTCATATTACAAATACACTTAAAACAATTTATTAGCACTTAAACACAGCGCATAAGAGCATGATTTTTTTTTTTTTAAACGTCTATTGTTCTCAAGGGCATCAAATGAAATGAGATTAAAAAAAATATTACAGACAACAAGTTGAAAGACGTTTGTGGAACCAGTGTGTGGTGTTTGGGTCTGTAGGACCTGATTTCAAAGTGTGTTTAAAGAAAAATTATGTTATTAATTATGGGGTTTTTTTTAGACTTACTGGCCTTGACTCATTATCCATGTAGAACGTAAAGTAAAACCTAAAACATAAAACATAAAAATGGCAAATATTAACCATAAATAATGTCTTCTAAATGTTTGTTTTTTCATAAATAGTTATAGCTATACAATATAAAGCAGTGGGTCTACCTGACCTGTAACCATTGGCTGGGTACAAAAAACAACAAACAACAACAACAACCTAAAACAAGAACATCACATAAGAGTTAAAGTGACGATCAGTAAAAGACAGTTGGTTCAACATGGCCACAGGGCCAACGAAAGAAGCGTTAAATCTAACTTTCTACACATCGTACGTCACACTTTTAATACTGTTGTTATTATTAATATTTTTTTCTTTCTTACAGTTAAATCAATGAAAAGGTGTTAATTGGGGTGTTGTAAATAGGAGATTACATTTAACTGCAGTTATTCCAGTATGACATCTGAATGCCAGTTGAACCAGTTCTGTTGTCCCACAAAAATGAGGCACTTCGCTGAAAGGGCTTTTTCCTTCCTGCAACGTGGAGAGCTATAACTCACCAGCGCCAGTTAGTGCTACAGGGCAGGTCATGGCATGTGGGCATAGCTGCGGTCTGCGTGCTCTATGTTGAGACGAGGCCAGTCGAACCAGTCTGTCTGTCCATAACTTGAAACCTGGAGTGATTTATGTGTTTATGTATGTGTGTGTGTGTGTGTGTGTGATGATAGATTTGGAGGGCACCATATGTTCTGCGAACATATTTTGTTGTTTTTGTCACTTCCTCTCCGCAGGATAACAGTTCTTTTTTGTTCACGGGTTGTAAAGGAGTAACACCTAATGCCAAGAGTGTGTGGCGAGTGTGAAGGTGTGAGAGTTTCATTTAGACAGTTTTATCAATTTCCTTTTATGTGTTTATGCTGGATCGGGTTGTTTACTCTGGCTTAAGCCCGTTTTGTAGCGGTGACAGTCTCACCCAAGGTGTAAAAGCTTGTTTTCACCTTTGCAGCGATATATCTGGCGGCGCAAGCAGCGAGTGAAATCATGATTTTATTTGTTGAGGAAACAAGTCGGTGTCAGCAGGGAAGCGGGATGTGTCAAGGACTATGACAAAGTCATGAATATGCAAATATGTCATAGTATCAAGACAATGCTCAATTATTATTAATTACAAATATCGGATTAGGCGACATCTCTAGCGGAGCCCTGTTTTAAAAATCAAACTTTTAGTTACAAAGTCTACCTGCCACAAATCTCCACCAAGCAGCGTAGCATTTGACCACACCATGTGCGTCCCCAGGAATGCAAGCATCTTGGACTGCAAGCCACAACATGTTAAACCCACATCTGTGGTAAGAATGAATCATTGTATAAACCCGGATCTGCCTTTATCTCTACACTTTTGTGGCAGGGTTGCCGATGTGTAGTCCAGCGTTAGGCAGCTGGACCGTTGTGTTTCTCTCCCGTGGGGAGAAAGGGGGGTAATTTTAGGCTTCAGATTACTCTCTGTGGTCTCTGTAAAGAACCAGAGTGGGATTTCAGGTTTTCGGATGAAGGATAAAAAAGCATTAGAGAACCTTTCTGTGGTTTAGTCCTTTAAAAATGTCCGTCCTTGGCTTTCCCTCTTTTTGTCGCTTCTCTTGCACTATCCGCAAGCCTTGTCCCAGGAGAAACAAAGAAGGATGACGAAACCAATGGACAATGAACGTCTATGCATCTTTAGGAGCTGCGATGCGATTAGAAAGGTTTAATTTCTGTATTTTTTTAATCTATTCTGATTTAAAGACATAAATCGGACCGCTCGCGTTAAAGATCGTCCGTCACGTTCGTTCGTTCGTTCACAGAAAGTGCTGTGCGGGCGGTTCTGTGTTCTTGTAACTTGTCAATTTCAAGCATTTAATTACACACAAATTTGGACTTGATGGAGCCCATGTCGCTGCGAGCATTATTTGTTGTTGAAATGAGTCGAGGACGTTGAGCTCTGCAGCAATAGGTCAGCAAGCTTAATTACGGGGTGAATGATTAGCAGTATTAAAATTGCCAATGTGAGCGGAGATGAACCACAGATCAAGTGTTGCTGGTTCATCCGCTACATCTACCACAATAATCGCTGAACAATCAGCCTGGAGCTACAATGTACATCAATGTAACTAGTAATTTGACTGTGCTATGGGCTTTTGTGGAACACTAATCTAGAACACTGAGTCCAAAGTTAATAAAAAAAAAATTGCCTAATACGTGTACGCCGTAATTTCTAAGAAATAAGGAAGCAGCCTAGCAAGCGCTGTGTACACTTAACTGTTTATTAAAGACAATTATATAATAAGCCTAAAATGAGTCTAGTTATATAATCCTTTTAACCATGTTAAGTAAAATTGCACTTTTTAATAAATATCCTGCCTAAAGTTTTGACTGTAGGCTAAGGCTTGATTTACACATTTTTTTGTTATGCTCTTTTAACTAGTCTATAAGAATCCAACAAGAAATTAGCAGTCAGAAGAGGCACAGGCGAGGAAAACTCTAAGATAACACGTGGAGGAAATACATCTACAAAGTAAATCCCACCCGAACACCACAGGAGCATTTTTGGGTCTTTTCCACACATGGATCCCGTCATGGTACTGACCAACATAAGGCAGTTACTAAAGATTAATGGATGGATAAACCTTTTGGAAGCCAACCCTTGTTTTTTAATAAGAGTGGTTCTAACTGTCTGAGCTAAACACATTTACATGTAGGGAAATTTATGAGCCCATCTTTGAAATTCGTTGAGAATTATTACCTGACTGAGCCGGTTCCGTTGTTGACGTTTAACCTTTAAGAGAAAAGGAAGAATTGCAAGGCAAAACAGGTGATACCTCAAACTGTGTCAGAAATATCTATTATTTCCTACGTTAGCATTACAATTAATTAATAACTTTAACTTAAGTTTAAAAAAGAAGATTAAATTAAGCAAAAATCAAACTTAAATATGGTTTATCTTATAAATTAAATGAACACAATTTCTTTTATACTTTATTAAATATCCACAATATACTGGAGAAACCCTTTAATTTCATTAAGTTATTTTTTACTAGCTAAGATGAATTTTTTTTGCATTTACAGATGCCCTTATGTATTACAATGATCTCTTTTATACATTTGATAATGTCCATGTGGATAAAGATCCTGAGCTCCATGGAGACATGGTGTTTTATGAGCCGAGTCCTGTGTGAACTTCACCGAACGCCTTTGGGATGAACTGAAACACTGACTGCACTCAGCTCTCCTCACCCAACATTAACATCAACATTAGTGTATCTCTCTAATTATTCTGTGGCTGACTGAACACAAATCCCCATAGTCACAATCCAAAATCTGGTGGAAAGCATTTTTTTAGAATTAAAAATAGAAATTTTTTAGAAATTAAAAATAGACATTTTTTAGAAATAAAAATCTGGAATCAAACGTTTAGAGAACACATACTGATGTGATGGTGTGTTGTCCCAGTATTTTTTTTATCATATAATGTAGAGTAGATTAATATTATAACTATAAAAAGTTATGCAGAATGCAGGCTGTATACCACTGGCGGGCGTTGCATTTGGTACCTGACCTACAGTGGGGAATTATCACGACTGATACCACACCTCTTAATACCCCCCACTATCACGTCACAATTATAGAAACCATCAATACTATACAAAAACACAATATAACACGGCGTGGAATTACAGACAGAGAGACATCTTACGTATTGAAGGTAAAAACTATATTCTATTAAAGCACAAAACCCGTTAACACAACTCCAAACCTCTACACTACAACCACAACTGTACCACGTACAACACCTGGAGCAGTTTAGAATCAATATTTATGCTAAAATTAATATAACATCACAAAAAGATTAAAAAATGTAATAAAATATATCATACATTTAAAGCCTGTGGGTCAGTGTTACCGATCGGCGGCACTAGCCTGAAAGTGGTGAATAAACTTTTTCCCGGACTGAGACTAGCTAGTTAGCGTCAGGGTTAGCCGATCTCTCCTCACGATGTACAACTTCCAGAAAATTCTGCCTTAAAAACTTTCCGAGACCAAGTCAATTTCTCATCCTCCGTCAGCCCATGTGGGCATAAATTTCTATTTAAACTGTACAGAAGTGTTTTGCTAGTCTGTGCTAGGCTGTGAGAATTTCCTCTGATCAACCGATCTGAGGATGGAAAAATGCTGACATCATCGTGGGCCAGCTAGAAGTCGTACATTCGGCACTGAGAGTCGTATTAAAAATCGAATTATTTAAAAAAAACTGATCAACTAATCAATGATCAATCTGCCACTACAGAGAATAAATATTAATATTAATATTAGAATTTAGGTTGTAAATGTAGGTCAGTGCTTCTGATAGTGTTTAGTAATCGGAATTTAGTAATCGGAATTTAGTAATCGGAATTTGGCAGTGGGATGTTTTAGACCGAGAATATAAATTTGACCTTCTGTTGTAGAAAAATATGCTGTTATTCTAAGACTGGGATCATTTTTCGTGTAGAAACCCAGACTAGAGAGCATTGGGTTAGTTAAACAAAACTTCCTTCAAGACATTCTCTTTACTTTCAGATGACAACAGTGTGTGTAAGTGTGACTTACACACCTGCGAAAGCCTCACCCGCCGGATCAAACAAAGGCCTGTGGACTGTGTAGTCACTCGCAGGCATGTTGCTCAAAGTCCACCCAAACACACACACACACATTTACACCTGGGCCGAGGAAGCTCAGGGTCATGAGGTACAGCCTTCAGATTAGTCAAATTGAGATAACTGCTGGCCAGTCTCAGCCTTACTAAGCTTGCTGTCTCTGTAACGGTGTTGAGATGTTGCCCAGCAGAGACAATGGGTACCTGGGAAGGTTTGGAAGCCCCACCAGGGGCTATCGTCATTCTCACATTCTCACATTACATTATGTAATTAGGTCTGTGTGGTCACCAAATGGTGTTGTATGAACTGTGTGGCTTTCAATGAACTGTGTGCGTGTGTGTGTGTGTGTGTGTGTGTGTGTGTGTGTGTCTGTGTGTATGGGGTTAGAGGGTGTTGATGGGGAAGAAGGGGTGGTGCAGGTCCCAGGATGCTCACCTGTAATTCTCCCTCGCCTGAAGAGAGCCAGTGAAAGAAATTTGTCTAAACTGGAGGGGTATAAATGACACGGTTTGATGCTCACCCAACGCCTCCCCCTCTGTAGTTCTACTGACGCAGTGATAATTGGGCATCGGGGTGAGAGCTACATATGGTCCCTGCTACTCAGCCTCCCCCAGTCCAGACTGAAAGCTCATTAAAAAGCCTGCTTGTTAATGAGCTATAGGGATCATAGAGCAGCACTATCATTAGATGGAGAACAGGGTGGGGTGGGGGTTTGGGTATGAAGATGCTGTTGTGGTGGTTTTGTCCCATTACAAAGGAGACGACCATTATTGTAACTCGCACCGGCACCCTGTCCGGACCTATTTTCCCACAGACATGGGCATAGTCACACCACAGTAACCTCGTAGCTTGACCTATAAATGAATTAAAACCCATTCCACCAAACATCTAAGTCATTTTAATTTCTGAACCTTTTAAAGTTCAGATTTCAAGTTGACTAGTACATGTCAATCTCTTTCTTGTTTTTATTATTTTATGAAGTAACTTTACACGGGAACGATTCCCGAAATATGTTTGTACAGGGTTTGGACTGCTGTTTTTTAATTGCGCCCCCCACTTATTTTTTTAATGCATACGGGTCATTTTGTAGCCCCTTCTTACTTCATCATCAGTGAAATAGGACCACAACCAAACCAACACTGACATTATCATTATTTTTGTGTTGTTTTATCATCAGCAGACATATTTCTACATGGGAAGCTGGTAGAATTGTATCATGTTGCCATTTAAAGTCGTTGCCGTGTTAGGAAACAGTCCACCAACCATAAACCAGTGGGTTTGTGGTTGCAAACTGACACTGATGGAACCCTAAAGGACAATTAACGCACCCTGTGCAAGGTCTGTCTGATGTACTGGCCGGTATGTACTAGAAGGTCGCTCTGATGGATCTCCAGAGGTTCTGCACAGGTGGACAAATCCTAAATTTACTACCAATTCCAAAGAGCATTTAAAATCTCTAGTGTGTCGTACAATTCACTTGGCTTAAAATTTTAAAGAGTGTTAGCTAAAGTAAGGTAACAACATACAGGACGGCGAGCTAGCTAATGAGTTAATAAAGGACAAGTGACATTTATTATAATTGTCCTCTTCTGGCACAGTTTGTAATGTAACACATCGTGTGTGTGTGTGTGTGTGTGTGTGTGTGTGTGACTTTAATCAAAAGTCAACAAGTCTTTGGCAAGTGTTCTGTGTCTCCATTCAAGTGTAAAATCTTTGGCCTGAATACTAAGTGGTACACAAACATCATAAAACAGGTGATAAACCTTAAACCACTGGAACACACATCCACTTCAGGACATGTCGGTGAACATCCTTGAGTGGTTCAGACCTCTCTTGGCTCTAACTCAGTGGAATATTTTTTTACGGAAGACCTTGATGTCCTACAAACAAAAAGACAAAAGAAAAACCCCTATACCAGATGTGCCGAGCTAAAAGCATTCGATTCAAAAAGACTATAATTACTGTCAATGGTGCTTTAATAATGTGGGCCTGAATAGATTTTTTTAAAGATTTATGAGGAAATAAATTGTGTAATCTTTTTCAGAGATAATTGTTAAAGAAGGTGAGTTTTCGAGCCCCACAGCTGCAGAACTGCTTTATCGTAATTGAACACAATATACCACAAAAATTATTTTTAATTTTAACAACAACAAAAAAAAAAATAAAGATTTTTTTTTAATAGCATTGTTTGTCGAAAAAAATAGCTAATGTGTAGAAATAATCTTGTTAACAGAGTTAGACGGTAACAATTGACAATTTAAACAAAATTTAGCCAAAATCCACTTGCTAGCATAAATGCTAAGAGCACGAGGCACTAAGAAATTATTATTAAAAGGTTTTTAATATTACCCAGTGTTTGGTAAATGATAAGTTTGGCTTTTCTTGTGAAATTGCGGTAAGAATTTTTTTATCTTCATATCTTATTTGTGATATCACTTCCTGTATCTCACATAGGTATGGGAGATCATTCCACCAATTTAAAGGCAAAGAACTGGTACCGAAACAGCTCATTTTATATAATCAGATACAAATTAAACAGATAAAATGACTGTTCTGAGTTTTTTTCCACACAAACAAATGAAATATAACCAAAAGAAAAGTAAAATAACTTAATTTGATTACACAATGATACATAATGGGAAAAAAACCCTGACTAATTCGGACAAGAGGGCAGCACGGTGGCTTAGTGGTTAGCACTGGTGCCTCATACCAATAAAGGTGGAGTTTGCATGTTCTCCCTGTGCTTGTGCGACTGTAGTCCAGGGTTCTCCGGTTTCCCGGAGGTTAGGTTTAATTGGTGATTCTAATGTTTGGTTAATTAGTGATTCTACATTGCTCATAGGAGTGAGTGTGTGTGTGTGTGTGTGGCCCTGTGATAGACCAGTGACCTGTCCAGGGTGTCTCCCTTTTGCCTTTGTTTGCTATGACTCTGTAATGTTTTCATTAGGGTTTTGTCTAAATCTATTTGTCTCAATCCTTATTTCTACATTGTTTTATGTTTATACAGTACATAAAACAAAAGTATTGGGACACCTGACCACTTGGTTTTTTTTTTAACATCTGTTAAAACATCCGTTAACCTTCACACTTCTAGAAAAGCTTTTCACTAGATTTTAGACTTTGGGGATTTAGTCCTCAAGAGCATTAGTAAGTGCAGGCACTTATGTTTGGTGAGGCAGTCTTGAATTGTTGTTAACGTTCCAGGTTTTCCCAAAGGTGTTTAGTTGGGTTCAGTTTAGATCAAAGCTTTGCGCAGGACCCTAAAATCTTTATTTACACCAATTCCGGCAAATTCAGGGGCTTTGCACACAGGGGCATTGTCATGTTGGTAACGTGTTTAGGTCTCCTTATTCTGATGTAAGGGGATAATGTAATGCCAAGACATTCTAGACAGCTTTGTGCTTTAGTGGCAACAGTTTGGGCAGGACATACAATCGGTGGTGGAAATAGTACTAAAAATAGTACTTAGGTAAAAGCATTGCTTCTTATAAAATAATTGACTTAAGTAGAAGTACTGACAAAAAACATGACTTAAGTGAGAGCAAATAAGTAAACTACTAAATTTTTACGGCATTACAAAGTACTTCAGTGCGTAAAATGTGACTTTAAACCAATAAAGTGGCAAGAATCTCAGGTGCAAGAATCTCAATTGAAGACGTATATGCAACTACATTATATAATCCGGCAATAAATGCTTTACACCTTAAATGTATTGTTTTACTTTGTACTTTTTCGTGAAAAACAAACGTAGTGAAGTTTATATGAATTAACATAATATGAACGAATTAATAATTACGTATAATAAAGTATCACATAATATGAACAATTAAATGTATTGTTTTACAGTTTGTAATTTTTCGTGAAAAACAATAAATGAAAACAAACGAATTAATAATTTAAATACTCAGTTAACATAATACTGAAAATAACATAATTTTTAGTCCAGTTTAATGGTATATATGTGATCTTAAACCGTATTTCTAAGTCACAGAAGTACTTTAACAAAAGTTTTTTACTAGTACTGTATTAGTTACTATCCACCACACACTATATTGCCTGAGGTTTGTGGTCCACTGACCATTACATCTATATAAGTCCAGATCTTTACTTCAACACGTATTAATTTCAGTTTTTACTCCAAATTTAAGCTCCAGTTTTTTACTAGAACTTTCTAGTACAATTTGGAGTTTGAATGTGAGATACGTGGTCAATTCAATCAGACACTGAAGGCAGGTAAGGAGATCTGCAGGTAGGAGATCTGCGGTGCAGTCGGTGTTCAGGTTTCAGGTTTATTCCAAAGGTTGTTCAGTGGTGTTAAGGTCAGGGTTTGTGTAGAAAACTCAAGTTTTTCCACTCCAAATATTACACACCGTGTCTTAATAGAACTCGGGGGCATTGCGCACAGGGGTATTGTCATGCCGGAGCTGCGTTTGAGTTTCTTAGTTGCCGGGTAGGAATAATGTAATGCTACAACATTCTAATCAATCAACGCAAAATTTTGGAGAGGAACCAAATATAAATCTGATTTTTAGGTGTCCACAAAACAGTCAGGTGACCCAGAAACACTGCGATTTGTTACTGCAGCTCTAAATATCACATAGGCAAAGCAAATAAAATGGCTACTGCGTGTATTAGAGTAAATCAGATTTCACATAAAACTTTGAGTACAAAGTTATAACAAACTTAACAAGTCGGTACTGATACTGTTGATATCCTAATGTTTACTATCAGTGAAAAAAAGTCTGCCTTTTGAAACACACAAATACAGGTGTAGCCTCGCTGAATGACCTTTGAATCCGAGCACAATTCGAAGGAAGTGGGGGAAAAAAAAAAAAAAAAAAAAAAAAAAAAAAAAAAGAGCGGCTCTCCAGTCCAAACATGGATGAATTCTTGATGTATTCTCAAACAAGTAGCAGCAGGTTCCATTCCATTGCAAACACACACACACACACACGGACACTTCTGACTTTGTATCAGTTGTTTAATATTCACCTGCACAGGCACAGAATGACAAAATAACAGGCATGTGCTTTCCATGGAATGTTAGGGGGAAAATATTACATATACAGAACTAGTGGACTAGGAAAATAATTCAGATAAAGCAAACAACAAAGTGGATCATCATCGTCGTTAGGGAGGGTGAAGCTCTCTCCATGTACGGAGTGTCATTCCCTGAAGTGGTGGACACGGTCATGCCCAGCGGCGTTTCACATTTGTCTGTGTTTAAATAGTCAAAACAACTTTTTTGTACTGAAAAAAGAAAAAAACAGTTCCCTGACAGATTAGACAGACGTTCATAATAATAATAATAATAATAATTCTATAAAATAAACTAATAAACATTTTCTGTATACATACAACGACATGTTTCAACCCATATGTATATTTACACACACACACACACACACACACGCAAGTGCTCACACAGCAGGTTCTCCAGGCAAACAGGTCTCCAGGCAACAGGTCAGTGCTGTTCCCCACCCAGTCATTCCTTAGATGAAAGGCTTTTAATTTCTGTACTCACACAACATGCAGCACCCATGAAAAAAAAAACACACACACACACACACACACACACACACACACACACAGGGCAAAAAAAAAAAAGTTCACAGCATGCACTTAAACATATATAACCTGTAAACAGAAAACTTATCTGTAAACAGCGATACAGACCAAACCGAAAGCATATACAGACACCCGTTTCTTTTAAATTAGAAAATTAATCTTGATGCATAGAAGAGCAGCTGGAGGTTCCAAAAAATAAAAAATAAAATAAAATAAAATATTCGGTTACAATGCACAGAAAAATGTGTAAGCGCTGACTTCAGATACATTTAAGAAAAGTCCCCTGAAACATTGCATGTATGGTCGAAATTAGAAACACAGAGATCTGTGTTATGATTGTTGATGCTCATTGCCACATACCCAAACCTTGCTAAGTAGAAACAGTATCCCAAAATTAAGGGTTCGGTGTTCAGGACACAGATTAAGACTTGTTTCCAAGTTTTAAAAGATTTTCAGTTGAAAGCAACGAAAAGGAAATTCCCACGGCCAGCATAATTCTCTCAAAAATGTTGGTGAAAGAAAACGTTGGACTTTATGAGTCACTAAAAGGGAGTGTGTAATTATTATTTATTTATTATTATTTTTTTTTACAAATAACCAACCTCTAAGAATTTCATAACAAAAATTGATATACAGACGATCTTGAGCTTCCTTGATGGAAAACATAACTCTGTCTCGTTGTCTATGGTCCTGGAGAGCCTAGACAATCACAAGTCAAAATCACTCACTGTAATGAGTGCATAACATCTTAAATATCAAGTCCTTAATCCTTATAGGAACGGTCACAGTTTTCTACATGTAGGCACTTGACTGTAATCTGATCTAGGATATCTGATAAACTTCATGCCCTAGAATGTGTTTCTTATTCACCATGAGAGAAGTGATTTTGGTCCAAGTGATTCAAGCATCTGGTGTGCTAGCTGTGGTCAATATGGGTCCTTGACCATCTATTAGTTGTTTAGGCAGTGCTTGGAGCAAGACTCAGCTCTACTTAATGGCTGGCCTCTTCAAAAGTGGGTAAGGGCGCCCCATCGGTGCTAACCATCATCTCGGATTCCTCTTCTTTAGGAGATTTGGACATCTCCACACTCTCTTTGTTGGTTTGGCCTGGGGCTTCAGAGTGCTTGATGATGGGGTCATGTTCCATTTTAATGTTGTTGTATTCTAGCATAGGGCTTAATGAGCGTGTGTTTTGGCTGTAAGCTCCGGCCGCGGCATGGCTAATACCATGCGTCTTTTTCAGGTGCTTCTCCAGTGTAGCATATACAGTAAAGGGCACAGAGCAGAGCTGGCACTGGAAGGGAGCACGGTTGCCACGAGTGCCATGGGTCTTCATGTGGCGTGTCAGCTTGCTGCTCTGGGCACAGGCATAACTGCATAAACCGCAACGGTATGGCCTTTCGCCCGTGTGGCTCCTCCGATGCACGGTCAGGTTGCTGCTGTTGCGAAATCGTTTGCCACAGAATTCACATGCCTCTTCTTTCTTTTTGCGACCAGTAGTCTGCCGTCTCTCATTGTCCTGTTGCCACGCTTGCATGACATCTACGCTTTCCACTTCTGCCTCTACCTCACCCTCTCTCTCGTTGTCACGCTCAGACCTCTTCGGAGTACAGTTGCCACTGGCGATGCCGCTCTCGCCGGTCTCCCCGCTGTCCAGTGAGCCCTCTGAAGGGCTGCCGTAGGGTGAAGGATGCTGCGGCTCCACCTGCACCTCCTCGTCGACCTCTGCCTGAAGTTGATAGTACTTTTGCAAATTGCAGTTTGTCCTGCCGGACTGGGATGCCAACAGGATCAAACCTTTGCCTCCAGGGTCACCTTCCTGATGGCCATTATTCCCATATCTCTGTTCAGAGAACCTGCTTGGGACTTTCCTATCCTCGTTGGTGGTGACAGCAGCAAGATGTGGTAATCTTGGGGAGCTTTCTGACCCTTTAAATAAGCTTTCTGAAGCTTTACGGTGGCTTCTCATGTGTCGAGCCAGCTCTCCACTTTGTGCAAAGGTTAACTGACACACTGCGCAATGGTAAGGCTTCTCGGTGGCATGTGTGCGCCGATGAGCAGAGAGACTGCGCAAGGACTGGAAATTCTGGCCACAGACCTCACAGGAGAAGGCGCTTAGCAATGGAGCGCTAGAGTGAGGAAAAGGTGAAGCAGCAGGTGGAGATGAAGATGGTGAGGGCACGACTCCTCCATTACCAACGCTCACCTCAGCCAGCCGCTGCAGACACAGTGAAAAGTTCAGGCTCTGAAGATCTCGACCTCCTGAAAAGGGAGCATGGCTTTGAGGCTGATGGGTGCGAGGCAAACGTTTCATGGCAGTAGAAGTGTGGAAGGCAGAGGCCAGTGTTGCGCCCAAGTGGCGCGGATCCATCATGGCTGCTGGTTTGGGTTTTTGGGGGTTACTGGCGTCGACTTGGTAGAGACTCAGGGAGTGTGTGTGCTGGGCATGTTGGAGGAGAGCCCATGCACTAGGCAACACGTACTCACACACTAGGCAGGTAAAACTGGATGGCTCATCTGCAACAGAAATTACACAGAGTTTATTTGACTAGAATTAGTTGTAAGGTCACCTTGCATGCTAAAAAAGTGCGTCAAAGATTTTCAAGGGAAGGACACAAGTCTGAAAGTCACAGCAAAAGGTTTGCGGTTACACAATACATTTTTGCTTTTGGAAAAACTGCCTATATTTACAGATCTTAAGAACTTTACTTACTTTTATAGACGTTTTTTTTTTTTTTTTTTTATGTCGAATCATCATGTTAGAAATCCTAAACAAAGACGTTTTTAATACATGTTATTTTTTTGTCTTTACTATTTACTAAAACTTTAAAAATTGTCGAAAGCACAAATTCAAATTCAGGCAGGAACTGTGGCACATACAGGTAAAATGAAATAAGATTAAAATTCAAAACAGGGGCGACTAGAACAGGCATGGCTAGTCCAGTAAGAAAATGACATCCCTTTCTGCCTAAGGTCATAAGCAAGAATGTATCGTGATAATGCGCAAGACAGTTTGCAGCATGAAAATGAAAGGATGTCAGGAGAAGCCGCCCATAACTCTCAGAACGTACTGTCATTTCGTTCGTGCAGGGCAGAAACAGGTTTAACGGCAAACGTAAAAAATAGGGCATGCTACAGCTGGAGTTATAATAATTTCAATAGTTTGTGTGACAGCAAGGCTTAAAAAAAAAAAAAAAAAAAGTTTAAAAGGAATACCCAAATCAGGTGCACCGTTTAGTCTCTCTGGCTTGTACACATAGGCAAAGAGGACATACCTAGGCAAAACATCAGTAACCTTGTCAGGGTCAAGGTTGCTAGGTGTGCCCAAAGGAGAGTGTGACAAGGACAAAGACTGAGCTGTCTGTAAAAAAAAAAAAAAAAAAAAAAAGGACAGAGAATATCTTCAAATATATGGCAAGCTCTGTCTTCGTTTCCTTAGAGCCACTCAACAATTAAGCAGCAAATTGCTAATTAGCAGAACCAGGCGAAACGAAGGCTTTATGCAAATGAACCCTGAGTCAGCCTGCTAGATAAATGGGGGCTCTCTGTTTCAATCAAATCGGAAAACAGGAACCCAAAAATTAAAGGGAAAAAAATTATTTATTTTTTTTCGGGGCTGCCAAAGGGCTCGGGGGCTGAATGGTATAAGCCTCTTTCATGTCTCCTCAAGTCAAAATCCTTCTGTATTTTATTGGGAGGGGGTTGAGGGGGTGAGAAGATTAAGAAGTGTCTTTGCTTCTGCCCTCTGTCTAAAGCTCAAGTCCTAGAGAGGGGAGAGCTTAGAGGAGAAAACATGCCTTTGAGCCTTGGGGAAGGAGGTTAAAAGAAGCAATGGGGGAAAAAATTAAAAAAAAAAAAAAAAAAAAAAAAAAAAAAGTTTGACTTAAGAACAAAGACAGACGTGACGTTAAGCAACCTAAAAAGAAACATCACTTCAACGAGTGCACCTTGAAACCCTACATGCGAGTCCCCTTCTGCCTCCAAATCTCTCCCTTGGGTGGGGGTGCGGGTAGTGGTGGGGTGGGGGTGCTTTTGTCTCGACGTCCTGGAGTGAAACACAATACCCAACCTCTCTTTCTCCCTCTCTCTTTTTTTTCCCTCCTCAGTCTCCTGCTCCCCCCCTTCACTCTTTTTGTAAGGATTCCCATTTGGCCCAGGGTAGCACTTGCATATTAAGCAGAAGCAATAACTGCTAATTAAAAATGCAGATTGGCTGGGAGCTCTAACGAGCAGAAGGCGGAATCTTCTCTCCCTCGGGAATGGAAGAAGAGAAGAAAAGGTGGATGAGACAGAGAGAGAGAGAGAGAGAAAGAGATAGAGAGCGGGAGCTAGCGAGAGGGGAAGAATAACGAGAGCGCAAGAATGAAGGAGAAGGGAGAAGATAGGGTATCAATGTATTGTCTAAATGATCCAGTGGTTACTTTAACACATACACACACACACAAACACACACACACAGGTCAAAAATATGTGCTAAAAAAATCACATATATTTGACCACTAAACTGTTGTGGGGTAACTGAATTTTCAGAAGATGAGTCAGAGTGAAAGATCAGATGACGCTACTGTCCCTTGCTCATATTTTCACTTGTGCACCATCTCGGAAAGCCAACTGACAGACCATAATGCTAGATTTAACTTTTAACCTTATCCTTGTCTTGACAACTGCCCTTAGTAACACACAGACCTATGCATTTAAAAAGGAAACCAAACCCTATGGCGCACAGATACAGAAAGGCATGGACAGACAGACTAACAGACAGACAGACGCAGAGCTTTCTGTCCCTTGAGCTTCACACAAAGGAAGGAAGTGCAAACATGTGCGTGTCAGTGTGCGTGCGCTGTAGATAACGATCAGTCATAACCACCGAGTCCCTCGGCGAACACTTGTCACCTTTAATAAACCGCCATGTTAGCTTAGCTTAGCAGGGATCTCGAGTCGAGGTTGCTGCAGCCGTGGCGCGAGTTAAGACACAGGAAGTCACAGTTCGCTAAGCGGACAAATGAAAAGCAACAGTTGCACCTGTGCAGACTAGCGGCCCTACCAGATTACCGTAGAAGACAAAACCACATGCATGTAGTTAGAGGGACATCATCTCAACGCTCGGAATGATTCTTCTGAGTAAGCTTTGAGCAATGCAGCTAAATGAGTGCACTGACTAACAGGAAGTCATTAATGATTATGGTTTATTATAGTCATTAAGTTATTAAAAAAAAAAAAGACAACGAACAAGAAAATAAGCAGAAACGACACTAAGGAGAGAAGGCTGACCCAAAAATGGACATTCTGTCATTCATTTCTCACCCTGGTCTTGTTCCAAAAGTGTAAGACCATCTTTCATTTCGGGAACACAATTTACAAGAGCTTTCTGGCCCTCCAATAGACAGAAAGGTAACCAACAAGTTCACGCCCCAGAAAAGCGACAAAGTAGTCCATGTGACATCGGTGGTTCTGTCATGTTATAATAAATAATAAAAAAAAAAAAAACGGCTTTATTTCACATTTTTGTCTTTATTGCGTCACGTGTGGACGCTCGAGAGAACCTGCGCGAACGTGTCGCAGAGCCGTCACTGACCCAGATGTGGCGTGATGGTGTTCAAATTCAAACTATATGTCACATACATGATTACACACAGTACAACATGTAGGAAAATGTTCCTTACGCCTTCTCCTATCCAGAAAAGGGATAAAAGAAAGATAGAAAAGTTACAGTAAAAAAAAAATAATAGTAATAATTAAATAAATCTAAATATACAGAAAAAATGATCTGTATATCCTGGTGCGAATATTATACATACATACACACACATATAGATAATTTTTTCTGTATATTTAGATTTATTTAATTTTTTCTATAACTGTTCTATCTTTCTTTTATGTGTGTGTGTGTGTGTGTGTATATATATATATATCCCACTCTTTGTAACAAAATGCAGGCAAAATTTTCCAATCCAATGCAATATTTTCCAATCTGACGCGATCAAAAGAAGACCAATTGGGTTTTGGTGGAAAACAGGCAAATGTATTTTTCTGGTTAATATTTTTGTTGTTTTGTAACTTGAACCCGCTGAGGTCATCTTGGTACTTTTCTGGGGTTTGGACGTGGTAGTTATCTTGCTGTCTATGGGAGGGTCAGACAGCCCTGAAATTTCATCGAAAAATATCTTCCATTGTGTTCCGAAGATGAAAGAAGGTCTTACACATTTGGAAAACACCAGGGTGAGTAATTAATGTCAGAATTTTCTTATGTTTGGGTGAACTGTTCCTTTAATCCCCTCTGATCGGACGGCATGACTCAAGCCTAGTTAAAGAAGCCCTCGTGCTGGAAGGCGCAAAACAAGTTGGACAACATCTGTCTTTGCAGTATGATGCAGAATATGCAAATTTAGAGCCTTCAGTTGTTCTGGGATTGACAGACTTTTATTACTCGGGTCACTCAAGGTTGCCTTAAGAATTTTCATTTGAAGGACCAGTTTAGTAAAAGGATTCAATTGAAACGACTCCTTTACCCCCTGGACATGTTCAGTGTCTGGGGTTGTTTTTTTTGCAGCTGTTTTGCTCCAGAGTTTTAGGCCTGATGAAAAAAAGGCCTCATCCATTTATATATACACTCATTTTCATAAAGTGTTGAAGCATAACTTTAGGCCAGTCTATCACAAGACACCACGTGCGCGCACACACACACACACACACACACACACGTTAATCTAGGGGCAGATAAAAGCCGCATGAAAACTGGGGCAACAAGTCAAACGCAACCCAAACATAAACCAATGTCTTTCACTGGTGTTGTCATATGGACTTAAATAAAAACAAACACAACTTCAGCGTTAAAAGGAAACACGGCACTGATTTAAGCTCATTCATCTCCGAGAACTGGAATCTTTTTTTTTTTCTTAGTACAACTAGCTGTTTTTCCTCCCAGACACCTTTCGCAGGTGAACAGTCCGGAAAGCCGATCATATTGTCCCACTCTGAACGCAAGGTAGAAACCAGGGACCTGGTAATCACTTTCATGGTACAGAAGCATTTATTTACATCCAAGATGGTGTTTTAATCAGGTATAACAGTTCGGGCCTGGATTTAAGGACACTGGTTGTCATTTCTAGGTATTTGAAATAGACAAGGAAGTAAAATATGAAACTAAGGAAGTCAAATTTGGAATACAAACAGCTAAATGTGTAACAAATGCCTTTTTTTCCCCCACCATTTTCATTCCAACTGCTGAAGAGTCTTGAATGGGAGCTCGATGTACGTGTTTGTGTGCGTACACTACTTTGGGACTAGTGCTGTTGCATGTCCTGGCTGCTCTCTGTTTACCTGGACATTTCACCTGAGAGACAGAGCCAAGGAGATGCTCAGGTGTGCGCGTCTTTCCCCTTACCCCCTGGGTGTGTACAAATGTGCGTGTGTGTTTATGCAAGAGAGTGTGTAACCATACTGTCTATCCCTTCCATACAATTAGCGTCAGCGTCTCTAACTCACAGAGGCCTCAGTGCCGCAGCAACGGTGACCTAATGAGACGGACTGGGGGCATGTTCGTTAAATAGGAGGACAATAAAAAGATTGACATTAATTAAACCCCAGACCTCACCTGCTCGTTTAGGCTCCGCCTCCACACCTGGCTCTTCCTCCCAATGCCTGCCTGTCGTCCTCTTCAGCTCCACAAAGTCAGTTTTTAGCTGCGTACCCGGGCCGCGTCGGAACGCGTGATTGGCTGGAGACTGAGGTGTGTGTTCCAGCGGGTCATCCCCGGTGCGGCTACAACCTCCCTGCTTGTGCTGGATGAAGGCGAGGATTTGTGCCAGAGGGAAGGCTTGACCACACTGCCCACATGTCAGCAGATCGCTGCCCCCGGCTACAGGATCAGAAGAGCAGGGTGAGCTCGGAGTCACGCAGGGCTCTGGGGCATCTGAAAGAGAGATCAATAGCTTAAATATAGGTTTATAATATAAGAATATGTTCTTATATTACACACACTACTTTACTGGTGACATAACCTAATGGTTGATAAAACGAGACAGGAATTGAACACCTTTGCTCTGAATGTACCCCTACGGTTCTTCCCTTGGTATTATTACCTTCAATCATTACGAGTAACAATAAGGTGCACCTGTTTTAACATGATGATACAGTCTTTTTTATGGTCTAATACCTCACACACTAATTATTAGCAGTAAAGTTTGTAATTACCGTCCTTACTCTTATTCAGAAATCTAATTAAGTGGTTTTTTTTTACTGTGCATTTATCTTTCATTTGGTTTGCAGTGTCAAATGTATATTGTCTTTGCCCCATCAAGTGTTTCAGTGCTGTCAGGGCAGATTTATCAAAAAATTCTTTGCTGTCCTGCCCAAAACAAACTTCTTGGCTATTTGCGGTCTGTTCATTAAACCAGGCAGACAGGAACGTGGAACTAATAACAGGTGGAGGCACACCTTCGTTCGTAAGCTGCATGGGTGAAACTTTGAGCAAAACTACTCCAAGACCAGAAAAGTGGTGAAAAAAAAAATTAATGCTAATATCTAATTATCTATTAATGGACTTTAGTGGTTATCTATTACTAACCTGAATAAATTCTCACCCTACAAGCAAATTGCTACAATGGCGCACATTTAAATTTACATTTACGTTTTGCATTTTGGCAAACGCCCTTATCCAGAGCAACTTTTTTCCAAACATGAGCAATTGGGGGTTAAGGGCCTTGCTCAGGGACCCCACAGTGGCAGCTTGGTGGTGCTGGGAATGAAAACCTGATTTTCCAATTAGCAGCATGACCACTGTGTAACCACTTTCCTGATATTTTTGTTGCAACACACGGGGCTTATGATGGGCCACAGAAACATCAAAAAAAAAAGAAAAAAAAAAAAGTGTGTGTTCCTAAAACAGCCGTGGCTTTTCTGTCGGTCATTCCAAGTAAAAGAATCCTGGCTTTTATGCCTATTAGTGATGGAAAAGGAGGCATGGCTTTTGTCAGGCCTGTCAGTGTATGTAAATAAGGCGTAACCTTCCACTATAACCAACAGTACTCAACACAGCACCGTTTAATGCTCATCAAATAAGATCGCATGACTGTAGTGGACAGGGACAAGTGACCAGATGACAAAATTCCACAAGCAAATACATCATTAAAAGTACTTCTTGCTGATGTGACCTTCTTTAGCCCATCCGATCTTTTATTTAGCCCTTAACTTGTATGTTTTGTGTCAAGCTTTTTGTGTCAAGTGTTACTTTCGGTTCTCCACAGACCAACAAAGCCTGCTTATCTGGCATCCTCAGTCGGACACTGTCTGGTCAGCAGATGCAGGCCACTTCCTGTGCCGCTGCCACTCACCCTGTTTTCAGACAGGAAACACTCAGCTACTGCACACAGCGGCGACACGTTTCGAGTCGTTGACACTTTACACACAACACAATCTCGAGTCACCTCTTGCATGTTCTTGCAAACGTTTGGTGTTTACAAAGGTAGCTTTCGTGCTCGTGCTACACGAGAGTGCGCTCGAAAAGTAAGTGAACTCTTTGAATGACTGGCATCTCTCCTTTTTTAGATGATATCTTATTTGAGATAAAGTTAATAAAAAGACAAAAAAAAAAAAAAAAAGAAAGAAACCCTCGGCCAGCTCGGCTCATTTTATCTTGCGACATGTTGGGACCACAGTCAGTATATGTACAAACTTCTAAAAAGAACTGTCTTCACAGGAAGAGGAACATATCTGATCATTGTGCATGATGGATGATGGAGGATAGCCTTAAAGTATGGGTCTTGCCTCTGGCACCTCTGGACATGATGCCCCTGTTTGGTGTCCGCTGCAGGCACAGACAACACTGAGGATGGGCAGGACCGAGCTCGTGGTTACCCAGAAATGTCACCTTTCCTGTTTCTGCCGCTGCTTTTGCGCACAAGGCGCGGCTGCACCGTCCTGCGGTCAGGTAAAGGCGCGCAAAGTTGCCAGATTGACCTCGATTCCACGACGGGGTAATTTCTTGCACTAGTTTGCGAAACACATATATATGTAATATACATATATGTATATAAAACATATATATATATAGACATACACATTCGTATGGTACATCTTAAAAGGTACTCATGACTGTACATTAAGGGATTCAATCTGGCAACCGTTCGCCTTTTTTAAGGTAAAAAAGGGTTAAAATAGAATCGGGGTTTTTTTTTTTTTTTTGGTCTTATTTTATTTATTTATTTTTTTAACAGTTTTCCATCACAGCCCTGTCTGAATTTATTGAGCACCGACTCACAACCTCCTTACCACGATATTAATAAACATTTAAACGCAACACTGTTTACGCAAAGCTTTAATAATTAAACTAGAATAAAGAAAAATGTGTCTATTTTAAATGAGTCGATATGGACACAGAAAAAAGAAAGAGAAAATGAATGAAAGTCGGAAAGATGTAATAAGGAAGTAAAGTCGGGTTGTGCGGCATGCAAACTGACCAGAGTCTAAATTTTTGACTATAATAATATTAATAATAATAATAATCATCATCATCATCATCATCAGAAATGACTGCTTTACATCCTGTAAGATTTGTCCTTAAACAGTTTATCAGCTTTTCATGTCATGTCAAGTGTCTGACGATTGTTCTACACGTCATAAGTCATAAAACCCTGGCAAGGTTCAGTATTATTATTATAGCCTGTAGGAATCACAGTGACAGGGTGTGTAGACCATCTTGACTTGTTTTCACTATTGATGGCGGAGTAGAAAAACCGCAGGTGTAGGTTGCAAAAATAGCACGTCAACTGTACTACACTATCTGTTTACATTTCTACGGGGTTTTTTTTTGCGTCGAACACGTGTCTACCAATTTACCCAAACGTGGCTGAAGTTTTCCAGCTTACCTTGAATCACGCTCAGGTGTTGCGGTCGGCTTCCAAGTTTGCGCCTGGACATTATTAGTTTTTTTTTTTTTTGTTTTTTTTTTTGCACAAATCCCGGCTTTTAGTCGGTGTTAATTAACTATACGGAATCCTGAATGACTTAACAGTACCAACTGAATTGGTGTCATATAACAAATAAAGAACTAAAAAACAATTAAAGAAACAAACCGGTAGACCTGCGGATTTATTACCGCCGGCTGTGGTCACGGTCGCAGCCTTCTGCCCGTCAGTGTTCAAGTTCAGGCAGCTAGTCGCCCAAAGACGGAGGCGGGGCCACCAATTATCATAAACCACGCCCAATCGTACTTCTCCACCTTTAGCCACGCCCCAAAACCAAAACCCTCTCTCTTTATACATAGCTAACTTTTGCACAATTAAATTACAATCAGATCCGTTAGAATAATAATAAGCAATGAATATCCGGGATATGTTTTATTCTTACGTCACTATGGATATAATATACGTAATTTAAATAGTCTTTCTTTTTTTAAGATGCGGAAAAATGTTTAATCTGAACTGCACGTGGATAAGAGACGACGATCTTTTCTTTGAAATAAAATCTTTTTGAATTATATTGAATTAAAAGCTTTATTTTGTTGTAAATGCTGGTTTTACTCATTAAATAAATCCAATTGTTGCTTTGATGAGGCACAGCAGCTCTGCCTTACACCAATAAACTGCGTCTACTGGCTAAAGGATGTGGGTGAGGAGGAAGTGGGTTATCGATGTCGCCCAAAGACAGGTGTGTTTCTAGGTTGTTATTACTGTCCGCCTGATTTCGAAACCAAATCATTTTAACATTTAAGTATTTGTTTTAAAACATACAGTTGCTTTTATAGGGTGTATTATAGATAGGACAGGAGTGCTAAAGCACATAAACGTACAGTGGATCTAAAAACAGACCATGAATCTTGATTTAGTTTAATAAGGCAGCGTGTTTTTAAATGCTGAACTGCGCCATCTGGCGGAAGACATCAGAATAAAGCCTTAGGCAAAGAATACAAATACATACAGGTACATTGAAACGCATAAGGTTCAGTAAAGACAATCGATATTTTTTTATACTGGAAGCATTTTATTGAATTATTTCAGACTTTAGCCTATCGCAGTCGATAAAACACTTGATGGCAGACTGGTATTTACAGCACGAGTGAAATGATCATCACTACATACCCGAAGTGTTAACGAAATTTTACAGACCTCTTTAAATGGATCGTTTATGTACAAAAGGTAAGTGTGATTCATTTGCATTTTTTGTTCCTTTTAGACAATGATCATTTCGGTGTTGAGAAACGCAATTTACATTCAAAAACAAACTTTTCCTTGAATTTTCTTAAGATAAAGGGCATTTCTACCTCAATACTCAAAAAAAATGAGAACAAATGAAAGCTTGGACTAAAATCAGACATTAGTAGCCTGACCTTCAGACTGAGAGAAGGTCAGATGGCAGATTATATTTAAATATCCTTCACTTTACTTTTCAGATATGTGCCTTAAATAGTCTGTTCTCTTCCACTGTCCTCTCCCAGTGACGGGCTTGGTGTCTAGTACCGATAGTATGGACTCCTTGATTTGGAACGTGACCTCCTGAAAAAAAAAAAATAAAAATTTTTTTAACTTAAAACAAACGAATAACTCTTTAGTGTTTAACTGTTCTTATCTAAAAACAAATTCAGCTACCTTTTGTGTGAGCCATAATCCCGACCTGCGAAGAGGTTCAAAATAAGTTAAATGACGACATAGTTCTTTAGCGAGACATTATGAAAATATGGTGTGTGGATTTACTTACTGTTCTTGGAATCAGACGAGGGCGAGCGACTTTGGCGGCCATACTGCCTTTCCCACTCATCCCTCTCTTTCTCTCTCCGCTCTCGCTCCCTGCAACACAAAACGCTCAAAAGGTTATACATGCCACTTCCACATGCTGAGAAAACTCATCTAAACCTATGCTCACTTGAGCAGTACGACAAGTTACCATTTTTATGCATCACACAAACACCCAATATTAGTGAGAACAAAGTTGAACTGAGATTATAAATTTATTTAAAATAAAATGATTAAAGCAAAAACATCCACATCATTTGCTTGAAATATTTTGCAGAGTAATTTTATGGGAATTATACCTGCAATTACCGCTAATATACTGTAAGTGTAAAAATAGAAAAACAAAAAGAAGAATAAGAATAATTATGGTTTCCCATTATGGCATAAATAACACCTTATTAAGTGTCAAACAACCTAATCACTGATTAGTATTTGACTCACTAATGAATAATAGATACCATACCTAACATGAGAAACAGTTCACACTTATTAATGTATATTTAACTAACTATACAAGCTACATATAACTATTACCAACGTCTATACAAAGACAAAAAAAGCTATCCATTGTATGCACGATAGTTTAACAGGAAGATTTTTTTTATCAAGACGTCTTACTTCATGCGAATTTTTCGCGCCATTGCTCTTAACACTCCTTCACGTTCCTAAGCAGAGATAAACTCATTAGTTTTCAGAAAACAGTCAGTGTCCGTGTTCTTCAACAGAAACGGAAAAAAAAACTCAAAACAATCACTAACCTGCCGCTTGTGCTCCTGCTGCTGAATTTTGACCTGCGCTGCCTTCTTATCCGCCTTGCCTGTAGAGTTACAAAATAATGATGAAAGCTTAATACACTTAAAACTGACGTCTACATATTAAAATATTAAATGTGTTAAAATGTTACGTTAAATACATACAAACTTTGATTTTAAATAGTCAAACCAAAACCTAGGGGCTCACACGCCCAAAATCATCACGTGATCAAATCAATGACGAGGATACACGCACGTTTGTATGTGATGACACTATATGCCCATAGCTATGAAATTAAAAGGAAAAGGATGTCGCAACCATCGGGATGGTAGAATGATGGTATCATTTTCTTCTTTAGCACAGATGCACCTCGGTCAGAACCCCAAAAGTTTTGGGAATTGTATAAATGGAGAAATTTGTATAAAATTGCTTTATTGCAAAACCTGAAAAGTCGTGTTAAAAAAAATTACACAGACTGTAATCAATTGCACATGATGATTTCGACATGTGGTTTACACATTGTTGAAATGAAGCCGATATGCTTTTCTAATTGTTAGTTACATTAGCTTAAATACTTTAGTACTAACTAAACAAGCTAATTTTGGACAGCGATTATGCCCAAGGCAAGGCAAAAAACTTGAATCCAGTCATTTTTAAGCATTAAGGTCTACATAGCCAAGTTTAACAGATGCCTTGGACACTTGAGACAATGATGCGAGGGGTTATCGAAAAGTTTGGAGGCACGCCAACAGAATGCGGCAAGCGGCACGCACACGTGACCGGGAGCACAGCTTTGTGCTGCCATCTGTCGGTGTGTCTAAAAACTTTTTGACCCCCCCCCCCTCGCATCAATAATTCAATAATAAATAATGCCAATTTGCGATATGCTTTACAATATATACGTTTAAAATTATGATAGAACCAACATGTGTTTTTTCAACCACATTCACCTGAAGATGTTTCTGCTGAGCATAGCTGGTTTTTTGGATAGCTGATTTTGAGGTGACTAAAGATTTTTAGTGTTTCTCCTTTGTGTTGCCGCACAAGATTTACATGTTCTATATAGTCTTTAGTCTGCATGTGGTCATTGCTTTTAAAACAATATCTTTGTAGTGTGTTTCCGTTTTGGCGCTAAATCGCCATCAGCAGCTGCAGGGCCTCAGACTGGCTTATTTTTATTAAGATTAGATCTCTATGAATGCTTTTCGGCTTCTTTATTGTCTTGCATAAAAGTACAACTACATCCCAACTAACATCCATGGGCCAGATATTTTAATAGCCGCAAACCTACAATTGATTATACATTTTTATTGAAAGAAAATATATGTCATCCCATTACTCATATGTGACAATAAAGGGCCTAGAACTTACACTGCTTGTTGAGGGCCTTCTGCATACGCAGCTTCAGCTTCTCTTGGGGAGTCAACTTGGGCTGTAATGGATATACTGTTATTAGAACACAATGCAAGAGGACATCCTGAGAGAAGCATAGGGATTATAATTCTATGACAGATCTTACACAAAGGTAGAGATATGCCACACTACACACGTAAAATAGCTGTAGCATTAAAGCAGAGCATTACAACAGCATTGGCCTCCCTAATGAGCTGTATGAAAATGCTTAACTTTGCCTTTTTATTTCTTTCACGTTAGTGGCCAACAACAAAACATTTGTCTTTTTTGCTGTCATCATACATTTAACTGCAAGACTATAGAAACAAGGACAGTGTGAACATGTGTATGCATGCAGGTAAGTAAGTTGCACTGCTTGTCCCAGCATGCCCCACTGCTACGGCCAGAGCCTTAAAAAACACACTCTACTCTGTTCATATGAAGATTCATGTGTCCATTCTTAATCTCTCCCTCTCTCTAGTATATATAATGATAGGTTAAACAGGTTTAGAAATAGGTGCCCTTGAAAAAAGCATCGCGTTCTGGGAACCGAGGGCACTATGGTCGTTCGGCGTATGGGCAGAGCTGATCACCATGGAGACAACTAACCTAACGACATTTTAAATGATGAGATCATAAGCTCTCTGAGGAGCCAGGGATTGAATGAGGTGAGTGGGTGGTTTGGGTGCCCCAGAACTGATTGTCAACTGTATCAGCCTGTCAGGAGTGAGGGAGGCGTAGTCTTTAGCAACAAAATGAGCCATATCAAATTCTTACTGACTTTGGCAGCTCCCGTCTCTTTACCACCCGGAGTTTCAGGCCTGAAAATCAGAAAGATCGAAAGATGTGTGAGCGGATATTTATTCTAAACAGCACCAATCCCTGTGCAGTGAAAATTAGACACTAATGGTCATTACAGCATGCAGCGGCAGTTCAACAGACACAACTCACTTTCTCTGTTTGTCAGGTATCGCATTGGCGGCAGGATGGGCAGAGCGAGAGGAAGGGGAGGGGCTGTGACTGGCAGGAAGCGAGTGAGATGGGCTTCGACTGCTGCTGGCACCCCTCTTGTACCCAGAACTCCGGCCACCACGGCGACCACGATCACCTGATCGAGAACGAGACCGGGACCTGCAAAGGGAAAGTGACTATGTGGTGAGGAACATCTCTGGGAAGAAGAAAAAAAAAAAAGTATTGTTTTGCTGAAAAGTTTAAAAAGAACAGATCAAAAGCGTGTTGTCTTGTGTAGGTCTACAAATCTGGTTCCTGACATCCTTGGGCAGTCTTGGCTAAGGTGAAGAGTTTGGAATCTAACTGATTGCTTCTCTGGACAGATGTCTTTTATACAGATAACAAGCTGAGACTAGGAGACTGCTTACCGATTGAAATGCAAATCAATTTTTTTTAAAAATGTTTTTGTTGTTATTCTGTCTCACTACCATTAAAATTATAGACTGATCATTACGTCAGTCGTCAGTGGCCAAACATACAGGGTATAAATATTCTTTTCCCCTCACTTTGGAACTGGCCCATACACAAAACATTTTATCTTACCACTAAGAGTTCTCCTAAACAGCATTAAAACATTTTTAGCTAAGAGTTTTCTTTTAAAACCTATTTACAATGCTGCTAAGACAAACTTTTACTAAGGAATAGACGTACGTCTTTAGCCAAGAAAAGAGTTGACCTTGTTGCTATAGATGATGTCAGCATGCATGCAGTGACTGGCTGATAGGGGAGAAGTCTTTGACAGATTTATATATGTAAAAGTTTTGCAGAGGGCAATTCAATGTTGTCAAATTCATATGATTTAAAAATAGTGCCACATAGGTGATTTGTTGGTAAAATAACCACGTCCCTGGCAATTTCAACAGCCAAAGGAATCCTTTAGTTCTGGTGTTTTTCCATCATCATGTATCTAATATAATTTTTTTTATTTGCAGATTTATTTCTTTTGCTATGTCTACCAAACCCCTTTGACTTTTGCACCAAAACATTTTTCTTACCTGCTTCTTCTCCTTGATGCGCAATGCCTTCCTCTATCTCTGTCCCTGTCTGTGGAGCGGGAACGAGTTCTCTCGTACCGTCTCCTAGAGCTGCTTCCTTGTCTTCCGCGTTGCCATGACCAAGAGTGTGAACGGTGGCGGGAGCGGGATCGGGAACGACGTCCATCTCTGTCACGGCCTCCCCGTGGACGCCGACCGCGCCGGGACCGCGAAGAAGAACGGGATGAGCGGTGTGAAGAAGAACGTGAGGAAGAGGATGTTCTACTGGAAGAGGAGCGCCTCCTTCTGGACAGACATAACACCAACATAAAAAGTTATTAAAGATCACTAAAGATTTTATGTAATATAAAAACACATACTGTGTTCAATGGTAAATGCTATAGACTGGCATTTCAAACAATTATGTGGTTAGAATAAGTGCTATGTTAAATAATAATTTTATACAATAAGTAGTCTACAAAAACCTTATGTGGGCAAAAACTACAAGTGCATCTCAAAAAATTAGAATTTCATGAAAAAGGTGAATATTTTTTGCCACTCATTTCAGAAAGTAAAACCCATGTATTATATAGATTACACAGTACACTTTATTTTTTTTTAAATTTTGGTGAATTAGTGAGTGAACTATTTTAAGCCTTTATTTTTTTTTAAATTTTGGTGAATTTAGTGTCTCAGAAAATTAGATTACATATGATCATTTAAAAAAAAAAAAGGATTTTTTATTTTTTTAGGTGTAATAAGGAAGCCCAGGTTGCAGTTGCTTTGATACCATGTCTAGGATTCGTCTCGTCTGTGTCCCACGTTCTTGACAATCCTCTGCGGTTATTTCTTTTGCTTGCGCACCTTTTCCTTCCACACGTTTTCCTCCATTCAACTTTCTATGAATATGCTTGGTTACAGCACTCTGTGCACGACCAGCTTCTTTAGCAATGAAATTTAGGGCCATGTGGAGGGGTGTCGATAACGTCTTCTGGACATTTGTCAAGTCAGCAGTCTTCTCCATGATTGACTGAGACTGAGAGACCATTTAAAGTTTTAGGAAACCTTTGCAGGTGTTTTGAGGTAATCAGCTGATTAGGGTGTGACACCGTGACTTTTTCACAAGATTAAAACAAGACACTGAATTTTGGGTTTCTGTTATCTATAAGCATCAAAATTTCAAGAAATAAAGGCTTGAAATATTTTACTTTATGCGTAATGAAGCTATATAATACATGGGTTTTACTTCCTGAAATGAGTGACAAAAAATATTTCACCTTTTTCGTGATATTTAAATTTTCAAGATGCATCTGTATATAAACAAAACCAATCACATCCATATATGCTTATCAAACATTCCATTCCAGATTTAGTACCTCGTTGCTGTATTGAACGTCTCCATTTTTCGAATAGATTTTGGAGTGTGGCACACTGCATATTTGAGTTCTTCAAATCAGGCATTATTTGTGGATATTGTAGTTTCATAATGGACCATGCTTGCATTAAAGCTACAAACATAGAGGCATTCTGGACATTTTGTGTGCTTTTAACATTGGGCCAACTGCTTAGGAAATGGTCCATATATGGGTGTGATAATCAAATGCCCACATATTTTTGTCTGTGCTACCGCCCTAAACGTCAGAAACGGCTTTGTCTTTGTGTGTTTGCACAATTATATCTCCAAATCCTTAAACACAATTAGCTGTTCGGGTGTCAAACGGGCTGAGTTGATGACCTGACCCTAAGAAAACAAACATAAAACTGACAGGAGAAAACAGCCAACAGAAAGCCAGGGAGGGTAGAAAAGGGAAGTTACCGACCGGGAGCGCCTGCTATGACCTGCAGGGTTGGAAGCAGCGTGGGCTGACTGGGCAGTAGGTGGTGCCTGTGCAGCTGCAGTGCCCTCGTCTTCACTACCTCCAAAACTTGTGATAAAGGTTATCTTATCGTTGCCTGGGGAACGTGAGCGAGAGCGGGACTCTGAGCTTGACTCAGACTGGGGCCTGTCAACAAGAAGAAAGAAAAAAAGGAAATAAAAAAAAATGTTTTACAGCCAAGTCTCTATGCTGGAGGTAAATTAACACACTACACTTACCGCTTGTAGGGGTCATAGGTTGGACTGTCTCGTCTGGCATAACTTAAAAAAAAAAAAAAAAAAGTGTGAACGAAGCTTGGTAAATTAATTTGATCTTGGTAATGCAATGTTTAAACTTGGCTTACCTTGGAGGACTGATTTGTCTGCCTTTCATATACTTTTCTCTGAACTCCCGCCTCTGTCTGCGTGAGCGCCGGCCCTGACACACAGGTTTAATTTATCATCCGAGCAGCACACAATAGCTACCAGCCAGATTGCATACAAGCAAAAAATAAACACAGGCCCCATTAAAAGATTAACTGGTTTCGTTCTTACCGAGTACATAGCCTTCTCGGCCTCCAGCGCTTTGGCATGCTTTATGGCCTCCACTTCCTCCTTGTCCTTTCTCAACATCCTGCCACAAAAGCATGCCGGTTATTCAGCCTGCCACATGCACACCATTCGGTTTCACTGTTATTTTTTTAATCAATATCTCCACCAAAAAGCTATTGCAAAAGTTTTTTTTTTTTCAGCTCCAACACATCATTCCAGGGATCGAGCAAGTCCTGGGGTAGTGATTTGCATCAGGTGTGTAGAAATAAGAAAACTACCATTTGCCAAAATAAAATTAATTGTCAACAACAAACAGACCAGACAAAGTCTCCTTCTGCCATGCCATAAGGAGTGGCCATCTTGTTCAGCTCCATCACCTGCTCTGTGTTCAGTTCGTCTACGTCTACCTCAACATCTAGGGAATTAGAGCACAAATGCACACATTAAGATTCCTGAATGCAATTTCTTAGTTCTAACTACACATTTACTGAATGTTTACACACACAACATGTAACCGAAAATCATCGAATATCCAGGCAAGTCAAGACCAACAAATCGGCTCTTCAGGGTGCACTTTTGGCATAGCTTAAGCATAGCTTCAGGCATTGACATCACACAACACTGTGCTTGAGACACAAGAATGTAGGAATTTGTGTTTAGTTTTAATGAATTGTGTTTCATGTTGGAACAATGCTTTGAAAAACAACTCAAGCAAATAAACAATAATCCAAACGGCACTTGGATTTTATTGGTTTTTTATACAATTCAGCTACAGGTTTTCTTGATTTAACTATGGTTTGAAACCCACCAATGTCAGGAATGACTTCATCCTCCTCAGACTCGCTGTTCTCAGAGTTGTCCTCATCCCCTTTATCCGACCGGGTGTCCGCTTCTGTGACTGTACTGTCCTCGTATGTGTAGCCAATCTGAGCCTTCTTTTCAGCAAGCCTTAAAAATAAACGAGAAATTAATTAATAAATGAGGTTTATTAATTTTAAATAAAAGCAACTAAAATGCAGTAAACTCCTGTGTCAAAACGGGACTTACTTTTTCTTTTCATCCTCGTTTGGTTTCTGCAGGCCTCCGTACAGCTCGTCCACATATATCTGATACAAACACTGCTCCTCGGAGACTACAAAAAGACATCATTAACATTAACCCTTACACAATTGCCCTACCCACAAGCTAAAAGGCTCACTCACTGTTAGCAAAGTCGTTCTGCACCAGGCCTCTGTAACGTTCATAATTACACTTCCTCTCCTCGCTCTCCTGCTCTGGAGTTCTGCAACCGACAACACTGATAATATAAGCGCATGATTGGACAAATGAGCATTAGATTAATTTTACATTTAGAATGTTTATAATACTTTTAATTTGAGGCACTGAGCAGCTTAAAGAAGAAAAAAAAACATCTTCAATTTGGATACAAAACTGAAAATCAACTTGGTTGAGTTTAAGTTAAGCTATTCAGACAAAAACAATTACAGTGCATTGTGGTTTTTATTCGGTCTCAAAGACTGGGGCCAGACTTAAACTTAATACACTGGAACCACTGCAAACAAACGTTCGCCTTGAGAATTTAAATTTAGCAACAATTTTCATCTGTAAACAAAGAATTGTCGGCATACAACCGAACAGACAAACTGAACGCCGGCTAAGTTGTATGCCTGGAAGCCATTCAAAAAATGTTTTCGTCAGTGGAAAGCCAGGCAAAGCCAACGAAAGCGAGTTTATGAATTATTTCAGTCGGTGAAAGAAGTTTTTAAAGCATCGACCGATGATACCAACATTGCCTTCGGCATGCGTTTAAAAGCTATGGAAAATATGATTATAGTGTTGGAAATTGGTAACGTTGGTGGTATCTGCATGTAAATCTAATCTGAATTAGCATCTATCTAATTTCGAATGGGAAATCTCAAACGGCAATAAGTATTTTAGCCTTAAGAACTCTTTTGTATAAGTGTTTACTGTATATGTAATGACTTGAATTGAAATTTGTTGTGACTTACGTGGTGCTCATTACAGTGGGTGTATAAGGGGGAATGTAGTCCAAGTGTGCCCTGACATCAAACCTGTCAATCATATTGTTGGTGTCCCCCTGCCAAGGCATCCTGAAAGGTAAAGGTTTTTTAAAGCATTTAAAGCAATTCTAACAAATATGGTTGCATCTATAGTGCCGTCCACAGATCAAACCACACAGGCATAAACAAAATTTCTTTGTTATAGCCACTGTTTGCTTTCCTGTTTTATGCTTTTACCAGAAAAGTAACGGACTATTAGGGCAGCTTAAAAGTACCAATACAAATATTGTGATATTTTTTGTATCTATATTCCAACCTTTAGTATCAATATATATAACATTTTAAACATGATTTGTTTCCGTTAATATTTAACCCAATCCCTCAGTGTGTGTCAAACGTCTTCCTCCTCCGCTCCTGCAATTGTCGGAATAATTGAGGGCGCCTTCGGCTTTATATTTGTTGTATTTTTATCTATTTGTTTTACTTTTTTAAAGGATTGCAATATATTGTGATATGCATTGTATCGTAAGGCCCTTGCCGAAGCCCTAAAGACTAAACTGTGTATTTAACATAACACTTAATTTTACAATTACTATAGGTAATTATCTTTAGGGCATGATGTGGTAACATTCATTAGATGACACAGATTCTTTCCCTGAATTAAACGTTTGGGCAGCAGTGTTATTTTCTCCCAACATGATTTAACAAGTTGTGCATCTATTGTGCTAGAAGAATGTTAAATGCATTATAACTAGCAGGTAATTCAAAATCTTGTACAATAGCACTACATTTATCTACTGAAATCACTAGGCCACTAAGCAACTAGCTCGCTAACAGGTTGTCCTTATGTTCTGGGAGGACATGGCTAAATCGAAATGAAGATAAATCAAAATCAAGTAACTTACATGTTGGCGGGACTTTCAGCAGCCAAGGCCACAGCAGGATCAAGATGGATTTTATAGGCACGGCCGTGAACCTGCAGGAACTGAGCCGGGTCCTTTTTCTGCACAGGAATGAAAGTGGTGGGAAGACAAAACGTAAATAAACACAACAAATTTCCTTTATTTTTTATTTAATAGATCGTCTCCTTTAAGTAACAACTGATAAGACGACGCACCAGCTCCAGCCTCCTTTATAACATTGCTGTACTAAACTGTAACAGTAAATAAGTTGACAAAAGTTACGGTTTTTTGACCTTCCTCCTGCTTGGATTTTTATCATTTTTGAAAGAAAACATTACATTATCAAGCCAGAAACTATGGACAGAAGGTCACGACACAACAAAAAGTAGATCGTATGTTAAGGATGGTGATCTCGGCTTACAATTTTCTCATAGTATTCCCGCCGTCGTTCCCCACGGCGTTTGTAGTCCACCATCATGCCGCGCAACTTGCGCTCATGTTTGCGGGCCTCCTGCCACATGACAGCTCCGCTGGGGGTTGATACGCGGCGGGGCACGGCTGCTGCTCCAGTACCAGGAGAAACAGACAGAGAAAACATTTTATTTATCTATCCATCCATCACCAATTTATCTATCTACATCTGAATTCAACAAATTGCATCATCTTAATAACTAAAATAATGATTTAAAATAAACGACAAGCATTAATTAACGCAGTTGTTTCTTTAAATTGTTTATCCGCTTATTACTTGTACGCCCAACCTTATACTTTTGTATGGCGATGACTTTTTTTGTTTCAGATCTTTTTGGACAGATTATATTTTAAAGTTTTATTTAAAGATTTTTTTTTTTTTTACTATTTTATATCTTTCCCTCCTGATTTCTTGCTTGAGATTTGGGACTATTGAGATGTAGAGTATTTTTAACTTTTAGTTAAGAAAATGACTCAAACAGACAAAACATTAAAATGTTTCCACTATGCATGCAGCATTTATTAAAATACCACCCCAGTTAATTATTAAAATTAAAAATATTTATTTATTTCTGCTGAAAATGATAAATTTGGGTCGTTCAAGGTTAAAAGAACGCTAATACAATAAGCATCACTCTTAAGGGCCGATTAGCTGAGCTAGCTAACGTTACCTCAGAACGCTAGTTTCAGCTAATGCACCAAAATAAATTAAAACATTATATTACACTTTATCTGGCTAACCAGTTAGCTTTTAATGTTAGCGTTTTAATGTATTTTAGCTAGTTTAGTTAGCCTGACGTCTGCTCAATACAAAAGTCAGTGTTTTAGCTTATTAGCTAATAATATATTACAGAATTAACGACTAGTAGCTTGAAAAAAAACAGTTAACCTGAATAACTTTAACTACAATATATAATTTAACCGGCATCTAAAACTACAATGCTAATTGTAGGCAACCGCCTACTATGCTAACTGCTTTGCTAATCGGAGGAGCTACCTAGCCTGATATTTCTTATACGCAACCCCGCTGCTACGCAACAATTATCGCTTGATTTTGTACGCTTTAAGCGTTTGGTTACCTGTTGTTTCTTTAACTTATAAGATAGAAAATATTTTAATATTTCCAAAAAGTGTGCATACAGGCGCCGGAGCTAAAAGTTATGACACGGCTTTTCTCACGCCGCAGTACTAACTGTAGCTAACAGCTACCATGCACACCCCTTTCAAACACGGTTGGTTTATTCCAGGCTCACCGAGGACCAACGCTCGGTAGGCCACATCTATTCCAGGTTATGTGCTTCTGTAGGGGTGTTCAAATCTCGGTTCTGCACATATTTACATAAGAGCAATCGATTGCAGATTGCGCAAAATTATTGTAACACACCTAATACCTTAACTAAACATAGTATTATTTATTTAATTAAAATAACTGTTTATATTTTTATAATCATAGAGTAAATCAACGCTAACTCACCCTACACGTGCAATAGACCGTCCCAAGAATACAGTAAATGGCTACAGGTGTATTGAAGCAGATTTTTTCTATTTGGTAGTCTGGTTTATAGCATATTTAGTCATGAGCACCTTTCCTACATGTTAAAGAAATAATATTAGTGCAGTATTTTTGACAATCCAGAAGATTTCAGATTCTCTATGTGTTACTGGGAAACTGTGGGGGCTGAGTGGTAGCTCAAGCTGGAAGATGCTTGCCTGCTACCTGGAAGATTGTGGGCTTGATTTTCCAGCATCACCAAGCCACCACCGACCCACCTCTGGGCCCCCGAGCACGGCCTTCATCCCCAATTGCTCAGTTGTATAAAGAAACTGAATTTAAGTCGCTCTGGGTAAATGCCGTAGATGTAAATGTCCTGGTTTAGGGCCCACATGTCCTGAAAGAGGAAGAGCTGTCAGTATTATCTATGCTTTTGCCCCACCTTAACACTTTTCTGACCAGATAAAGGAAGTTCAGTTCATTTAAAATTAATTTGGCTCATACCAAAATGCATAGAAATGAACAGGTTAAAATAAAAAAAAAACACATACCAGTTATATAAATAAAAGTCCTATGAGTCAGTGTAGGTAGTGGTGGCTTGGAAGGTCTAAAAGAAAGTACAGTAACCCTAGGTGGATTGCTTAAGGGTCCAGATGGCCTGTGGGGAAAAAACGCTCATCCTCTGTTGTTATAGACCTCTCTACTGAGACTGTTGTTTAGATAGCTGACGTTTTAACCATCTTTATAGCCTTGGTCCAGCACTATTTGTTGTAGGGAATCTACCGATGATGGTAGCTCAGCTGACTGCACGACACTGAAGAAATTCTCCAATCCTGCTTAATGCTGCTCCCAATCCAGGTGAAAGCCTGTTATAGTGCAGGTGTAAAAATTTTTTAGCACCTTCTGTGGTGGTTAAGATGCCGACTAATGACTAATTCACTGGGGTTTTGTTTCTCCACTGGGAAAATCAGACCCCCCCCCCCTTAATAAGATGAAAAAAGTTGTCAAATCATTGTGTGTGCATACTTCTCATCTGGAAGATGGCATACAAGTTAAAGAGTCAGCTTTATCTCAAAAGTATTTTGAAAACATGAACATTTTTCAGAGCAATTTTTAACTTTCAGAGCAATGTTTCTCTCAAGATTTTTTTTCTCAATTTTGTCACTGATGGACTTTTGCTTCCGTCTTTATCCCTTTTTTTAGTTGGGGACATTAATTTACAGATACCAGTTAAATCGAATGATTTGATTCTAAATAAAGATGACCTGACTTGATTTGACATTATATCCAAACTTAAACGGTTTAACTTTTTTTTTAAAACCACTTCTACCTTTTTATTAAAAAAAAAAGTCTAAAAGTCACCCGCTGTCCAACTCGTTTAGTCCATGAGAACCACCTTTTTAATGCACCGTTGCTGTGGGATTTGCATTATTTGTCAGCATCTTATGAACATCCTGTCCAAACTGCATAATAAGCAAAATTTTTATTGCTTTGTGGTTTGGAGAACGACGAGAGATGCAAGGTGAGACAAAACAAGCTATGAAAGCAGTTAAAGCAGAGAAACACAAAAGTCAAACCATGCATACAGAACTGTGTACCCATGTGCAGGAGGTTCATTTGGAAGACCTAAAATGGACGCAAAAGATTACCCAGAGGGGACATTATTCTATCTATCCTACTTTTGAAAATCCTGGTCTGCAAAAATGTTGTGCATGTACAGTAGACATTCTCCAGCTCTTTTTATTTTTAGTGTGGATGATTTATATGTGTAAACAGACATGAAATGAAATTTTAATTTATAGTTATTGTAAAATAATTATCGTTAGTCTCTGTATCAGTTTAACATACATAGGACACAAATCTCATAAGATCCTATTGTACAGTTCCCTCAGCGTCATTATGGTCACTCAGGAGGACTTCCTAGGACACGATTCCCCTACCTCTACTTAGTTTTTGATTCCCTGTCCAGAGAGTAAAGAGGGTCTCGCTGGATATGTCTAAGAAGCTTTGCCTAAACCTAAAGCATACGAGTACGGAACTGAGAGTACATTAAACAACGAAATGTTCAAGATGATCTCCTTAATAAATATGTAATTATAACTGGTGTTTGTTAATCAGTGTTAAAAGCAAGACACGACACAGTTAGGAAATTTTTATATCATACAATATTTTACATTTGACTGCTTATGAATTGTTAAGGTGTACATTTTATTAAAAAAAAAAGGAAAACAGGACGGCAAATACACAAAATATAACAAAGTGTTGAATCTTTAGACATTTTTTGACACGCCACCTTGTCTGCATGCTTGATACCATTTCCACCTGCTGGTTAAATACAGAGTTGCACTTTATTTTTTTATCCGGCTTTATTTTTTTTTATTACCTTTTTTTTTTTTACAATTCAGACAAGACAAAGAAAAAGCAATCAATTCATCCAACAGAACAGAATTTAAGTTACACACTACTGATAAAATTAATCACAACAACTCACTCGTTTTCTAAATGTTACCTTTTCTAAGTAGACATTTACATTAGCAGCATTTGGCAGACAGTCTTATCACACAACCGAGAAATTGGTGGTTAAGTTCCTTGTTCAGGGGCCCAGAGATGGCAAGTTGGTCTTCTTCTTCTCCTTTCCGCTGTTCCCTTTTAGGGAATCATCGAATCATCTGTCTCCAACTAACCCTATTCTCTATATCCTCTTCAGTCACACCCACTAACTTTATTTCCTTGTTTATCGCATCCATATACCTCTTCTTTGGTCTTCCTCTTTACCTTCTGCCTGGTAGCTTCATTTTTAACATCCTCCTACCAAAATATTCACTGTTCAATAATATGGTGTCACTGGGAATCAATTAGCAATTGATTAGATGTTGGACTTCCAATTAGCAGTCTAACATCTTAGGTACTGTGCTACCACTCTCACTACTGATTAGTCTGTCTTATGTTGTCCTGTTTATCTATGATTCTGAATGTCTGATGTTCTTTTTGTATTATTGTTGATGTTATCCTTTCATATACTGTCTTTTCTGATGTTCATCATCTATATATTACTCTCTGGATATTATTTTGATTTTGTATTTGTTACTATTATTATGAAGTGGGTTAAGGTGTTGGACTGCTAATTGAAGGATTGGGGTTCAATTACACTGCAGGTTTTGATGCCCAAATCTGATTTTGTGACTATATCTGATTTTTTTGATGACTCGCTTACATCATCTTTTAAAACTGACCCATACCCGATATCTACATTTACTAATGCAGGTACCCGATTCATATCCGATTTATTTTCACATACGAATGAGGCCTAAATCCGATTGAAAAAAATATTGGAATTCATGTGTTTTTTATTGATTACACAATCACTGGCCATATAAGATCTGTGCCGCATTGGAGAAAAACAATCAGAATTGCGTCACTTATACATGCAGTGTAAATGCGGCCTTGGGCAGTTTTAGATTTTAACTCAGTCCCTTAACTGCTGTGGTAAAATACACTGACATGCATGATTGTAATGTCCACAGCTGCCAATTATACAGCACATCATTTGATTTAACCACTTAATAAACGTACAAAGAAATTTATTTTGATTGTGTGTCATTGTTGCTTTGTTGGCCACCGGTTAACAACAAAGAGCGGTGCAGGTAAGACTCCGTCTGTGCTGTAGATTGGACACGCTTTGAAAGCACACGGCCAGTCACTCCATGCGTAGCGCAAAGCGGCTACGTTGTCAGGGGGACACGTAGTTATAGATATCAGGACGTAATCATTTCCTTGCGCCGTCATTGGAACAGGAATCCACTGGGATCCTGAGTTACACTCTTTTTTCTCCGTCGAGCAGCAGATCTGGAGTTAAGACAACACACAAGCGGAGGATGGGAAATCTGTTCCTTTGTGTATTATGACATGTTATCTGTGAATAAAAATAATATATACTGCTTAGGAAAATAAAATGATACCAAAAAGTACCTCAAAAATGGCAGCGGAAAGCGTGGCTCTGATTTCTTGATCGTAAGTGATGATTATGGTGGTGTTTTCAATAAGGAATTGTTTGGGGAAAGGACCCTGAAAAGACACCCCTTTTTCCGCATAGGCCACAGCTCGTGCTCCAAGCACCAGCCTGTATGCTACATCTTGTTTATACCGTGGGTGAATACTACACACACACACACACACACACACACAAAACAAAGATTTAGATTACACACTATTATAAGTATATAACTATAAGTAAAATAAGTATTTCACAAAACATAGACTTAGTAATTGGTGGCTAAACTCTTCAGTCACAGAGGTCAGATGTTTCTTGTAGTTGGCCACCAGGTTTCACACATCTTAGAAGGGATTTTGTCCCACTCCTCCTTGCAGATCCTCTCCAAGTCATTAGGGTTTTAGGGCTGACGTTTGGCAACTCAACCCTCAGTTCCCTCCACATGTTTTCTATTGGATTAAGGTCTGGAGACTGATAAGGCCACTCCAGGACCTCAGTGTGCTTCTTGAGACACTCCTTTGTTGCCTTGGCCATGTGTTTTGGGTCATTATTGCTGTAATACCCATCCATGACCCATTTTCAATGCATTATCTGAAGGAAGGAGGTTCTTACCCAAGATTTGACGGTACATGGCCCCGCCCATTGTTCCTTTGATGCGGTGAAGTTGTCCTGCCCCCTTAGCAGCAAACCACCCCAAAGCATAATGTTTCCTTCTTCATGTTTGACGTTGGGGATGGTGTTTTTGGGGTAAGGAACAGCATTCATCCTTCTCCAAACACAGCGAGTTAAGCTGATACTCAAGAGCCCATTAAAGAGTTCATTAGCAAACTTCAGACAGACCTGTACATTTGCTTTCCTTAGTAGAGGGACCTTGTGAGCACTGCAGGATTTTAGTTGTGTGTTAATAATTGTCTTCTTGGTAACTATGGTCCCAGCTGCCTTAAGATCACTGACAAGATCCTCGAGTGTAGTTCTGGGCTGATTCCTCACCATGATCATTGATTATTGAAACTCCACGAGGTGAGATATTGCATGGAGCCCCAGACTGAGGGAGATTATTGTGACAGTTATTTGTGAATAATTGCATCAACTGTTGTCACTTTCTCATCAAGCTGGAGGTTCTTACGCATCATTTCAGCCTTGTGTAGGTCTACAATCTTGTCCCTGACAGCCTTGGGCAGCTCTTTAGTCTTGGCCTTGGCAAGAGTTTTGGAATTTGATTGATTAGTTGGTGTAAACTTTAAATTTAGTTCACTCATTAAATAAATCAATTTGATAACTCGCAAACATACAAAATAGCAGAGAATCAAATAGTTTTTCCCTGTAAATTTTAAACTTATAATTTATTCTCACTCATTAAAATACAAATCAATTTATAACTCGCAATTTTTTTTACAAAATACAAAATCAGCAGAGAAAAATCAAATAGTTAGTTTTTCCCCTCATTGTACATATAAAATGAATTTTTTTTTGTGTGGAAATGTTTTTTTTTTTTTAAATAAAATAAATAAAAAAAATATATAAAAATAACCTCTATACATGCACAGCTACAGTGTAGGGTTATATTTGTAAATGTGACCCTCACTGAACACTCACACATATACAGTACCTGCCCCAGGGTGAAGAAAAGTCAGGTAAGTCCACAGCCACGGCCATAAAAGTTTTCTTCATGCGCTCATTAGGAGCAAAGCCGTAGTCTGCCGTCTGGTGCCATCGGATCTCTGGAAAACCGTCTTTTGCAGGCTTCCAGGTGCACAGCTAGAAAAAGTAAAGTCATGTTTAACACTGGACGTCCAAGATAAATATAAGCCTTAAATCATATTTATATTTTAATCACATGACTCTTTAAATTACTTTGACTGGTAAACAAGTAGATTTTTAGAGTATGGTTACACATAGTATGAAAAAAATTCGGACATACTACATCCACCATTTGAACAATGAACATGAACGTTGTTTTTTTACTTTAAGTACTAAGCACTTGAAAAGTGTCGTGTCACAGCTTTCCGTCACGTTCGCACATGGCGAGCTGTCTCTCCCACGCCCTATTATGCATTTAAAATTCGGGCGGGAGTAGTAGGTCAAGCGGGAACTTTCATACTAAGGATTTGGATATATTACTCGCCTTGAAAACTCAGTTTTGCCTACTAGTATAGAAGTATAAGATTACGGACAGGGCCCACGGTCAGATCATAGCTTGAGATTAATCCTTAATAATTACAATTTAGACAGAGACTTAAGTGGTTATTACAAGTTAAAACCTTGTAATTACTCTAAAGGGAAAGTGTTTAAGAATTTAAGATAAAAGCTAAACTACACAGATAAAAGAATTCGGGACACCCGACTATTAAATAAATTTGGCTTTTTTTAAAAAAAACATCCTGTTTCAGATTTAGTATCATTTATAATACTATTACCGCTATAATAACATCCACACGTCTGGATAATTACTAGATTTTTGGTGTCTGTCTTTGGGAATTTAATTATTCAGCCAAATTAGTATTAAAAAGTTCAGGCACTAATGTTGGGTGAGAACGTCTGTAGTTATGTGGTCTGTAGGGGAAGTGGTAGCCTAGTGGCTAAGTGGTCGGACTGCTAATTGAATGATCAGGATTTGATTCGTAAAACCACCAAGGCTCCACTGCTGGGCCCCTAAACAAGGCCCTTAACCTCCAATTGCTCAGTAGTATCAATGAGATAAAATGTAAGTGGCTCTGAATAAAAGTGTCTGCCAAATGCTAGAAATGTAAAAGTAATGCAGTTGGCATTTTAGATTACCCCAAAAGGGGTTCATTGTGATTCAACCATAACATATCATGTCTTCGTAGAGACATAGGGGCCTCAGACATATGTCTTAATGATGAGGGTATGCCGGCCAGGTATCTATAAACTTTTGTTGTACAATTTTATGTTGTACCTGAACAAATCCAAATGGAAAGTCTTGTGAAGTCTGGCCCTCTGAGCCTGTATGGAACGCCATCCTCCAGTCATCAATCATAGCTGGGAAAGTGCATGAGTATTTGTCCTGGTTGTACTGGGCGTTGGATTCACCTGAAAAACACTGGGGCAAAGTTGAGCTCTGCTACATTTCCAGTACATGTTTTGGTTCTCTGATTAAGAATCAATACCTTGGTACCATATGGCTCCTTTGATGGTCATGTTGAGCAGAGGGTGGATCATGGCATTCCATAACACGGTACTGTTCCACACTTTATCCCATGGATCACTTCGCAGTGTAGGCAGAATGTGGATAGATTTAGACATTAAATATTAAAGAATACTACTATCATATTACTCGCTAACTTAAGCGTAAAAAACATATGTGTCGTTAATCCAATAAAAAAAAAAATAAAAATAAAATAAATAAAAATAAATCCAATGTAGACAGTATTGTGTCTCGCTTAAATCTAGTGTGTAAATGTAGGTTAACCGTCATTTAGACACCTTGCGATGATGGAATAACTAGGATAAAGAATAAAACAGCTATTTTATTGTCACAAAAATAAAATATGCATGCATATATTATAAAAAATATGCATACAAATATATATACAAGGAAAATAAATGTTACTTATATTAAACTTGTTTTTGTGTTACATTACATTTATTGTAAACATTAACTGTAAATAATACAGCAAACGATATTGTAAACGGTAACGGTATCGTATTACTACATAGTATTAATAACATGAAATAGAAACACGTTTATAGTTATGTAAAGATTTATAATAATTCCTTTAATGAATAAAGATTATTACATAGCTGGTTTTACCCTGGTGGGACCTTTATTCTGGAAAATATGGTAAAACAACTAATAAAGTTTCTATACTAGAAAGTAAGTATAAACCTACTCATCAAAATATGATGATATGCTTGTATTCATGATAGCTTCATTAAGGCCGCAGCTATGAAGTGCTCTGAGGGAAGACCAAGCCTCCACAGGGGTCCCGCCCCAACACGACTCCACCAAGCCGATCGGATAGTTTAGGCTCTCGTAAAGGTAGCGGCCAAACAACCAGCACACGGCTGAGAAGTGCGTAAAATCCTTACCGCCGAGGATTTCTATAACCACAGACACAACAAAAAATGGCCATCTTTCATAGACATTGACAAGAGCAACAAGAAAGCTCACTAAAACAGAAAATGTATTGTCATAACATAAAATATGTGGGTATGTGGTAGCGCTAGTGGTTAAGGTGTTGAACTGCTAATTGGAAGACCAGGGTTCGATTCCCAGCACCACCAAGTTACCACTGTTGGGCCCCTGAACCCCCGATTGCTCAGTTGTATAAAAGAAAATAAGTAAGTCGCTCTGGATAAGGGAGTCTGCCAAATGCTGTAAATTTAAATGGGAAGTGGTGGCTTAGTGGTTAAGGTGTTGGACTGATACCAGAAAGACCGGATTTTGATTCCCAGCACCGCCAAGCCACCACTGTTGGGCCCCTGAGCAAGGCCCTTAACCCCCAATTGCTTAGCTGTAAAAGAGATAAATGTATGTCGCGCTGGCTGAACTATAAAGTATTTGGCCAAAAGTATTGGGACGCCTAATCACCACATCCACAGTCACACCGCATTCCATATCAGATCGACTGATTTTTTTTTTTTTTCGACAGAACTAATAGTGATTATTTGCATGTTTTTTACCCAATAATCGAAATGCAGAACTGCGATTTATTTATTGTTTAATTTCTACAACAATACTACAAAAAATGTATCCCTCACATACTATCCATTTTCCATGCATTCGCACAAGAACACCCTCATAAGCGTTTATACCAAATTAGAAACTACAGATCTTTTTACAAATTTATTAAAGTGTATCAGGCTAAAACTGGTCAAATTCCACCACCAAAACTCCAGAATCTCATAACTTCAATGTCCAGATGTCTTCAAACTGTTTAGGAAAGAAGAGGAAGTGGTAGCGCAGCGGTTAAAGCATTGGACTGCTAACCCGATGATTGTGGGGTCCAATCCCAGCACCATCCAGCTACCACCGATGAGCGCCTGAGCAAGACCCTTAACCCGCAATTGCTCAGTTGTATAAATGAGCTAAATGTAAGTCGCTCTGGATAAGAGCGTCTGCCGAATGCCGTAAATGTAACATTTAATCAACGTTCAAACAACGCACCAACTTTTCCAGAATTCAGGTTGTAATTTTACTCTTTTATTTTGATTCCTTTTGCAGTTAGAATGACTGACTGTCGACTTCCGACCAATCAAATTCCAATAAGGAGTATTGTAGATTTAGGTAAGTGAATAACACCTTTTAGAACATACAGTATGTGTCAAAACATGATATGTGATCAGTTCCTGACTCCAGGAACCGTGTCAATGTTTGCGGTTCCGTTGTTTTATTGGCATAAAGTCAAGATTTTCTAAAACCTCTTGACTTTATGTCAAATATATAAAAAGTATCTGAAGCCTATGCATGTTCTTACCTGGTGCAGGACGGGACCATGGAACCTCCACACCTGCAAGGTCATTTAACTCAACACTGCTCGTCTCTCGTGCAGCCTGGAAAACTCTTACGTTAGGAAATTTAGTGGCCATGGCCAGCTCCTCTGAGGCATTAAATACCTGTGAAAACACCAGAAACATGAGATAAATGACCTTCAGCAGTTTTCTGGAACTTTCTGTAAAGAGGAGCAAGAAGCAGTCACCTGACCCAGTGTAAACTCCATGTTACTCTGGCCACCACATAACCAAACATCTCCGAACATCACATCTGTGAGGACGATCCTGCTTCCATTCTGAACAGCAGTTAGATTATAAGGACCACCAGCTGGAACCGGATCAAGAACCACCTTCCAGATGCCTACAGTTACCAAGTTTTTCAAAGCAAAAGTGTATTTAATTTACACATTACAACAGTTTAGTAAGTTCAGGTGATGGTTTTAGAAGAGGAGGTGAGGAGGTCTGGGCTCTATGTCAGGAAACTAAAAATCCTGGAGATCTGAAGGTTGAGATGCTGGAACGATGATTGGTTCTCCTAGTTTAAGTTAATGGAAATCTTTAAGCTACTGTAGATGGAGATATTTTTAACAACAGTGCATCTCCATCATGTCAAGCGTTTGTTAAAGATGCAGTTATTGAAGTGCTGGTAAGGCGTTGATAGACAATATAGTCTGTATTATAGGTAATTATAAACTAATAATAGATGTATAGTAAAATATAGTTGCCACTGTTGGACCCCTAAACAAGGCCCTTAACCCTCAATTTCTCAGCTGTATAAATGAAGCTAATGCTCCGAATAAGGGCGTCTGCCAAACGCCGCAAATGTAAACGTGACCAGTTATAGTGATTCACCATCAAAGACAGGAGCGGACTGCACTTGTTTATGTTGTGGTCCTACTAAAGAGATCTGAACCTCAGCTCCGGTTGTGCCATAACCCCACACCACAGCTTTCTCTGGAGCTTTCTGCAGGACCATGTGCTCTCCGTAATACGATGCAAAGCGAAATCCATCACCTGAAAACACAGATGAGAAGCTGCAGCTTTTAACAAGCAAGCAAGTGTGTGGCAGCAGATAGTATCGCTTCGATGTAGAGGTTTTTCTCCCACCTGTTAAAAACAATGCACTTTTGTGGTCTACTTCCAGAAGTGAATAAGTGCAAAAAATGAAAACGAAATATTTCTGGAAAAGACTCCTTACCACAAACCTGACCAGAATAAAACAGTCATTGGTGTAAAGCAATGAATTGTTCCCTTAAATCAATGATTATCATTTAAAAAATAATAATAATTACAGGCCTTTCATTTTTAAAATCATGTGATTTAAAGGTGAGCTTTTATTGGCTTTTTTTAAATGGTCCCGCTCAGCTCCGGGTGACGTAAGCCATGTCTGTTATTGGTTTTCTTTCCTCCCTCTAGTGGACAAAATTGGTATTACTGCCTTTATAAATAAAAAATGAATGATTTAAATGATTACCTTAATTGCATAATAAATAACAATACATTTTAATATACTGGTTTATTTAAACATTAACATTTAAAAAAATATATTTAACATAGCAGTAATATTAAAAACATCACCACAACCTGCTCTTTATAGTCCTGTATTACTAATAATTATATTTTTCAGTTTATTTACTCCTCAGCACTAATTTGTAAAGTTTTCCTATCTTAATTCCTAAATCAAGGCATAAAACTTATTTAATCAGGTTAATTGGGTACTACTTGAATTATTAAATTTGACTTAACAAAATTAATAAAATTCTATTTAATGTCTAACAGTAACAAATTAATTATACGACAATTATTTCTAGTGGGCATTGATGACAATTTATTTAGGAATATAAATAAATCACCTTATTTACATTAACTTTAGTCAAGCATAGACTATTTAACAATTATTTTTAAAAACATCAGTGGGCATAAAATGTTTTGCCTTTCTTTTTATTACCGATCTTGTGTATATGATTTCTCACCTACTGATGATTTACAAAACACGATTAAAATTACTGCGAAATAAATCCAGGACTGCATTACTGTACGAGCCTCAAAACCCGGAAGTTTTGACAAGTACACGATTTGACATGTGACATCAAGATGGGCGGAGCGTAGTCTAAACCCGGAACTGTTTTCAATAATGTTTTGAATTTATTTAAAATGTTAAATATTTATGCTAATTTTATTTAATTTTATTATTGATTTGTCTGTTTTTATCTATCTATCTATCTATCTATCTATCTATCTATCTATCTATCTATCTATCACATAAAATAGAAACACGTTTATAGTTATGTAAAGATTTATAATAATTCCTTTAATTAATGAATAAAATAATGTGATATTATGTATAACATTAAGAAAAAAAATTATAAATAATTCTTTAATAGTGTGATAAAGCTTAACTTAAAGTCACGCTTAATGTACAAAGGTGGTTTTGTCCTAAAGAGATAAATAGTAAAGAGATAAATAGTCTTATCGTTAGAATTTACTGCAGAATCCCATACCGGATCATATAAATTTGACCATATTTAAGATATTTTACTTTTTTTTTTTTTTTTACAATAAGTACTAATTGTATTACAGCTATAAAGTATTTAAGTAGTATTTAACTTTCACATCGTATTTAAATAAAAAAAAACTTGAAAACGAAATAAAACTCTAGGCTGTAATGATTAGATTTACCACAAGAGGGCGTTTTGTGTTGTTGTTGTCTCATGAAATTTGACTGCCTTCTGGTGGCCTTTACACGCATGAGACTGTAGAAGAAACACACATTCTATACTATACTAGCAATATGTTTATAATACACAATATGGCCAAAACTCACTTAAAAAATATTATAGCATACTTTAGGATTTATTACAGTATGATATAAGTAGTAAATTGTAGTATAGTGTAGTATGTTAGAGTATTACCTCCAGTGAATTATTAAACTAGTATAGTAAAATACCATAGTATATTTTAGAAGTTACTATAGTGAACTAGAAGATTGTAGTAAACTGGACCATAATATAGTTTTACCAAACAATTTAGTTTGTTATAGTATTTACTATAATATACTATAGAAAGAACTGTACTAGCCACTTTCGCTAGTACTTCCTGTGGCTAGCTTTATAAGCTAGCCAGACTTTAAACACATTGTAAGGTATGGTTTGCTTAGTCAACATACCAAGCGCGTCTATGTCCTTGTCCATGTCCATGTCCATGTCCATGTCCATCTGGTTTACTAAACTCTGCTCTGTTATTGGATTTTATTTTCTGCCTAGTGTTTTGGATTTGTTTGCCTGGTTTATTTCGGACTTTTGTGTACCGAACTCACGTCTTTGGATTACCGTAAAGCCTTTAATAAAGTCTTTCCCTGCAACATGGATCATCTGTTCGGAAAAAAAAGAATCATACTCCAACTTGTCCTTTTAAACCTCACATGATCAGGGTTTTTTTTTTGTTGTCTGTTTAAGAATTTTGTACATTTCCCTGGTGTTTATTTAGACTTTAAAGGTTTCTTCTCACCAAATGATTTAATTGCTAAAAGCTAAATAGCCAGTGTGTGTGTGTGTGTGTGTATGTATGAGTGTGTGTGTTGGTAAGTGATAGACTAGCATCCCATCTGGCATCTTCCATCTTGTGCTCACTGTTCCTGTTGTAAACTCTGACTAAGAGAAAGTAGTTTCTGTAGTTGAATAAATGATGTACTAGATGCAGCGAGGATTTGCACAGCCATTAGGATGATTTTACTAAATTGTTCTGAAGATATTTATGTGAAATACAAAACCTGCTGATCATTTTTGAGCCGTGTAAGATAACAGAAATTCATAGTAAAGAAGAAAGAACATTTCGCAAACACGGTTAGGAATCTCACCCAGGATTACACGCTTTTTTTGCTCCAGAAAAGCTCCAGAAAAAAAAGCATCTATAACTTTGTCAAACTTACTTGAAGTGGCAGCTTTAAGCATTAGATGGAAATAACACGTCTCACTGTCTCAATTACAATGACATCACCAATGTCCTGAACATACAGTAACGTATGTGGGAGTTTGGCTAACATGGTGTGTCTATAAATACGAACGTGTAGGAACATGAAGCAACAATGATACGCACACAAGTGGCTCCAGTCCTTCCTGTAATAACAAAGGACACCTTTTTACAGCAATGATGAGGACAAATCCAGATACTCACCTATTTTGTTAAACAGAAAACTTTAACTTAACACTATACTCATCATTTATGCTGTTAATTGAGCCCCAGAAATTATTTATAGAGCTACAAAATCTGGTCAGAAGTCTTTGGACACTTTTTCATCACATTCTTCATTCTATAAAAAGCTTCATATTTCCACTAAATTATATAAAAAGTGACTATGGGAATTTTATCTTTTATACCTTTATGCCTCACTAGTAGGTTCAATGGGCAGTGGTGGCTCAAGGTGGTCAAGGTGCTGAGTTGCTGATCTGAAGACCAGCCACCGGCAAGCCAACCACTGTGTTGGGTCCTTGAGCAAGACCGTTAACCCTTCCTGCTCCAGGGGCGCTGTATCATAGCTGACCCTGCACTCTGACCCCCAACTTACTAAAGAAGGCATATGTGAAAAACACTGCATTTCATTGGCTCAGTACACGTACCTTACACACAATGACAATAAAGTTGAATATTTATATTTATTTATTATATTTAGTACAGTATTAAAACGAGAGGTCTGGGGTGCAATTCAGTTCATCCCATAGGTGTTTTAGAGACAGCTGGGATAGACTCCAGCAGATCCCTGTGACCCCGAATTAGGGAATAAGCGGGTATAGAAGATGACTAAATAAATCAACAATGCAGTAAAAAAAAAGCAATAAAGAAATGAACGGTTTTGTTGGGTTAGTGTGTGTTACATTAATTCACTTTTTTTCTTTAATCTGTGCTGTGGAGGTGTCCAGGGACACACACACACACACTCCTATGGGCAATTTAGAATCACACCAATCAACCTAAGATACATGTGTTTTTGGATTGTTGGAGGAAACCGGAGAACCCGGAGTAAACCCACACAAACACAGGAAGAACATGTGAACTCCACACAGAAAGACCCCTGACCGGGAATCGAACCCGGGACCTTCTTGCTGTAAGGCTAACCAGTGCTAACGACCCAGCCACCGTGAAAAATTATTGTAACACATAAATATATAATGACGATATTTCTGTTATTTTTATATTTATATATTTTTTAGATTATATATAATAATTATACTACTAATCAGTTTGAGTTGAGAAGTCGTAGTTTTTCCGCACGAGTTATTACCTTTGGTATAGTATTGAATTGGTCTAATGATCTCTTGACAAGAGCTGAAGGAGACAATCGATTGCTCAAGCAGAAGCACTTTAAAGCTGATAGAGTTGGTGGAAGAAACAAAATGTTGTGTAAGACTAATTAAAGATAGAGCGCGGAAAATTTGCGGTGATCAATACGACATTTAAAGGGTCGATAGAAGCAAATGAGAAAGAAAGATCTCATGGGATTGAAATAGACAGCGGACTCATTACAGCATAATTAGGTTATTAAAAAAAAAAAAAAAAAGGGACGGAACACATAGTCACTTTTCTACTAAAGAAAAATTTGACTACACTAAAAAAACAACCAAACTAACTGTTCACCGAATTTGAACCGATGTCTAAAAATCGATCATTCCAAAACCGCTAAACCGTAAATCTTCTTAAACACTAAAATATTCTGCTATTCATTAGGTCAGGCATGTGCGGTAGAGCACAGCCTCTCTGCCTCCAAATGACTTTCTACACTCTCCGAGTAATAGGGGTGGTAAATTAAAAATGGCTTATATATATTATATGCAAATTAAAATCATCAGCGTGTTATTACTCACTCTGGAGATCGCAGACCGTTAAACTTTATCAGCGGTTTAATTTATATGAAACTAAATAAAATTGTACAGCTGTATAATATATAAAGGAACCCCTTTAATTAGTTAGACTAATTTAAGTCTTTGTTATGAGTCATTGTGTCTCTGTCTTGCTGTCTCTTTTTCTGTCTTTCTCTCTCTTGTTTTTGTTCTCTCTCTCTCTCTCTCTCTCTCTCTCTCTCTCTTTCTATCTATCTTTTTATATCTCTCTCTGTCTTCTATCTATCTATCTATCTATCTATCTATCTATCTATCTATCTATCTATCTATCTATCTATCTATCTATCTTTCTCTCTCTCTCTCTCTCTTTTAAAGATTAAAACACTTTTTCTTAATCTAATATTCATGGGCCAGTTTATTTATTTAGATCATTTATTAAGAATGTTTGTTCATTTTCATAATGCTCTTTGTTCCTTTCTTCACACACACAGACACACACACACACACACACACACACACACACACACACACCCATGCACACACAAACATACAGGAACACACAAACAAACAACAGGAACATTTTGTCCTCTGTCAGGTGGAGGTAAGACCACTTTTATTTTCCTTTCTTTGTGTGGAAATCCTTGTTTTTTAATGGACGGTTTGTTTGTTCACATTCAGCTTACGGTGTTTCTGTAAGGGTAATTCTCTAGGAATTACTAACACCAGAACAGTGTTAGAGTCGAGTAAATAAAGCTGATTTCGCCTTAACATGCGAGGTTCTATTCCTCATTTTTTATTCCCCAAAAAGATTTTTCCCAGGCGATTAGGGGCATAAGGCAGGTTGCCAACCCATTACAGTGCACAATCACACACCACAGACAGTTTAAAGATTCCATTTAATCTACAGATTTTCTGGAAAACCTCAACACATGCAACATTCACACACAGGGGAAACACACACTTTTTCGGTCATTTTTTGCCTTTATTGATAGAACAGAGGGATGAAATAGAGAGGGGGTGGGTGGGACTGGAAAGGACCCAAGCCAAAATTGAACCCGGGTCACCGGAGCGCAGCTGCGCATCGGTGAGAAAGGAAGGAATTTAGACATGTTCTTTAAAAAGATCTAAAGCTATTAAACTCCAAATTAAAGTTAAAATGCATCAATAGCAATTAAAAATTAAATTAAAACAACCAATGTAATTGGTAAAGGATGTGGGAAAACAAATAGTTTTTTAACTACATTTTCATTCACAATCATAAATCATTTTATCCTTTCTATCAAATTCCACTCCCCAAAATATCTACAAATGACTTTTCTTTTCCCCCAAACTATTTATTTTCAACATAATTACCCTCCAAGCAATTATGTGTGATTATGATCGACATCTTCTTACCCCAAAAGTGGCTTCCCTAATCTAGCCTGCTGTGAAATCCAAGAAAGTTTATAATGCAAATGAGGTATCTGAGATAAACTAAAAATCCAGCTGCCACCTTTTAATAACAACCAACACCGTCATTTAACTTCACCGTGCTTTGTCATTAGTTCCAAATGAGCGGAGCAGTCATAAGATTTAGCATTATAAGGTGCAAATGTCCTTCCGCTTGCGGCTAATTTGGCATTGCTTTGCTGCGAATGTGTTTGTGAAATCAGGCACAGACAGATTTATGGCAGGCAGCTGAGCCTGGACTTACGCTCTAATAACACAAAGGCTTCCTAATCCATCATAGCCACCATTCGGCAAATGAGAACCTCCTTAAAGTCATAGAAAAACTTACAGCATTTAAGATAGCTAGCAGACACTAATAAACCACACAGATACATCATCAGGAGGCATAAAGGGGTGTTTAGGTAAGTAGGGCAACTTATGACAAATGACTCTTGTGTCAAACCACAAAACAGAGATTTACTTTACTTTTACAGCATTTGGCAGACGTCCTTATCCAGAGCGACTTCCATTTATACAACTGAGCAATTAGTGGTTAAGAGCCTTGCTTAGGGGTCCAACAGTTCAAACACACAATCTTCAGGTTGGTAGTCCAACACCTTAACCATGAGCCACCATTTCACAAGAGATTTTTTTAAACGAGCCTAATAGAAATGATTAGCTGGATCAGGTGTAATTAATTCGGGTTAAAGCTAAACTCCGCAAGGCGGTGGCCCTCCAGGTGGTGAGTTTGACACCTGTGATCTAAAATGTAGCAAAAAAAGAGAAATTCGATCCTTATGTTGAATTATTATAAACAGAGCATAGCAGAGAAGCAGGCAAATCAGGCTGTTGCCCCCGACAGACGACTATTTGAACAATCGGAAATGTCATTATTAATATAACATGAAGCAAAATATCCCCCCCCACACACCCCAGGAAAGCCCCGTCTCTTATAACGCTGGATGTGCTAGTTTTTTTCCTGATGATCGACCCAACATTCGTTAATTTAAATACGAAGAGGACTTATCCGTCTGCCAGCCAGAAATGAAAAAAATAAATAAATCAGGAAGTGGAGGAAAAGAGGAAACACAAGACCGTAAAAAATCATATTAAAGATCAGAAAAATAAAGATAGGAGTGCATCTTCAAGATTCTATTGTACAGTATTGTATCTGTATTGTACGCCATAAAGGTGTTAAACAACAAGCACTCTAAACAAATTATGTTATATTATATCAGTTTTAACCACTGTTTAAATAAATATACAGTATATATATCTTTAATGAAGATATTTCTTTTAAAAAGAGCCTTATCTAGAAATTTGGGGGCCCTCAACTCATCTTGGTTTGTCTCTGAATATTATGATGACTGAGAGGGGACGTTTTTTTTATTTAATTTTTTTTGGAGGCCACAACATATTAACTTGTGGAAACATGATATTATGTCATGGCCAAGAAATAATAATTTATGGGAACGTGATATAATTTTGTCGAGGTAATGACATCTTTATGTCGTGGCCACACAATGTTAAGTTGTGGCCTTGAGATGATATGTTGAGAGAACAGTATCTGTTTCTCATGGCTACGAGAAACAACTTTTTAAAATGTACATTTAAAACCCTTATCCAGAGCGACTTACACTTATACAACTCAGCAATGGGAGGGTTAAGAGCCTTGCTCAAGGGCCCAACAGTGGTAGCTTGGTGGAGCTGGGAATCAAACCCGCAATCTTCAGGTTAGTAGTCAAACACCTTAACCATGAGCCACCACTAATAAACACACTGACTGTAATCTTACGTATGGTGAACACGGCAGTCCAGATGTGATGATGTCTTAAGTCTTTAACTAGATATGTTGTGGCCACGACAAAATTAAGTTAACCGAACATGTCCCCTCCAGGTCACCGTGGAGTATAATTTATATTATATAATCGAAGTTTTTTTTTTTTTTTTTTTACAAACTCTTACTATAAATTTCATACCTAAAACAAATTAATCTAATGTCCTAATTTGACTTTTACTGCAATGACCTTTTAGTTTCTTTTCTGTTTTTTTGGTTTTTTTTTTTATATAAAAAAACCCAAAAATCAACTGGGAAATTCAAGGCACTTCATAAATATTTAAGCAGGTGCATTGTGGGAACATTACAGAGTGCTTCATTACTAAAAACTACAGCAGGCACCGTTAGACATACCACAGAGTTCATTTTTTATAACTGCAGCCAAGGGCTTTTTTTCTGCTTGTTGGTGAAAAAGAATAAATGAGAGATCGGGTTAATGAACATTTGGGCTACAATCAGCCGCCGAACACCACGTGTTCGCATGTTTCCAGATGGCCAAATCCTGAATATTCCAGCATGCAAGACCATACTGTTTTTTTAAGTAAAAAAAACTATGTGACTAGTGTGAAAAGCAGGATGGTGGGTTAGGTCGAGCATGACTTTGTTATTATTTGAGGATCTGCAAGGAATATCAACAATTGGGTTTAAGATTAACTTCAGGATTTACTACAGTAAGATGGCAATACTATAGAAATAACTGTAGTGAACTGATAAACAGGGAAACAGGATTGCTAATGGAGAACAGTGTGTTCCAGTTTAAATGGCTAGGTTCCCATCTCTAATGGACAGCAATGTCAGATCATTAATCATTAAACAATGGAACTAAGATTTTAACGAAAAATGAGCAAGAAAAACCGAATGGTTTGTTAACATGTTGTTTGGTTTTATTCATTTGGTGTGTATTGCATTTATACAGTGAAGGTTCTCACACATAAAGTATAATATAGTTGGAGAAAATGTAATATAGTAATTAATATAGTCATTTGTTTATTACTTTAGTAGAGTAATTCTTATAACAAATGTAGTGGAATTGCCCCAATAAATTACCACATCAATGCAATTGATTATGTTATATTTACTATATTATGGTTCAAAGACACTAAAGTATTTCTCCTTTAATAATCTCCAATCTAGAAATCATTTCCACTAGATTGTGGAGCATGGCTGTGAGACCCAATAATATTAGTGGGATCAGACACAAATGTTGGGTTAGGAGGTTTGGGTTTGGTTTCTTCCCAGTGTACTATTCATTATGATAATGTTTTAAGGTCCGAGGCTTCACGGACCTTAAGACATCGTTCATGGGACTACTGTCATGCTGGAACACAGTGTTACAGTGCTACAGCTATAGAGACATTCTGGACAACAGTGTGATTTCAACTTTGTGGCATACTTATAGTATGAGACAGTGTCGAAAAATTTCGAGACTTGCAAACAGATGGCAGCACAGGGCTAAATGCAAGTCTTGAAACTTTTTGATACCCACTTTTAAGTACAGTAGGTGTGCTGGTAAGGTGTCCACTAACTTTTCTATCTATCTATCTATCTATCTATCTATCTATCTATCTATCTATCTATCTATCTATCTATCTATCTATCTATCCATCAAGAAATCGTAAGCAAGAAGCAATGGCAATTATCGCGCAATAAAAATGATAATGATCACTTTTAATTACATTTGAAAAAAGGAAGGGCCTTGAGCCCCCAAAGACCCCATCTTGGTGATCATTCGGATAAGGCATTTGCTATTTTGGTGAATTTATTCCACCTATAAGCCTCCTTCAGATCACATTTTCCACCAATAACAAACCTGTGTCTCCTGGGAAAGCAAATCTAGGCCCTTTGGCCCTATCTTTTGATTTACTCACCCTTTAACAGTCAATCCATTTTCCAGATAGTTTTCTTTTTTTCTTTCTTTCAGTTGTTGTGTCCATACAGGAAGCAGCGTAACACACATTCTTTGATGATTTGTGTGCTGTGTGTGTGTGCCTCTATGATGGATGGTAATGACAGGTCGAAGGTTGGTGTTGCTTGAAGGTAAATTCAGATTCACAGCACGGCCATAAACATCCATTAATGTTTTTAATGGAGTTATTTTAGATAATGAGGTAGAAGCAGCGAGCATTAGACGGGAATTCTAATGTGAGAGTTGTGATCTTTTGGATGAGAATAAAATGTATTTTGAATAGTGCGGATAGGAAATATATAGTCGAGCGGGAGTCACCAGACTCGGTGTAGAAGAGGGCCGGTATCCTGCAGAATTTAGATCCAACTTGCCTCAAAACACCTGCATGTAAGTTTCAAATATACCTAGCAAGATCTTGATTAGCTAGGTTAGGTGTGTTTTTTAAGGGTTGGAAACAAAATCTTTTACAACAAAAGCTCCGAGTTTGATTACTGTCAGGCAAAACATAACGGAAATAGACAAAGATATTATATATATATTAAATGTAAATGCTTATTAACTATGCATGCCTAATTACACAATATTGGAAACAAATGTAATAAGCAAAAATATTTATAAATCCAACACATTTTTTAAATACAAATGCTTTTTTTTCATCGACTATTAATGCTCTATGTACATACATACATTTATCACAATGTTGAGTCAGTGACCATTGGGTAATATTTCTATAATTATTCTAGAGAGTTCTTTTCTTTGCTTATCTGAGCTTGATATCTTTGGATTAAGGTGTTGGACTGCTAATTGGAAGATCAGGGTTTAATTCCCAGCACCACAAATAACTCTTGTATAAAAGACTTAAATGTTAGTCGCTCTGTATAAGAGCGTCTGCCAAATGCTGTAAATGTAAAAAAGTTGGAGTCAACCAAAAATATGATGCTCCATGAGTGGGAAGGGCTCAGGGACTTGGCTGTGCTTGGCGGTGCTGGGGCTTGAAGCCTTGTCTGATCAACAACCAATAGCCCTAACTGCTTAAGCCAGCACTGCAGGGAACCTGAAGTATATTCCAGGGAACCCAGGGAACGAGGCAGGGTACCAAACAGTTACGGGGCACAATTAACACCTCCTATTTTTGGACTGGAGTTCCCAGAAGAAACCCGCAAAGCATAGTGCAAAATAACGCCCCGAATTCTGGATGTGTGAAAAAATATCCTAACCACCACTCGACCCTACTATCTTTAACAGTTCACTTCCTTCTGCTCTGGTAGCAAACATTCTAGCTAGTGATGTGTTAACGAGATAAAATTGTATGTTGTTATTTATACAGATCGGATGAGCATTTTTTTCCGACGAGTATCATCATCACGCCTGACTTAAAACATTACATCAAACAGTGACTTTATGAACACAGTGCACCTTATGGTACATACAGCGGCAAACCCCGTCACACAGGGGGCGCTGTGGCTCTACTTTATTTTACACACAGGTAAAAGATTATAACCTACAGTTGTGATTATATTCTAAAAGGTTTATATGAGCAAAGTATTTAAAGAAAAACTTGCTATTCTAAAAGATATTTTTTAACAATTCACAGTAACACAAGAGACTACAAGAAATAAAGCTGATGTAAAATGTTACAGGAAAAGAAGTCATGTAAGAAACAGACACATAATGTGTGTCATAATATCATAAACTTATCAAAATAATAAATGATTGAAAAAATTTTACTTTCTTTCTAAACAATGTGGAGAAATAGGCGGAATAATCTTACACAATACATGGCCAAATATTTGAGGAGACACAGTCTGTCCCCCGGAACTATTGCCACACTCGGACCTCCTCGAGTAATATTCAATTTAATTCAATTTTAATTGTATGGCACTTTTTACAATGGTGACTGTCACAAAGCAGCTTTACACAATCGAAGAAATTATAAGATGAAAATGAAACAGGAATCAGTTTGTCCCTGATGAGCAAGCCGGGGGCGACTGTGGCAAGAAAAAACTCCCTGAGATTGAAATAGGACGAAACCTTGAGAGGAACCAGACTCAGAGAACCCATCCTCATTTGGGTGAAAAACAGGTAGCAGGAATTAATTGGTTAGATTGTGTGCGTGTGAGCAACTTAAGTTCTTGAAGAACAGCTGGAACATCTTTTATGGCGGAGTGGGACGTCCTTGGTCACCCTGGTGATGTATCATCAACTGGAGCAGGTCACAGGGATATCAGTCCCTGAACTCACAAATATTAATAAAATATTATACGAGTCAAAACTTAATTTGAAATTAATGTTAATCTTTGGATGTGGTGGTCAGATGTCCTAATACTTTTGTCTATACGACATCCCATCAACTTTATTCCTGTTTTTTTTAGTTGTAATAAATAAATGTTTTTTTTCCAGAAGCACAAAGCAAGAGAATGATCTTGATGAATGAATAGAAGGTCAAAATTCGATTGACAGTAGCACAACTCCCCTGCCCTGCAAACGGGAAAAAAAAATCTCATTAAGTGAACCGAATTGAATTAAACGAGGACGCCAACACTTTGTCACTGTTTTCTCTTTCACAGATGTTAACCTGAGATAACCGTCATGCCTTTCTCTCTTTCTGCTTAGCATTTCAATTGCGTCTCTAAATAAGGCATCTAAAATGCTAATTTAACAGCAGCCATCAGCCTTGATTTGCTTTTTGAGTAACACCAATTGCAATTAAGTAAGAGGAAGCTGAGAGTGGTAGCTCAGTAGGTAAAGGTTTATAGCAGACACTGAAAGGTTTAAGGTTTAAAACCCCAAAATAAAGAAGAGGCAGAAATCTGATAATTAGATGGTCATTTTAAAAAGTACAAGATTTAAGATTTGTTTATTTAACAGTCATACCAGGGTCAACAAATTCAAATCAGTTCAGAAGGAACTGAAATCAAGTCCTTATCTCGGTAACTTGGTTGTGCTGGGAATTGAACCAAAATCTTCTAATTCAGGGGTGGGCAATGTCGGTCCTGCAGAGTTTAGCTTAGCTGCAACCCTAATCAAACACACCTGAACCAGCTAATCAAGATCTTGCTAGGTTTATTTGAAACTTACAGGTAAGTGTGTTGAGGCAAGTTGGAGCTAAACTCTACAGCTGTTAAAAAAACAGCTTTGTTTTATATAGTATGGCTACAGGTAGTACGAATGAAATTTAGACATACTACATCCACCATGTTGATATTGTGACATGTGACGTCACAGCAGCGGGAATTTGAAGTTGGATAATGTTTGACTTGAATGATGTTAAACGAGTGCAATTTAATGACAAATAACAATGTTTTAAGTATTGAAAGCTACTATAAACCACCTTCACATACTGTAATTCTCATACTAAGGATTCGGACAAACTAATCGCCTTGCATACTTTTTGCATACTATATAATATCAAAGTGTGTGATTAAGGACGGAACTAATGATTTGTTGCTTTACCTATCAATCATACATCCTCTTGGGTGGGTCTTAGCCATTTAAAAGCAACTAAGATTCCCAGACTTTCTGCTGTCAGTCTAAAGGTCTGGATACACAAGACTACGTTTACACAAATATTTGTCCAAATATTTTTTTCACATTGCTATTAAAATATACATTAGAGTTTATTAATGACACAAAAGTTTGTGCACTCTACTACTGGTTAAATGAATTCTTTACAACTAATTTCTCAGCAGGTTTCAGGAAGTCCTTCTGTGATAGTTACTTTAAAAACAAGAAAGACGAAAAAAACAAGGTTCATACTGTCCTTGTTATTTTGTGAACTGGTGGTTCTTACATTACCAGATCAAGGGTTTTGGACAAACAAACCTGTCGTGTGTTTTAAACCCAATTATTTTCTGTCACATCATGTCTCACCTTGCCTTGGTTATTAATTCAGAGTTTTAGAAGTACATGATGGTCAGACAGCCTGTTATTTTTGGAATGGTCATGTTTATTTGTGTGGTAATCAATTATTCAGTACTTTCAAACACACTTTCGAAACAAGGCTTGGGTCATTATTGAAACATGTCATTGTGCAAACCGCTGAAGTGGTTGGTTTGACTACATTAAAAATTCAGGAGCATGCCTTGTTTTTTGTTGATGAAATGGTTGGTAGTGGTTTTGTGGCTTGGTATGTCTCAAAGGGTGTAGTTAAGCTCCTGAACACCAGGGAGTGCTGTTACGACAATCAATGCAGACCTAAGCTGATCTGTGTGCTCAAAGCTAACACATCAGTTCGAATAATACTGGGATTAATTTTTTTAAATCTAAGCAAGGTCTCAGCCCAATTACTGATGTTTTTTTCAGCCTCACAAAAATCCTCAAACTTTTTTCAAATCTAAGAAATAGTTCTCCAATATTCTATTATGTGGGCAGATTTTCAGAGAAACACTGTCAGCTCATTTTGAGAAGCCAGGAACGTTGTACTGTCTCTTGTCTGTGTTTCTCTCTCTCTCTTTTTTTATACACCTGTCTTAGTTTTTTTTTAGCTGCCTGCTTTCACCCGTTATGTGGCACATAAAATCTTAATCATATCCAATCAAAAGCTCTGGCAGCCTGTGGGGGAGTTTTGTGGAGGCAATTAAAGCAGATGTAATAAAAGATTTAGCCACAGTAGACTGATAGTGCTGAGAGATGCTCATTCTGACAGCCATGTTTACCCCAAATAGCAAAGGAAATATGCAGACATGAGAGTTCAACCTGGTTTGTGAATATCATATGCTCTGCCTTACAGGGATATAGCTGAACTATTAATTAGCCACATTAATCTTTAAATCACTAGAAAAATTGTCAATTCTGGAGGGGTGAACAGAAGGTCAGGCTTTGGGCAATTTCCAAGGTATTCCAGTTTTACGCAGTGTGAAGCAAGACAAATGCTGAATTATTAAGTATGATAAAAGCTTTTTCTTCTTCTTCTTTAAGTATTACTGCACCTATAAGCAGGGTTCTATGTTCACAGATAGGATTGGATAAGATGAGATGAGGATAGTTTCTGTAAGAATTCCATCAACTGAGGCAAGTAGATTTGACTTGACTATACTTTAACACAAAGATAGACTCACCAGACAGCAATACAGGGAGCAATAACTTAACAAGACACACCTAAACACAATGAGGGAACACATGCAAAAATAAACCAATGACAAAACAAAACTTTACCAAACAATAAGTACATGGTCTACAACAATGACATTGTTGCTCTCCGGCGGCCCGGAACATTTGTGCCGCAAACTTTACATCTACATATACAGAACTTGGCAGACGCCTTTATCCAGGAAGATTAACATTTATTTTAGTTATACAGCTAAGCAATTGGGGGGTTGGGGGGCTTGCTCTGAGACACATGGGTAGTAGCTTGGCAATTATGAAACATTTAAAACAACAATGCTTTTTTTTGACAAAGACAAGATCGAGCTGAAGCTAGAAACCTTGTTTGGTTTACAAGTGCATCTTCGATCAAATTGCACCAACAACATTCGCAAAACGGAAACAGATGCATGCGTTCGGGAAGCGAGACGCAAACCTACTGATTAACATGACAGAGGGAAAATCCCAGCAGATGTGCTCAACACCACCGGCAATTCGTCATATTCTAATTCGACAGCATTATCATGTAGTAATGCAAAAGTGTTTTTGTGCACGTAAAGGATGTGAGAATGTGTTTATGTGTCAAATAATGAATCACAAATAAAGAAACCGAACATATGAAAAAACATAACATAACATACACGTATAACATACAAACAAACAGAAACCATTCTGTACTGTTGTAACGGTAAGGAGACTCCGAACCAAACAGATCAGTTTATTTCACAGGAATGACAACAGAAGTTAACGGCTGGTTTTCAACAAACTTAAAGTCTTTCGTTTAAATGTAGAACTTTGAGAATACAGGATGACCGAGAATGCAAGAAGCTCAAAAGTCTTTGGAGGTAAACCTGGAACACTGGGGAAGTCTACTGGTCTGGAACTCTATTGGAAGTTAGGAGTCTGAAAGTCCGTGGAAGAGACAAAACTAGATGTCTGACTAAAGATTGTAAATTTTCTGTTTTATACAGGTTGAAAACAGCCAAACTTTTTTGCAATTTAAATAGCTTAATCTTATGAATTTATTCCTATAGCATTCAGACTGCAGAGTGGATCTGCTCCAAGTTAAACGCTTCTTAATCAGCAAATAGAGAGTGAATATAAATTCAGGCAGGAAGTAATAGTACAATGAGGAGATGGTAGTCTAGCTCAGCAGTATAAGCAGTAAATTCTCCTGAGATTTATTATCCGATAGAGTGGAGGATCTGTACTGATCTACGGACAGGGAGGAAGGAAGGTTGATGTGCTAAAGACGGCTTTTCTTTTTTTGGAATTATATTTTTGCATAATAATAATAATAATAATAATAATAATATCAACACATTTTAGTAGTTTCAATAAAAAAAGCTTATTTGTAACAAGATTTTGGAAGCTCACACAGTGGAGACTGTCCAGCTTGATCATTAAAATCCAGAACTGATTTTCTTTATGGTTTATGTCTAAATATTTTATTTTTTGCTGCCTAAAAGGTACAGAATAAAGCGTTTTACTACTTGTAGGTGATATGGGATAGATTTGCAGCATCTGGCAGATGCGCATGTCCAAAGTGACTTAATCCTTGTATGGGAAGCCAATTTTAACAGGTCTGGTAGACCCATTGCATTATTATTGGTTTTTAATCAACACAGCTATAACAATTTATAGAAAAACACAATGTTTAGCTCCTTACAAGCAATAAAGATGTAACAAAATACTCTACTGAGGCGAGACTTATAGAACCCAAGTGCAGTTTATTTACAATGTGAACTATTTACAAAAAACACCAGCCAAACAAACATGAACTAAACTTAACTTAACTTAAAAAAATCAGAAACAGGAAGTACGGGAACAGGAACATTAGCATGAGCAAAAACAGGAACATTGGCATGAACACGAACAGGAACATTGGAATGAACACGAACAGGAACATTAGCATGAACACGAACAAGAATATTGGCATGAACACAAACAGGAATATTGGCATGAACACGAACAGGAACATTGGCATGAACAAGAATAGGAACATTAGCATGAACAAAAACAGGAACATTAGCATGAACAGGAACTGGAACAGGAACAGGAACATAAGCAAACCATAAACTCACCACAGTGGTACAAACAATAATCCACCAACAGACAAGGAAAAACACAGGGGTGTATATATACACTGAACACATTAACTCAAACAAGACACACCTGAACACAATCACAGGACAACCAACAAAAACAAGACACCAGGACAAAGGGAATCAAATGACAGGAAGTAAACAAAACAAACAATAACTTAGACTAGCTTAGCTAGCAAAACATAGCTTAGCTAACACAAACCAAAACAAACAAATCTTACAATAGACATCATTTAATGTATGGTTACTATTGGCCTTTTAATGCTGTATGATCATATTTAAAAACATTCAAGTGTTAAAGATATGAAAATATGTTCCATTTTATGCTCTACATAAAAAAATGAGCAAAGGGCAATAAATCTGGAAATAAATCTAAAATAATTTAAAGCATAATTTCTCTTTAAACAAACTTTGGAATTAGGTCCCTCAGACCTAAAAACAACACAAGGGTTAAAATTCAACACATTTTCTCTTGTTAAAGGGCCTTACTAAGACTGATACCTAAAAGATTGGAGTTTAATTCCCACCACAAGCAAGTTGCTACCGTTGGGCCACTGAGCAAGGCCCTTAACCCTCAATTGCTCAGCTGTAAAAAGAAAAGAGATAAATGTAAAGTGGTCTGGATAAGGACGTCTGCCAAATGCCGTAAATGTAAAAGAGGCAAAAAGGTGTCGTTGCGGGCACAGGACCAGTCTTCGTTCTATTAATAATAGGGTAATAGGGTATTGCCATACAATACAAATAAAAATGAAAAAAATGAGCTGTGTGCTGATTTGCACAGATAAAGGGCAAAAAAGAAAAAAAAGATCAGAATCGAAGCCATGCCTGCTGGTTTTGTGGACTATAACTCCTTCCCGTACTTTCCGCTGCCCTGTATCTTGCTCTATGATTGGCCAATGCTAGTAAATTTTTCAGTCAGAACTCATTTCACACTGCAGGAATTTGAATCGTCAACAGGTCTGGATATTTAGCATGGATAATATTTTATTCTCTTTTCAGATCGCGCCTTTGATAATTCACACCGCATAATCAAGCAACGATAGGCGCTTCGATTTTGTCCATTTGTCTGTGATTTTGTTGGCAAGTGAATATCAGGGATTAAATCCTGCAGCCTGAACCTGGCATAAGAAGCGATTTGGTGATGATCAATGATTTGGTATGAGTGAGTCAGAATCCAGATCATAATTTGTTCAAATTTTACCCCACGGAAATTTTAACTAATTGGTCCAGTGCAGAATAATAACTGACAGAACTGACATCACACATTTATGCTTAGTATAAATTATATCTAGCATGAACTCCATAATTTCTTTGTCTTTTTACCTCAGATAGCTTTGGTGTACCTATTAGTATGCGAGAAAACATCATATAACAGCATATCACAGTAAAGACACTCTATGGTGTCACCGCCCGGGGAGTTCTGAGTGTGAATACACTTGCTAAAAATGCTTAACAACTCCAAGATGTGCTGCAAATTCAGTACTGATTGCACAATTTAAAAACACTGCACAATTAAATCTAAAGTTTTTTTTCTGGAAACAACTGCAAAAAAAAAAAAAATGCTTGATAACATTAAAATTAATCATTAAAATTTCTGATGAAAGCTTATTTTTTGTTCAACACTACTGCTGTCCTACTGTGTTCCTTCTGGATAAATAAAGAATTATCTTATCTTATCTATCTTACTTATTCTCTTGTCCTGTCCTACCATCCTACCCTACCCTACCCTACCCTACCCTACCCTACGTGCCTTGCCTTGCCCTGCCCTGCCTTGCCTTATCTTATCTTATCTTATCTTATCTTATCTTATCTTATCTTATCTTATCTTATCTTATCTTATCTTATCTTATCTTATCTTATCTATTAATTTCCAAATAATAATAAAAGTGCTTCAGTGGTGTAACACCTCCAACCACCAGAGAGAGCCCTTTCCTGAATACTCTGACTTCCCACTTCCTACTCGACTATGACCACTTCATGTAGTTAGTTTTAAATAGCTGACTACCTGAAGTGTCTGTCGAGTAGGAAGTGGAAAGTCAGTATTCAGGAAAGGGCTCTCTCTGGTGGTTGGATGTGTTATACCACTGAAGCACTATTTAGAAGTAATAAAGAAATTAATTAATACACCCTAAATTGGAAGTCACTTTAGTTTAGTTTTAAAAGTCCTTCAAATGCAAAAAAAATTAAATCAATAATATGTTAAAACTAAGCTCATATATTTGCAAGGCCTTCCAGACCTTTGAGTTTTTTTCCCCTTAATTTGTTGTATTAAATTAGCATTGGAAAACAGAGTACAGCAGGAGCCCCTTTGTGGTTCTATGTATATTATTCAAGGGCACACAAGAACAGAAAGTTTGACATATAACAGTAAGCAGGTTGATGGGGATTAGGTGTTTTGTAAGCCTTCACTTCATGATATGCAGTAAGAAATATACTCTTAGACACCAACCTTTTCAAACTCTATAAAATCATACAAACAATTTTTCGGAGCATGTGTGGATGTGAATATCAATTTGCCACCCACAAATACCCTACTTATCTCCTATCTGACTTCTGCAAATAAAAAAAAAACGCTGGGATATTTCTTTGGGCCTCATTTATTGAGGAATGATGGCACACCCCTGCGCACTCTGAAATATTCACTTGCTTTTCTAATTTAATATTTCCCCTCCAAAGGTTACTGCTGACACGCCAACCGGTTTACATATATGGCTGTCATTTGTTACTGAACTCATGCAACCTTTTCCTATTGAACGCAACATGAAATTGCTTTGTTTTCTTAATGAATTCCGAAGGTTTTGTAAGGGAGTTGTTTTCTAATCAAGAAGCTCAGGGAGTGCTGGACGTAATTGTTGATTCACATCCACTGTAATTAGTTACAGCTAATTAAGGAGACTATATCGATGCAAAAGCTGAAGACGAAATCGCAGTTCATTTCTCAACAAACACGTTTAGTGAAAAGTTTAAAAATGGAGTGATAAGACTTCTTGTTTTTCTGATTGCGGAATGCTTACTAATTACTAGTTACTGAATTTTAATTAAACAACAAATTTCACATGAAACGTTCTGCGCAGATTTGTTCGCTGATAGAATTACAAAAGTAGGTGAAAAAAAAAATTATTGCGTAGTGGCTAGAGGCAAAGATAATAATAAGCAAAGAACAAAGGCAAAGTCCATAATTATAATTAAATAATGATAAAAAAAAACATTCTCCTTTACATCTATCTATCTATCTATCTATCTATCTATCTATCTATCTATCTATCTATCTATCTGTCTATCTATCTATCTATCTATCTATCTATCTATCTATCTGTCTGTCTGTCTGTCTCCCACCCTCTCTGTCAATCAATCAATCAATCAATCAATCAATCAATCAATCAATTTATCTATCTGTTTTTTATCTGTCTGTCTGTCAGTAAGTCAGTCTGTCTGTCTCTTTGTCTGTCTCTATCTATCTATCTATCTATCTATCTATCTATCTATCTATCTATCTATCTATCTGTCTATCTGTCTGTCTGTCTGTCTGTCTGTCTATCTATCTATCTATCTATCTATCTATCTATCTATCTATCTATCTATCTATCTATCTGTCTGTCTGTCTGTCTATCTATCTATCTATTCTACATTGTCTATCTATCCAGCTATCAGCTCACAAAATCTTTCCTACCCTACCTTATCTTATCTTATCTTATCTTATCTTATCTTATCTTATGTTAGAGTTTAAAAGTCGCTACCACGAGTCCCGATGTATTTTTTAGTCAGCCTCATGCTAAAGTGTCCAGAACGATACAGACTAAAAAGCGGAGTACTTCCTCAAACCGTATGTTCCTTTGCATAAACCTTATGCAAAATGTCTGTCAATCTTTTAAAGGGAAACATCCCACTAAACGCTTCTCAATACAAAAGACTGCAAATCAGGTTGTTGGCAGATAAAAAAAATCAATTTGAAGCAGAAACATCAGGTTTGTAAAAAAACAGACAGGCAACTTTCTTTTACCTCTGCTATCTGCCATCATGCCTACGATCGGAAATCTTCTCAGAGGGCTTATTAATAGACAATAGAAACGACTTTGAAAGAAAATGTTTGACATGTTCAGCCGTCAGAGAAAGAGCGAAAGATGATTTGGACGATAGAATGAGAGAGGTATAAAAAACAGGGCTTTTCTAGGCTTTTATGCAAAGATATGTGACCCTACAGAAGCGAGGTCAGAAAGACGAGCTGAATGACATTGATGCTGCGGGAACAGTCTGAGGATGGGGAGGTCAAGGGTTAGTGCCACTCTCGAGACAACCGGATATCCAATGGCGTGAATTTTTATCAGTTTTAAAATGTTTTTAAAAAAGTCTCCACCCTCGATAGCAAGAACGCAAAATACATCATTGAGAAAAAACCAATGAGCGCCGGGGGTTTGGAAGTCAAAGGGGAAATTTGTTTATAAGGGCAAAACATTGAAAGGGTTTTATATGACTGATTTATTTAAACAGCTTTTGTTCTCTTATATACTAAACATGTGTTTATCTTAAGTAAATAAACCACAAGCCCACAATCGATACTGTTTCCTACAAACCGGGGCAAATATCGACTACAAAATAGCTTGCATGAAAAGGACGACGAAAAAGAAGATTTCTACATTATCCTACGCGGAGGATGAAGATGCAAAAAAGGGTAAATTAAGCGTGGCTATAAAATATGACACCAGAAAATGAGTCCACTTGTCCCTGCGATGGGTTAACTTTATAATAAATGAAAGAGACACGTTTTTTTTTCATCAATAGTTTCTTAAACTTTACAGTCTAGCTGTGGACAACTGCTATAGGGAGAACCATGGACTTGAGTACTGTAATGGATTATAATCACTTGGTTACATTACACTGATTACTACAGAGTATTACTACAAATCAACTATTACTACAATTACTGCCTCAATAATCTCCTAATTTGCAGTTTATCGATAGTTGTTAAGTTTAGGTATGGAGTGGAGTTAAGGGAAGAAAAGATGCATATAAAGTAAAGGACATTCATATGCGATTTATATGTAGTTATAAACAGCTAATATAAATGCTTATAAGTTACTAGTTAATAGTGATGCTATAAGTTACTAGTTAAAAGTGTTACCAAACAGCTATAAAGTGGTAACCAAAATTTCACTCTTATCCAGATTTATGTCATTTATACAACTTAGCATTTGGGGGTTAATGGTCTTGCTCAGGGACCCAGCAATGGTAACTTGGTGGTGCTGAGAATTGAACCCACAATCTTCCAGTTAGTCCAACACCTTAACCACTGAGCTCAGTCTCCACGAGTTAATAAACATTTTTAACCTTATGTAAGCGGTGTTCAATCACATGTTAGGAACAATGACATTCAGGTCGGAGTGTTTGGTTATGGTTTTCTAAGCCTGGAAACACCTCATAAATTTGATGTATTGTGTTAGATTTGATTGTTGTATTGTCGTATTGTGTTATTTTTGTTTCTGAAAGAGGGACATAATTTATAGGAAGTATTTATGGTATATTATCAGATGATAAAGGCATAAATGGATTAGCAGTTGTGTTTCTTTAACCTTAATATTTAGATTGAATTCATATTTGCATATTAAAGTTAAGATTTTATGGTCTAAAGCAAGATCATGCATATAAATTAAACTTTTCTTCAGTTTTGCCAATCATCTCTACCAGCTCGACAGCATCCTGGTTATGCTCTTGTCATGTCGTGTCCTGCTTCTTTTGTTGTATTTCACTTGTGGATGTTAGTTGAAGTAAAATCCTGTCTAGAATAGATTAAAACTGTCTTCTATGTTGTTTTCCTGTCAGTTCTTCAGCCGCAAGTCTATTGTTACTGTCTTCTGTGTTTCCTGTCTTAAATCTATCTGGTGGCATGACAGCTTTTAATAAACCTAAAGAAGGTACCACAGCTTTAGATGTATAAAGCAATCACGACTGCTTGGGTGCCACTGGTGCATGTGACAGATGCACAGTGACTCTGGGACTCAAGCTCACATCTGCATTACTTAAACACCTGCATTTCCTTTCAACATCTGCACTTTCTGCTACCATCTGCATTTCCTTTGATACAAATCTCCCAGATGGATGTCCATTTTGGAAGCTGATCAAAGGAAATAAGTTATGCACAAGAAACGTCCACATGCTGTGCTATAACGGTGACAGAAATCTCTAAACAGAAATCGATTTAATGATTTAATTATGCACTTTAAACTTTTCTGTAGTTTGGCGATTAAAGTTTACATGCTATGTAAAATGATATATATATATAAAAATAAGCAACCTGTTAGTTTTATGTTTCATTTGATACAAAAATCCCAGTTACCACTAAAGAGGCAATATTAGGACACCAAACATTTTAGCAATTAAACGTGAATCACCCACTGCATATGATCTTACAATACAATTTTTCTAACATTATAAAAATATAAGTATTAAAACTTTAAATCCATGAAAAATACTGTATACTTAGTATACAATACCAATAAGTTGAAAGTGGTAGCTCAAGTATTGGACAGCTAATTGTAAGATCGGGATTCGATTCCCTGCACCAACTAGTTGCCACTGCTGGGCACCAGCAAGGCCCTAAACCCCCATTTTCTGTTGTATAAAATTTTTATAGCATCACCTGCCACCTGTATGATACATAAACAAAATTTTGCTAGCCGCAAATTAAGCAACTAGCGAATAAGTTAAACAATATTTAAAGAAACTTTTTTTAAATATTTGGGACAGGTTACATCATCACACATTCATTCAAAACTGTCTTTGTGCAATGGGAAGTCCGGACAGTATTGAGGTAAGTAGCGGATGACTTAGCAAACAGGAAGTCTTTAGTGAAAGTAAAAGTAGGGTGTATACGATGTTCAGTATTACCAGGCGTGACGGAGAGACTCAGGAGCGAGTGGACCAGAGCTGGGAGCCGGTAGGATGATGGCACACACCAACACGGGAACACACTAGGGAAACGCAGGAGATCAAGGAGACGTGGAACAAACAGTAACTGGCGTCAGAGTGAGTCCTTATCCACTGGGGAGACCAGTCAAAGTGCCTGTGTAAAATAAGTGTTTATATAGTGCTGCGTGGGTGATTTGGGAATGAGTGTTAGGTGTGCATGATTAGTATTCTGGTAAGTGTGAGCACTGAAGGGAGGAAGAGCCTGGCCTGCCATGACACTTGAAATTAGGTGCATGAAATATAAGTAAAATCTTTCTAAAAATTTTTTAGTAATTTTTTTAGTCATATGTAACGGGTAGACCAGGGGTGGGCAATCTCAGTCCTGGAGGGCAGAGTTTAGCTCCAACTTGCCCCAACACACCAACCTGTAATTTTTAAGTATACATAGCAAGATCTTGATTAGTTGGTTCAGGTGTGTTTGATTAGGGTTGGAGCTAAAATCTGCAGGCCACCGGCCATCCAGGACCGAGATTGCCACCCCTGGGGTAGAAATAAAAAAGAACGAAGAACCCAGTTTAAAAAAATATGCAGCAAATTCATTTTTGGAAGCAACAATAACAGAAAAATTCAACAAGAGCAGCCAAAAAAATATATATATATAAATATAAATAAATATAGAATCCTAAATTTAAAAATTAGGTCATGATATAAATATGATGCATCATTTTCCAGGGAGGAAGATACAAAGAACTGCATGAGCTGACAGAGGCTTGCTCATCTTAAGCATGCCAAAATGTATAAAGGATAAGCAAAATTGCCTCTATCCAATTTGGCAACAAGTGTTTGTTGAAGTAGGGATGCAGTACTGTGATAAGACACAAAGCCTTTGTTTTCCTTATTTTTTTAGTTTTTATTCTATTACTAAGCAATGAAAAGACTAAACTAAATTAAAAATGGCAGTCCTAATTACCAGTTTAAATCCCTTCAGTTTAATCGTTTTCATGTATAGGCTTCTTACCAAAGATATCACTGCACAACCAACGCCTACCATCAACATCAGCAATTTAATGTTTACATTAAATTACATAATTCGACGTTTTTATACATCTAAGCAATTAAGGGTTAAGGACCTTACTCAGGGGCAGCTTGGTGGTGCAACACTTTATTACTGCTTTTCCACTGCTCCATCACCCCATCATTTATTATCACCTAGTCTGATGATATATACTGTAGTTTGGCTGGTATAAGTGTTGAATTCCTCCTAAAAGAGGATTTTTTTTTTCAGTTCGATGTCATTCAATGCTGCTAAGATTTAATCCATAAGAACACATGAACCGGCCTAAGATAAATAGCCTTCAGTCTATCAAAAGAGCTTATTCTCTTGAGGAAACAAAAGGAAATGAAAGCTGTTATCAGGTTCAATATTAGAGGGCATATTGCATATTGCGTGAGTCACTCTATATGAATTCGAATCGGTGGATTTTTAACACAGACTCAAACAATGGGTTTCAAATCACGCAAACATGTGCACTGTTCTGGATTTTTAGGTTAACATTACTATCCAGTGTGTGTGTGTATTATGATCGATGTGTATCTAGACAAAAGCCCATCTCATTTATATGTGTAAGCTTTATTTCAGATTTAGCCTCACTCTCACTCCTTTAATAACCTGCCTAATCCACACTGCTGGAAAGGTACACCAAAATTTAGTGGATACCTTACTAATACATTTATATATGGATTATCTTTGTTGCCACAATTTTGAAAGCGCACAGATGTCCTTCTAGGTTGTAGTATTGTATTAATTTTTCATTGTTATTAAAGCCGCATCTACACTAGGTTTTGATGCCCTATTCCAATTTTTTGTAACTTTATCAGATTTTTTTTGACAGCCATTAATAATGCATTTTCACTATACATGGCAAAACAATCAGTCGTAGACGTACTGACCAGAAAAGTAAGTAAAAATGTTGCAAAAATCAATGGACGAAGACGAAATGATTATTCAGTATTTTGCTTTATACTGAATAAGCTGCTGTGGACTTTTTAGGCAGAGAAAAAAATTAAAGCCACTGTTGCACTCTGCACTCTGAATGCATTGTTCAGTCAAGATTATTCACTGATTCACAAACAGGTGCCAAGTCCGATCTGTCTGCTTACATGGCAGAGGCTAATACACATATCCGATTCATATCTGATTTATTTCCAAATACAACTAAGACCTAAAACTGATCTGAAAATATCTGCTTTTTCCCTGATTTCAAAATTGTGGGTCATATCCCATCTGTGCCACGTTGAAATAAAAAATTCATCGTAAATGAATTACTTAATACATGCGGTGTAAATGTAACCTAAGAGGCCCAAACAATGTTCCAGCATGAAAATGTAGAACACAATATTTTGGTTAAGGCCGGTTTTCTTTTGCACAAAGCCCCTGAGTTCCATTAAGACATGGTTTGCCAAGACAGGTGTGAAAAAGTGTCCTGCACAATGTCCTGATCTTAACACCACTGTACACCCTTTTGGGATTAACTGAAATGCAGACTGCACCACAGACCTTCGCACCTCAGCCTTATCCTAACAGTTATTAAGGTCTTATGCATGTGTAATAAATGTGTAATAAACACTGAAGATGCATAAGAAACAATGTTACCTGACTATTTGGAGACTATTTTTCTTCCTCTATTATGTGAAACACAAGAGCACTGCAGTGTCTGCATTAGCCTGGGCCAAGGTCACCCTGGATCTGCGATTCCACTGTCCTCCTGCCCTGTCGGCGCTTTTGCTCGGTTCGGCTCAGCAGCGCGGTGACGCGGCATTTTCTATTCTGGGCTGTTACCACAAGTTCTCTGTAGGTCACAAACATAGAGGGCATGGTAGGTACACAGTGGGATGAAAACACAGAGAAAAGCTTTGCCCAGAGCGTAAATACACCAAATACGCTCTATCAAAGTGAGCAGAAGGTTTAGCAAATCAATGTCGTTTGCAGTGCCCTTGAATGAGTTCAGAAAATGAAACGATAAATTTGCTTTCTGGATGAAAATATCATAAACATTATGTATTTATTATGTACACTTGGTGCTGCAGGTTTGTTCTTGCAGTCAGTAATAATAATCATTTTAATTAAAATATCCATCTGGGCTCTTTACTGCAAGATAAAAAGAAATTGTCATTGCGAAAATGCTGCATATTTTGCACGGAGACAGCATTGATGCTTTAATTGGCTTTTAAACTGTCTTTTTTGATGCTTAAATGTGTCCCTGCGCCATGTTTTCATGCACTTTAGGGGCATATCCTCATTACAGGTCCATTAGTGTAAAAAAGCATGCCATGTCTGTGACCGTTACGAATCTACCCCATCTGGACAGGACAGCTTGAGACGCTGACTGTGTGTTATGAGTTATGAGTGGGTCTAAAACACCTAAGCTGTGAAAACATGGTGAGTGCCACTACAGTATAAGGACAATGCTCTCGGTGTAACAGTGCTCATAAAGTAATATTATAGAGACCATGTGATACCAGCATAGCAATATTACTTGCTTCCAATTTTGTTACCTAGAGTACAAGCTCCTTATTACATGTACCTGTCATAATGTTCTCGCTCGCCGTGAGCACATGAATAAGAAATGGAGAAATTCCAAGCTGTGATTAATTACAGACATGACAGACACTTGGCTTATTATTTGGCTGAATCATGTGGTAATTCTTGAACTCATCATTATGTAAGGTAAATAACACAAAATTATTATTCCAAAATCATTTCACTGCTATTGTGTTTTTCTGCATTAAATCATTTCCAAGCAATCAGTGACTTTTTTTTTCTGATGCAATAACGCAATTATTGGCATGCAGATTAATGCACGGAAAGCTAAACCTTCAGGTGAACCGTAGTTTGCAGTAGTAATAAATATTTTTTTTGTACATATCTGATTAACTGACTCTGAGCAGTCCGGTTGCTTTTCCTGAATATTAATACAGTCTTTGGTGTCCTTGAAGGTCTTTTCCAGCAACTTCATGGGAGACATTATGTCATGGAATATAAATTTAGGAGAGCCAATTACAACTTAAGAGGTTAAAAGCGTGTGTGATGTTTAACACTCTGTCATGTCTTAAATTATCATTTCATTATGAGACTGATAAGCTAGTTTAACCGATCATGCAGGATGGAGAGGTGACAAAACGGATCAGTGGACTGAGTGTCCTTGTTTTAATAAACATTAAGGGTAAATAAGTCATTAGATTGATCTCAGATGGCAAAAATCTGTCAAAGCAACTAAATGGCCAATTTATCACGTTTATTGTCTCCGAGCAACAATAGGTTATACAGCAATAAATAATCTAAAAGGGAGACGGTCTATCAAACAGGACTTCCTTACACTGCAGTTTTTTTAGGGTAAACTTAGAAAGTAAGTAAAGTAAAATTCTGCTGAATCCTAGTTTCTTGGAATCAGGTCAGATTGCATTGCTTTATTTCATTGCCTCAATAACATTGACAGAAAAATAGAGGAAAAAGTAGAATAGTGAGATATTATTTCTATCTGTTATACAATATTATAAAAACAATCACATCCATATATACTAGTCAATATTTACTCGGTGCAGTGGTGTAATTGGTTAAAACTCCAGTGACACGGGTTCAATTACGGCTCAGGTCCCTTCTGGTCCCACCCTTCTTCCCTATTTCCCTCTGCCAAATACTAGTCAATATTTGAAGTGGATCAAAACCTTCTATAAAAGTTGTCCTCAAACCAAAACAATACTTGTTCTTTTCTTTGATAAAAGGTTATGATCCACTTCAAATAAGTACTGGTATTTTTTTTCTACATTATACTCTATACTTCTATAATAACCTCCACATTTCAGCCACAAAATCACTTGGTACTTAGTTTGTTGAGTGTTTGTGCTTTGTAGTTCCAGTGAGGAAATATAATGTAATGCTATGTTACTTAGGACAACCCTAGACAAATGTGTGCTTCCACCTTTAACTGTAGCAAAAGTTGAAAAAAAGACACTTATGTAGGAAAACACTTCCATGAGTGTTACAAACTACTGTTTTTTTTTCAATTCAATTCAATTCAATTCAATTCAATTCAATTCAATTCAATTCAATTCAATTCAATTCAATTCAATTCAATTCAATTCAATTCAGTTCAATTCTTATTTGTATGGCACTTTTAACATTAGACAAAGCTAAAATATCTAAAAGCACCTTAAAAAGAATGCAGTAACAGTTGAAAAGTCCCTAATTAGCAAACCAGAGCTGACTGGGGCAAGAAAAAACTCCTTGAGATGAGATAAGAAGAAACCTTGAGAAGAACCCATCCTCATCTGAGTGACAACGCAAGTTTTTGTTAATTACAGCTTATGTGTAATGGTGATCAAATGCAATGTAAATTACAGTCATGAGTCAGTGGAGCAGAGGCACTCCCAGTCCATCTTTGAAGCTCCACGAATTTAACTTGCCTTGAAAGAGAGAGGGAAAGAGAAAGATATGGATTATTAAGTATATCCTTGTGTTATTAGGTTATTTTGTGTCATAAAAGTCTTTGTAGTTGTATTGTTACCACAAAAATGAAAGCATTCACTACATATTAGGTTGAGCTAATTAACATAATACTGTGATTTGCTTTGTAGTTGAACTACTACTCTCAGACCAATCAGATTTGAGAATTTATTTTTTTTTAGTGCAAATAAATTTGGCTCAAGTTACACTCCTGCATTTATACCTGCATGGTAATGTGTAGACGTGTGGTCTGCATGCATCTTATTTCTCCTTCATAACAGGCAGAATAAATAGATACAGAGCCTGAAAGTCATCCAGCGGTCAACGGCTGAAGGTTTCTTTCTCTGTTGCTTTTAAAATATTAATTAGGAAACCTTTACTGAATTGCTTTAATAATTACTTTTTTTCCCCTTATCACAGCCGGTATAGTTTGCGTTCACACCTGCTGGGATCGAACCACACTGGTAGATAAACGCTAGCGACTGCTTTATCTCAACTGATTATTAAAAAAATCACAATGCGTTTTATCTTGGGTGACGCTGTACAAATCCACAGGCAGTTCTGCACATACATTATTAAAGGAACCATAATATTTAAAAACTACCACTTTTCTTTAACAAGTATGTGCTGTCAACTATTACTAATACATCCTACAGAATTAGTAACCGTGGGTGGACCGGTGGCACTGTATGAAGCATTTCTGCTTCACAGCTCCAGAAATTGAATCCTGAAGTCGTATTACTGTCTGCGTGAAGGTTAGCATGCTCTGGGGTTATCTATAAAGGATTTCTACTTGTACACCAATCTCTGATTTTGCCCCATCTCCCAAAAATATACCACTAGGTGACCTGATGAAAAAGGATGATTTTATTTGTGTGTTGACCTGCGATGAACTGGGTGTATCCTAGCTTCCAAATTGAAGTGAGGCTGTTCATAGCAGTGGCTAGATAGGCAGCAAGACAAGCACAAAACTTAAGGTTTTTTTTTTAAAAAATTGTTGTTTTCAGGTATGCACCAGGCAATGGAACAGAAGTCATTCAACATGTTTTCAACTAATAATAGAAAAAAACAAAGTACAAAATTAAACAACATAAAAAAAAAAAACCCCTGACTGCTATTGACAAATGTACCATGGGCTACTAGTCCAATTAGGACTTTCCGTCACACTTTTTTCATCATAAAAAACAATGCGCAGTTTCAAAAAACATGCATCCGAGTTAACATTTCTACAACACAATTTCTTCACATTCTCAGTGAATATGCTCCTCCCCTTTTCTCCCATGAATAGGATAAATATGGCTTCCTGTTTATGGGCCCGGCCTCTCCTAACAGGAAGCTCCATAAAGAAAGGCAAGACAATGAGTATCGTCCATCATCAACAAAAACAATTTGTCGGGCAGCACGGGGGATTAGTGGTTAGCACTGTTGTCTTACAGAAAGATGGGTTTGATTCCCAGGTGGGGGTGGGGGGCGCGATTTCTGTGTGAAGTTTGCTTGGGTTTACTCGGGGTACTTCGGTTTCTTCCCACAGTCCAAAAACGTGTATGTTATATTGATTAGTAATTCTAAATTGCCCATAGGGGTGTGTGTGACCCTGTAATGGACTGGTGACCTGTCCATGGTGTACCCCTTCTGCCTTTCACCCTTACAGAGACCGCTGGGATAGACTCCAGCAGATCCCCCCGTGAGTAAGAGGGTATAGAAAACGAATAAATAAAACAATATTTGTCTAATTTTCATTTACGTTATCTTATTTACAGAGACCAAAACCCAATACTAACAAACATCAGTCACACTAAAATGTCCATGTGACTGGAAAAAACAGGAACAAAGTTATTTTGAACAAGACCTTGTGGTATAATTATTTAACGTTACATACCCTCACCTACACGCCACGCTAATCAGGACAAATACAGTAAGTTATTGAAGATAAACAAGTTAATGAATTCTGATTAATTAATAGTAAGTCTCCCTAAACTAATCATGATATATTGCTTCTCAGAGTAGCGTAGCAGCTAGTGGTGGTTCCACAGGTTAAATCCTAAGATCCAGTTATTTTCGTCTGGAATTTGCTGATTTACAGTGTGCGCATGGGGTTTCCTCAAACTGTTCTAACTTCCTCTGCCCTCCCAAATCATAAAAATATGTGAAGTGGTACTGACACCAAATCGCTCATAGTTGCATGTGGGTCGTTATCACCACTAAGGCTGATACTTCCTTTGTTATTGCTTTAACCAGAACCCATGTGCTGTCACACACCCCCTGTGCTGTCAAGGGCTACTTTTCCATTTACTTGGTTCTGTTTTGATGCTAGTTGTTTTTTGCAGTCCTGTGTCTCGAACATAATATATTTAGAGTTAAGTGCTATTAAAGGTCAGACTGCCTGTACGTCCGGATCATTTTACGTTGCATTTACTTTTAGAATTGAAACATATTTTAACCTTTTTTGTGCCAGATGTTGGCTGTAGAGACAAGCGTTGCTTTCTTTGATGTTGTAAAAAAAAAAAAAAAAAAGCTGCAGCCCGCGCCCACCTGTGCCTGACAGGGCTCTGATAAACCAAGAAAGGCTGCCAGGGTGAATACAATCACCAGTGAGCACCTGCTGCCTCCACAACATTTGCTTCATTTGGCTTTTGTTTATAGCAGAAGATTAGGCTCAGGCATGGTTGGGGTTGTCAGGCGTTATCTCTTTTTTTGTGGTCTGGGATGCAAAGAGCTTTTTACGGCTGTGATAATTATTCAGTATTCACAAATGTTGATTGTTAGACAAGACAGGAAACCTGACATGTTCATACAGGCTATAGCAATACATACATAAGAATCGGCAGTAAGATAACTGATGTGAAGTGATAAAATTAAGAGGCGGCACAAGATTAGTGACGTGCTCGGTTGGAACAGTGTCTGTCAACCCTTTGTTTAATGATAAAACCGTCTCTAAATGCGTTCTGTTCATCCAGTTATGCATCTTTCTGTCAGTTAGTCTATCTATCAATCCATCCATTCGTCCATCCATCCATCCATTCATCCATCCATCCATTCGTCCATCCATCCATCCATTCATCCATCCAGCCAGCTAGCCAGCCAGCCATCCATCCAGCCAGCCATCCATTCATTCATCTATCCATTTGCTGTACCATAGGGCACGTGGATACTGAATCTATAACGGGACTCAAGGACATTCTTCACAGGCTCTTAACTCATCACAAAACACAATCACACAACCATTTACAATCTACAGACAATTTAGAGATCACATGACATTTTTGGACCCAGCGAAAATCCGGAAGCACAAGAAGAAATTTTTATTTAAAAATATTTGAAATATCTTATTCAACCCTAGTTATTAGAACTATACACACAATTTTTATCACACCGCAAAAACAGTATCATTATACATAAAAAACATCTAAAATATGATCAAACAACAAAAAATACTATTAAATACTTAAATAAATATACATTTAATATACATAAATATACAGTTCATACACAAATTGATCTCATCTTGGTCAGTATAAAATTCTGATAAGAACTGTAGAAGTATTATTTTGAGCATTTATGTATAATTATTAATAATGTATTTTCGGGGAGTATAAATTAAATTTTAAAATTGATATAAAAATGTATGCCCTGGTGGATTATTTACTTACTTGAAGCCTTTTTTTTTAATAAATCTGGCAGTTCAGTAAAATAATAAGCCTTAAAAATAATGACATAATTTAAAAATGGAAAAAATGTTACCCAGATATTTTTGTTAAATAATAATATATGAATAAATAATTAATAATGATATGAACTATTTCCCTCAGTTTATATATAATCCTAACATTTTATATTTTTAATACATTATAATAGAAAGATAACATCTAATCTTATATGGGATAACATAGGGGAAGTGGTGGCTCATGGTTAAGGTGTTGGATTACCAACCCAAAGATTGTAGGTTTAGCAACACCAAGGCACCACTTTTGGGCCCCTGAGCAAGGCCCTTAACCCCTAATTGCTTGTTGTATAAATGAAATAATTGTAAGTCGCTCTGGCCTGCCAAATGCCAGAGCGACTTACAACTAAATGTAAAAAATAAGCCGTATTTAAGGCCCTGCTCACTAATGTAGAGTGTAATATTGAATAACATCGTTTAGCATAGCGCAGTCGAAAAGCAATGACGTATGCAACAAAGACTAACTTAATTGTAGGGTTATTTTTGTAGAAAATGGCTGAACAATCCAGGCACTTAAAGTGCATTTTTTTCAATCCTTCATATGGTTTATTAAATCATTAAAAAAACACAGTCTTTCTCTCTCTCTCTCTCTCTCTCTCTCTCTCTCTCTCCTCTCTCTCTCTCTCTCTCTCTCTCTCTCTCTCTTTTACTCTCTGGGGAAAAAAAGGCAGGCAAGAATTGAAGAGCAAAAAGCACAAGCCATAAAATGAAGGAAAGAAGGAAATTTTTGAGGCTGCAGTAATCTGCATTATGCATCATTATAAAAATCATTGTGTTTTTGTTTTAGCAGAACCACTTATAATTTAACAATAACACATCTCTATAGAGCTTAGGGACTTCATGCACGGGTGCATTTTAATGCTGGAGAAATGTTTGGGCATCTTAGACGCGGGAAAATGAGAAAACTAAATTAAACAATTGCATGCTTTTTACATTGTGTTAACATTTTGGGTTTGCTAGTAAGGTTTTCATATAGTGTATATGATGTAAAATTTTACCTTTTAGGTAATATAACATTTAAATCTTATAAATAGCCTGAGAACAACTATAATGAAGTGGGTAACGGGGCCCGAAATGATCTTTGTTACCTAAATATATATATATATATATATATATATATATATATATATATATATATATATATATGTGTGTGTGTGTGTGTGTGTGTGTGACAGCCCACTCTCTGGATCTATCGTTGTGCCCAGTGCTACCACCAGCTACAAGTGCCCCTACACCAGATCTTGTTGCCGATCTACTGAAAACGCCTTTTTGGGGTTCTGTTCTGTTCTGTATGGTCTTTTGTAATGTTTGTATTGTTAATTGCACTGACTGTTCTGCACTGTTTGCACCAGGTTGCACACATGCACTTTATGTTTGTCCTGTTAAATAGCTCTTTGTTGTTTGTTGTTTTGTGGTATTCTATGTTTTGTGTAGCGCCATGGAATCCTGGAGAAACGTTGTTTCATTTTACTGTGTACTGCATCTGCTATATCTGGTTGAAATGACAATAAAGCTTCTTGAACTTGAACTTTTTTTCGACTAATAGGTAATAATAATTTAGAAAAAAAAACCTGCACCCATAACTGGATTTACAAACAAAGGCCAGAAATGTTTGCGTGACGTTTTAAAGATAACTATAAGTGCTATAAGCGGCTACCAGCTAGCACCGAGCACAACAAGCTATTTTGTCTTTTGTTTACTTTTTAATACAAGTAAAGTAACATGAAATGATTCTGGCTTTGACAGTCTGAACAGCTACAAAGGCAGCTACCAAACAACAAGCGCCATATAATGTCAGTTGTGACGATATGTGCATATTATTAGCATAAAGCTGCACATTATTAGCATAAAGCTTCATTAGCTGTATTAAGGATATGTAAAATGTCTGTATGTAGTTTACATTTCCTTAATAAAGGCCCTGACTTTAACCCCACGGTTCACCGCTAGTAAAACCTTACGCTAAACTCTGGCTCCTGATATTAAAACGGCAAAAAACTAAAAGAAGTATTACCCCTAAAGACATGCGGAAGGTAAATGCTTTTATTTGTTTTTTGTCTAGCTTCTGCTCGTGTGATGTTCATATATGCTAATCTGATCATCAGCTCTAATCACAGACGTGTGGTGGGTGCAGATAGAGGCCCTGCCTCACCACCACCACCTGGAGCACAGATTTATGACAGCGCAGATCAATATGAGTGAAAGTAAAGTGGATCGTACTGCCGTTGACGAATGAGCACAACGCTGGCAAAATGACGCTAAGAACAAACACTCCATCTTCTTCTTGCAGTACCTGCCGCCACTGATCACTGATCATTCCGCGAAATGAGAGGTGACAAAAAACAAATGAATTTCTTTTTTAGAAAAGACAGACTTTTTTTTTTTTTAGATAAGATAAGATTAGGCATATTACCATGCAAATTATTGAGCGAAAGGCTTAAAAGGGTTTAACCATTTTGTATGTATGTATTTTATTACACGGTAATTTAGAAATCTCAAATCTGAATGGTTACATGGTTTATTCTCTATAACAGCAACTCTGACAGTAGTTTAGCTGCAACAGTATGATTCATATACGGGTAGGACATTATGTCAATGTCCTTTCTGTTGTGCAAGGAGATTTACATAAGACGATTTTGTAAGAAGAATTAATTATGTAATTGTTGATTTATATATATATAAATTATGTATATATGTATATAGCTCATATAACAGCATAGATTTACTCAAAATATCAAAATAGCTGGCAACAAAAGTGAGTACACCCTAAGTGATAAAAGCGGTAAATTGATTAACTGTGCAGGCGATTAACTGCAAAGTCACATGTCCTATTCATCATGTTTATGTGTTTGTCAGCTTGATAGGACCATACAAATGTGTGTATCCTATACTAGAGCATTTAACATTTGGTGCTTTGAGTACAAGTCACTTATACTGACCACTAGATGATCAACATGGCACCTCATGGCAAAGAACTTCTCAGGCAGAAGGTGGCAAAGCGCCATGTGTCTTACAGCTCCGTTATATCATTATAGAGGAGTGAAAGAGTATCCCAGCAACAACATGTGCAGCTCTGGTGAATTTCATGCCCAGGAGGATTAAAGCCTGTGCTAGAAAACAATAGTGCTCAGACAAAATATTAACACTTCGGACACAGTTTTGACATGTTCCCTTAGGGTGTACTTACTTTTGTTGCCAGCTAGCAATAATGGCTGTATGTTGAGTTATTTTCAGAGGACAGTAAATCTAGATTGTTATACAAGCTGCACATTGACTACTCTAAAATATATCCGAGGTTTACTTGTATTACACTGCCCTTTGAACAGATATACAAAATGTTTGCTGAAATTAGAGGGGGTGTACGCACGTTTGTGAGATACTGTATAAAAAAAAAAAACTATTCCGAATAATCGAAAGTATGACTGTAAATCGTAAAAGAAAATATATTTGGAAAAGCAATAGCAGGTCTGCTGTGATTTAAAACGAATACAATCACTACTTTTCATTCTGTGAGACGTTCAAACCAGCTTGTTGATTTCTCAAGTACCTGGAGGAATGCCCCGAAAACACTTCACACACAAGGTCTTTACAACCTTAAAAAACGAAAAATGAACGTTTACCAAATGATGCTGTGATCAATAAATTTGCTAAACAAATAAAAACTATTCAGTTTAAATTTCTGACATTATTTAAAAAATATAAATCAAGAACTTTTGCATCTATGTTACTATTTACAGAGTTTTGCACCACTGTCTAGACACCTCTCTCTGTCTCTCTCTCTCTCTCTCTGTCTCTCTCTCTCCGTTTTTCTCACTCTCTTAAAGCTTTTTGTTCCATATCCTCTCCCAAAACAGCTTTGTTTGGCTTCTGGTTGATCGGATTAAGGCCGGGTGACTTGGCAGGCCATTCTATTACAGACACGTCTGCCTTTTTCCTTTCCAAATGTCTCTTTTCTCCTATATAGGTTTATAGTGTGTGTGTGTGTGTGTGTGTGTGTGCTTGAGTGTGTGTGTGTGTGTGGCTATTAAAAAAATCACACATGGTTTCACAGAAGTCCCCACGCTTTTAACAGGTAGGTATACTGATAAACTCACAAATCATTGGATGTAAGAGGTATTTAGAGAATTAGGATATCAGGCTACTTCACATTTACTGCCAAATCAGCTCATTATGAGGGGAAACGAGGCAACAAAAGAGACAAGATACCACAACCTGTCCAGAAAAGACATAAAAAGCATGATTAAAGTAGAACTGATAATAATAGTAACAATATGATTGTCTGTCTGTCTGTCTGTCTATCTATCTATCTATCTATCTATCTATCTATCTATCTATCTATCTATCTATCTATCTATTTGTCTGTCTATCTGTCTGTCTATCGTTCGATTGATCGGTCGTGCTGTCTATCTGAAAAAAGAAAAAATAGGACTGACATAGTTCTTTGTTTGTACTAAAAATAATGACATCCTCTGCCAGGAAGTTAAGTTAAACCCAAGTATTATTTGAAATGCTGTATGACATTAGAAATGAGAGACTTTTTCAACAAACCTCTTTATCTGGTACAGCCGTATCAACAAATACAAGCTTAAGCTCCTCACTAGACATCATTCCATTATTATTTTTTGCTTTCTCGTTGTCTCTTGTTTATATATAGATATTTTTGTTCATATCTCATCAACTTCCTATGGAACATATTTACACTATATGGTACCAGACACTCAAGTTCTTCTACAATAACCAGAACACACCATGTCTTCATGAAGCTCAGGGGATTTGTGCACAGATGCATTGTCATGCCGGATTAATTGATTGCATTGTTAGTGAAGGAAAGGTTAAATAAAAGTGGTAGCCCAGTGGTTAATGCGTTGGACTGGTAATTCAAAGATCTGTGTTCGTTTCCCAGCATCACGAAGTTACCACTGTTGGGCCCCTAAGCAAGGCCCTTAACCCCCATTAAAGTATAAAGAGATAAATGTAATTTGCTCTGGATAAGGGCGTCTGCTGTAAAATTGTGTGCTTCAAAGGTTGTGCCAACGGCTTCGGGGAAGAGATACCAATAAGTGCGTTGGTAAGGATTGAATTTATTTATAGCTTGCAATTAAAAAAAACACCTGTACCATATCACACTTACGCAAATAATTACCTCCGTGTTTTTTTAACACAAAATTGCGTTAAGAAGCAAAAGGAAGCCTTAAGGATACAGAACGTAAATAGCATTTTCACTTCTGTCCCAACTCCTCCTTACCAGCAGCGCTCATATAATCCCAACTTAATTAAAGATGAAACACCAAACCCTCCTCACTATACTGTGTCAAAGGCGCTGGTTAATCGAGCTTTTTTTAAACTAATTACATGAACTGTCTGGAGGAAATGTGATTAAAGCTGATCCGTATCCTCTGTGACACAAGACAAACAAAACACCATGCTGCAGCAACACCGCAATGGCTTACTAGTGTTTCACCAACATGGGTAAGTTCTCTGCATGTTCAGTTTGTTGCTATGCGGTACGGGAGGTAGGCTTTATTAAACAAAGCTCCGAATTTCGGCGGAGTACACTTGTTATTCTTCGAGTGCTGATTGTTTTTAACCAATTGTCTGCTTTTAAAAATCCGACAGCGGCAAGGAACCAAAACTCCATCAGTAACAAAATGGGGAAAGAAAAAACCTTGGGAGAGACCAGGCTCAGTCAGGGGGTCAGTTCTCCTCTGGCCAGACAAACTAGCAGGTCATTCCATACTGCAGTGAAGTTTTTGTGTGTTTTTCTTAATGGCTGTCTAAAAGACAAGGTGATCACTGGGAAACCGCCTCTGGGGCTTATTGTTTGTATATGCTGATCCAACAACTGGGCTGGAAACAGACCACTGGTTCTGGTGGCGCCGGTGAGCTCGGAATAGGAAAAAAACTAATTCATGTTAGTGTAGATGTCATTTTACTTACAAAATACAAGTACATTGTATGTTATTGGTGATGTTTCTGGTTCCGGTTGTCCTGATTATTGCAGCCTAACAATCCTTTAACGAATTTGGATAATGAAAGTGTGTATCATCTTAAAAAGCTGGATCTTTTATGTAATTTAAAACTGACAGAGTGTGTCTGACTCCGAACTCTGAACAGTGTTCGGGCGCTAAATAAGAAAAGAATCTGTAAATTATCATATACAGCCATATTTTTTTTTATCTTAAAGAAGATTAAAATCCTAACACAAGGGCAACACAGAATAACCTACTTAAAGGAAGAACTGCTTTATCTGCGCAGACTTGCTTTCTTTCTGCTTAGTATTCAGTCGCAGCTTGTTTCTTACATTTATGCCAAAATATTTGCTTTTGTTGTTTTTTTTTAGACATTCTCAGGTAAATTAGAATCGAATGTTCTATCAGAAAGATAAATATTTATTTTTGATGCCGCTACAGGCAAATCAATGCAAAGATATTCAGCAGCGGAACAAGAAAAGTGGCATTTTGTGAGCAACTAATTCACAATGAATCACAAGTGCATGTAAATACAGAGGCACATTATTCAGTCTGTTTAAGTAGTAGATGTGGTAGCTCGGTGGGCAAGGTGTTAAATCTGAAGATTGTGGGTTTTATTTACAACACCACCCCGGCACTGCTGGGTCACTAAGGAAGGCCCTTAACCCCTTAACTGCTAAGACTAAAAAGAGGATAATTGTGTAATTATATACCAGATTGGAGTTGGAGACGGGTACTAGAAGAAGCTAGAGTCGGGGTATGGACAGAGACAGGAGCCAGAATCGGGGTATGGACAGAGACAGGAGACAGAATCGGGGTATGGACTGAGACAAGAGCCAGAATCGGGGTCTGGACAGAGACAGGAGCCAAAATCGGGGTATGGACTGAGACAGGAGCTAGAATCGGGGTCTGGACACAATAAGGCAGTAAATAGAGACTTGGCTGACTGTACTGGTTACTGAGGACCAGTGGAGAATGCAGAAGCATGGCACCAGAAGCTGAGGAACCAGGAATGAAGAACACTGGATCTGGAAATTGGGTCTCAGGAAGAGAAAAGAGATAAGGGCGGTGAGCACTGGAGCTTGAGGACAGGAGGTGGAAAAAAACAAGAATTGAGTCTAGCATATTCTCATGTGAGACTAGAAAGTGACTGAGTGTTAAGTGAGACTGCGAGTGATTGAGGCATAAGTTGCAGGTGAGACTAATTACAAGTTTGTTCTTTAGAAGTTGTGTTACCACAACAAAATGTACCATAAGTAGCTTTGGAAAATAAGATGCTGTAATTGTAATACACACTTTCCGTCCCAGATAAAAATAGGATTTTTTTAAAGTCATATTTTCAGGCATTTTTTGCCTTTATTGATGGGACAGAAAGAGATGAAATTGGGGAGAGAGAAAGAGGATTGAGGCTGGAATCAAACCCGGGTCACCGAAGCGCAACCGTGCATGTGAGTGCCGGCATCTTAACCCACTACACAGAAAATCTAGATTATAAAAACACACTTTACTAAATTAGTCATTTCACTAAAGTACTCTTGAGTCTGTCTTTGTGAGAATGTTCCGAGCAGAATGAGAACAAAAAGAGATTCTTTGAGAATGTCTCAGTAAAACTTATTTTGAAACGACTATTTAAACTAATGACCTTTATGAAAAATTATAAAATAAAATGCATCCCAATTCTCAGATCAGCAAACTCTGCTCTTTGGGTGCCAACATCCTTCAGAATCCTGGCTCGGTATGTGTTAATACTTTACAAAATAGGTAAAAATCTTCCGCTTCCTCAAACTAGCCCTTAAAAAAACATTTCTCTTGTTCTGGGCTCATGGTATAATCTGTAATTTGATGAACCAGTTTTGATGTTTTAATTGATAAAGAATTTTGTACTTCGTCCTACATAAAGGAATCAGCCAAACATAGTAAATGTAAGACAGGGGGCACTGTTATAGCACAGTAATTACCTTTAGGGGGCCCTAAGTAAAACCACACGCCACCCAGTCCTTCAGCCACTCAGCCACTCAGACTCACCTGCAGCTCATCACTCAATCACTTACTTCCCTTTAAAAGAGCACTTCACCTTTACTTACTGTCTGGTCTCATTTTTATTATACTGGACTTACTCGGAATGCTTTCCCAAACAACTACTCCGTGTTTTAGTCTTTAACGTTTCTTCTTACCTGTTTTCTGCAGCAGGATCTCCAACGTCGGTTCTTCCAGTTTTTGGTTCCACCTCTCATGGTGTGGTTGTTACTTCCTAGGATATTCCTAGGATATTCTCAGGGTCCTGTGTCTCTGTGTTTGTTTCCTGGACTGATCTATTAGCTAAACAATGACTGTTTTCGATAAACGATTTTTTTTCAAATGTCATACTTGTTCATTGACATATAAATTGCTATATATAAATAATAAATAAGTACCAATTTATTATCATTTTATTGAATTTATTTATTGTCAGGTTATTTTTCATGCGATCAGTTATAAACAGTCTGATTAAATAAACTAATTCCTAAAAATACTTATTTATTGTGCTGTTAACAATGGAATGGTCTATATAATATTGGAAAAAATATAAAAAAAACCATACATCAATTACATAATGAACATTTTATATTTAGAATAAAGGACAGACTGAGTAATAAATATCATATAATAAACAAAAAAATGAAAAATATTTACAGAAATTATTATTATTACTACCAAGACACATTTATTATTACATGGATACTGTGTATATATATATATATATATATATATATATATATATATATATATAGATATATATATATATATATATATATATATATATTATATTTTTTTTTTTTTTTATATGGTGGCTCATGGTTAAGGTGTTGGATTACCAACCTGAGGGTTGTGGGCTTGATTCCCAGGGTGACCAAGCCACCACCATTGAGCACCTTAACTCCCAATTGCGCAGTTCTATAACAAGGAATATTGTAAGTCGCTCTGGATAAGGGCGTCTGCCAAATGCTATATATATATATATTGCAAGCTTTCTTAATCAGCAAATAAGAATTGTTATTTAAATGTTAGTGTTTCTGTTATAATGTTTATTTCGTGTACATTAATTTTATGTTCTTTATTCTGTTTAACGGCTGCCATAGCAACGGCTCTCAGCGCTGACAGAGTTATCATATCTGTTGTTGCTGTTCATATATCTCTTCAGTGGAATGGAAAAGTACTTCATTCTTATTCTTTGAAGCTGCTTAACAAATCTGCCAGCGTGCTACTTATCTACTTACAGACAAGATCCAATCTTTTTAGAGGAATTTTTAAAGCCTGTGATTGTTGTGTCTGTGTTTATTTTAATGCTCCACAGCCTGAACAGCTGCTCGCTACAGGTCCATATGTTATTTGACAGATTATTTATTTTGATCAATCAGGTATTTGATGTTTATTTCTGGTTTGGAGAGATAAGCAGTCCTGGGTTGTGCTTGAAAGTTTTATTATATTAAAGCAGGATTGCAGTAGAAATTTTTTTATGTTTGAAAAACTAGTAAAGGTGCATTAGCTTATAAGTCATGATGCTTAGACAAGTCAAATTAATTTGCGTATTTCATTTATTTCATTTAAATAGTTTAATATGACAGATGACACAGCTGGAATACCATTTACATTTATGGATTTTGGAAGACGGCCTTATTTAGAGACACTTAGGCTGCATTGTGACCCAATTTAGATTGTGGTACAGATGGGATATGACTCATGATAGTGCAGGTGGGAAAAAGGCACATGGATTCCGTTATGTTCAATCAAACATCGGATATAAATCAAATACATTCAATTTTATTTCTATAGCGTTTTTTTTTTTACAATGGACATTGTCTCAAATACATGCATTAACGTCTGCCCTATAAGCTGACGAATTGGTTTTTCACCTATCAATGTAAGTCTTACAACAGCAACGGTGGCGCATGACGTCAACCCAGGTGGACAACAACAACGACCTATATATTTATATGTAGCGATCGTAGAAACATTCTTCCAGGCAGAAACAAGATTCTCATGTCTTCGCCATTTTTCTTTCCTTGTCCGGTCGGTATGTCTACCTTAGGGTTGTTTTGCCATGTTTTGCCATGATGCAGACATCAGATATGGATCAGAAGAGATGTGTGTGGGTTGTCTGGAAAAATCCGGTATATCACAAAATCAGGAATTGAGCATTAAGACCTGCAGTGAGAATACGGCCTAACAAATATATCATTTATATTAAATTTAACACCACCAAATGTGTAATTGGAAAAAATTGAGATACATTTTCTGGCATCATTTTCAAGAAAAACTTTATTAAAGACATTTTAAGGACCGGTGGCCACCTTGATTTGTCTTATTTTTTAATCCAACTGTGCAGTTAAGGAATTTAGGGCCTTGCTTAGGGGTCCAGCAGTTTTGCAATCTTGTGGCGCTGGGAATTAAACCCATGATCTTTTGATTAACAGTTAGCCACCTGAACTAGCACTTTCCACAATTTGTTACTGTTGCATTTTAACTGTGCAATTTAACACCATGGTATTTTATCATAGGCTGTTTTCAATGCGCTCTTTATTATAGTACTTTAAAGTGTATTCAGTTATGTGTTTTATATTTTTTATTTCCTTTTTTTTTTTACTTTCAGTGGGTACCTTTGAGGTGGCCAAAGGTTTACAGACACCTTACCAGCGCACCCACATAAAAGTGTTTCCCCTAAACTATCGTCTAGGTTTTTTTTATAAGTTGTGACATTGCAGTATTCCTTTACTGGATCGAAAAGGAACTAAAAGACTGTTTCAGAATGACAATGTCCCTGTGCACAAAGCCCCAAAACTCCATGAAGTCAAAGTTCTGACTCTAACTTAACCCCACTGAACAACTTTGGGATAAACAGGAACACAAACCGCACCCTAGACCTCCTTACCTAAAAATAGTCCTTACAGGCATGCTCCACAATCTTTCGGAAAGCCTTTCTAAAATTGTAAAGGTTATTGGAGTAATAAATGTGGATAAAAATAGTATGTTGATTAGAGGATTTGGGGATTTTCTAATTCTAGGACCAAAAAGCTGCCACTTCTGGGCTCTTGAACAAGCCTTCTAACCCTCAACAGCTGAGTTGTATTAACAAATAAGATATATTTAAGCTGCTCTGGATGAGAGCATCTGCCAAATGCCATGGAGGAAAGTGTGCCTTTCACTTATTACATCCAACCTCAATTGGTATTTTGATTTGACACAAAAGGCCACCGAACCTGTTGTCTCTTTAATAACTGCTAGAGAATCTTTGGGGTTATTGCTTTAGTTCCTTTGACTTTTCACTCGAGTTGACATGGCCAGACTAGCAAGACTACACAGTTGTTGCTTTCAGATCGTTGTACTGAGGGGGAAAAAACACATGTTCCTATTGATTTGATTGGGGATCTGTATTGTCGAGCCCATTTCCCACAGGGTCTATATAACAGCGCTTAATTTCCACTGCGACTGACTCACATCATATCAGCGCTGTTTCTTGCTTGACTGATCCTTCTAAACCGTCTCGCTGCCCTTTTCTGAACAATCCTGCAATGTATTAAGAGTTTGTTTTGGATCAATTTAATGTGCAGGGTTGGCGCATTCACAATGTGCTGACTGGGCCAGTAAAACTCATTACTAGGGTTGTTTTCCAATTGCTAAGAAATAACCAATCACATGCTAAGATACAGCAAGTAGGAGAATTACTCTCCTGTGGCAAATTATGAGTGCAGGAATATTCAAAAGTTCTGGCGTCATATTTTATAAATACAAACGAAAATCACAGGGGTGTGTTTGCCAGTTTCTGATGTATCCTCAGGGCTTAATCCGATCTACGGTAGTTATTGATTTTGATTGTCTCTCTGCTTTTTTTGTCCTGCATTTCTGAAAGACAGGAAGTTTAACAGCAGTGTGTGGGCGCTGGTTATATATGCTTTTGAGATTTAGGTTGATTATGCAGCCAGAAATTCTACAGCATGTGCAGTATTTGTACAACGTCGATGTAAGCAAGATCGTCCTGAAAAAGACCCTTCTCATTACTAAAGAAGCTATTTATTGATTTGTTTCAACTTTTCACCTTTAATGACAAAAGCTGACTCAAACAAGACCAGCAACCACCCATTCACTTTACAGCATATGGAAGGCATCTTCTACCCTTTAAATTGTCACCCATATTTACATACTGTAGATCCCATTAAAGAAGGTGGTGAGAAAGGAGATAGGGGAATAACTAGACTGGTTTAAGCTGACAGGAAGTGTTTAGTATCATGAATAAAAAATGTAAATGTCTTTATTTTGTCACATGATCTCTACAGCATAGTGAAATTTGTTTCACCGCATTTCCTGTCTATAAAAGTTGGCGTCAGAGCGTAGGGTCAGCAATGATATGGCGCCCCTGGAGTAGGAAGGGTTAAAGGTCTTGCTTAAGAACTCAACAGTGGCAGACTGACTGGCAGCTGTAGGGCTTGAACTCAGGTCTTCCAATCAATGACTTAGCGCTTCAACCCATTGAGCCACCACTGCCCCCCCGCAAAATTAGTTTCTTTACATATTCCGTCCTAAAGGGTTAGGGTCAGAGTGCAGAGTCAGCTATGATAAAGCGCCTCTGCAGTAGGAAGGGTTAGAGATCCTGCTTAAGTACCAAATGGTGGCAGACTGGCAGCAGTGAGGCTTAAACCCCGGTCTTCCAGTCAACAACTTCGCCTTTAAGCCACCACTGCCCCTTACCTCCTTTTTACAACCATGTTAAAAGAAAAAATCATCAACTTATAAATACTTTTACACACAAATATCATTTATTTAACCATGCTGCATAGACATTTTTATAAGTTATAGGTTCCAGATGAATAAAAACTTTCAGAACTGTGTATGCACTTTAGAAACAATAACTGTATAATTAAAAACTAGCACATTATATATATATATATATATTTATTACTTATATTATGACCAAAACTAATTTTTATGCCATGATGTCATAAAAAGAAGGACAAATTTGAGAATTTTAAAACAACTTCTTTGCTTAACGATGTATTTTTTATATTTAAAAGGTGCATCTCTTAATCCTGCATGTTGTTGGCATTGGGTTGCTCTAAAGTATGTAAGTGTGTGAGTATTCACTGTGGCTTAAATCCTTCGTGAAAAAACAATGCACAAGATGCTTTGCTGCAGCGGTGCTTTGCTAAGAGCCATGGATATTCAGCCCCATCCCCTCTTCAAAGAACAAAAACCAGAATGAAAGTTCCATTCATTCAGGTTTCTGCTGGAAAGAGTTACATTTACATTACATTTACAGCATTTAGCAGACGCTCTTGTCCAGAGCGATGTACATAAAGTGCTTTGAGTCATATCATTAAACAGCTCAATACTGTAAGAGTAAGGTTTTTTCATTTGTCAAGAGTAAGGTATTTATATTTAAGAAAGAGATGAGTTTTCAGACGCCTCTTGAAGACGGCCAGTGACTCTGCTGTTCTGACATTGATGGGAAGTTCATTCCATCTTGGTGCCAGAACAGAGAAAAGTCTTGAGGCAGACCTACCTAGTGTCCTAGGGGATGGTGGAAAAAGCCGAGCAGTACTTGTGGATCTGTACAGCCAATGGAGGGAGCGCAGCAATGGAGTGGTGTGTGAAAACTTTGGTAGGTTAAAAACAACATGTGCAGCTGCAACAAGAATTGTGCTGAAAGAACCTGAAATTAGTATTATACAAGGAGGAATATTTGGTTTGGTCGAGTTGTGAAAAGTTTATCCCAACCCTCTCAACAACTGAGGATTTTCAGTCCGATTGAGATGTTTACCTAGGGCAATTTCATTTGAATTGGACTAATTGTAAAAAGGGGTAATAAGATCTTGCAAATAGAAAGCAGCTAAGATTTAGGGTTGAAAGTTTTGTTAGGATTTAGGGTTTGGTTATGGTTAGTGGTTAAGGGTTAGATTTAGAGTTAGTGGTTAGGGTTAAAGGTTAAGGCTTAGGTTAAGAGTTAGGGTTAGGGTTTAAGGTTAGGGTTTGGGCTAATGGTTAGGGTTTGATTAGGGTTGAGTTTGGTTTTGGTTAGGGTTAGGACTAAGGGTAGGGGTTGGGTTGGGTTTCGGTTTGATTAGGATTAGGGTTTGGTTAGGATTTGGGTTGGAAAGAGAGTGTGCATAAAAGCAAAAGACAGGATGGTTGGTGTTCTGGAAAATTCACTGGTTATTATCTGCCGTTATTTAGTATGCACCCAATACATCTTTCACTCTGCTATTTCGGCCTGTGACTTCGTCCTCTTTATAGAGGGACAGTGATTTACAATCTGTCTTTCGCGTAACAATACAGTGAGAACATGATACAGTGTAGTGCTCCATCAATCCCCAGAAATGAAAAAAAAAAACCATTCTTATGCATGGTGACTGCAGAACTGCAAAACTGTTTTGCTTCATACATCATCGCATTTCAACTATTTCACCACAGTATCTGGTTTAACTGAATGTTTATAGATGGTGTGCAGAGAATTCAGTAGCACTATGAAGGAAAAGTAGCTAGAAATGATGTAATAATAAATTCATGGCATCTGAACAAATCCAACTAAAGTCAAGATGCAGTGGTGTGAAAATAAAAAGAGACAATTTTACTCTCAATTTTTTTGGAGCTGTATTCATGCTAGAGAGAGCAGGAAAATTAGGCATAATAAGGGAAAATGTGTTTTTTGTAAGAAGTTTTACAGACTAAAAGTACTAGTCTAATGAAATGATTGCCATCTTGATCACCACTGATTACCATCTTAATTACCCTTAAACAAAACAACAACTACAAAATATACAAAACTACCCACCTTAAATTGTATAATTTAACTACTGTTTAAAGCTTTAACCGCAAGCTTATTTTTTTAAAAGTTTAGGTTACAGTTCTGATTTTGCTTCTGGTACTTGGATTTTTTTTTTTTTAATTTTTTTTTTCCCTTATGTGGCTGTGTGCTGACCATCAGCTTGACCTTTTGGCTGTTCATTGTTGTTTTTGCTTTATGTCTGTCCGTTTCTATATAAATTTTGAATTGTTTTTGCCCCCGTCTCCGACCCTGTTGCGTGACATGGTGGAAATCCAAAACAAGACAACATAATTTGTGACAGTGGTAGTTGTGGCAGTCATAGCGCTAGTGCAGTGGTTAAGATAATGGACTGCTAACTGGAAGAATGCGGTTCGGTTTCCAGCACCACCAAGTTACCATTGTTGGGTCCCTGAGCAAGGCCCTTCACCTCCAATTTCTCGGTTGTATAAAAGAGATATATTTAAGTCGCTCTGGATACGTCTGGCATATGCCGTAAATGTACAATGGGCAGAAATGTGTAATAACACTGTCCTGCAATGGTCTGCCATTCCATTCAACTTATATATTCTGCCTAGTTTTCTATCTATTGTTTCCTTTAATTGGCTTCAGCTCAACCATACAAAAGTTTTGTAGACTAATCTAGATTCCCTTTTTAGCGCTTTCAAACTGATGCGAGTGCAGATGTTATCATAAATCATGCATCCAGTTAGAGGAATTGTCTTCAAACTAATCTTCTTAACTCCTATTCCACCATATCGGGTTGTATGATTTTGATTAGGAAAAACTGGAGTGCTCATGAAATGTAATACATAAGTATGCAATCTCATTTGCAAACAAGTACACAAGACTGAAGTACAGCTCTGTGAAACTCTGCGTTAAGCTGAATCTTGTTAACAAGGAGTAAATATGAACTACTGGGTGTTGGAAACTGTAAAGACTGACTGTGTGAAAGGGTAGGAGTGGCTTAGTGGTTAAGGTGTTAAACTGCTACCAGACAGACTGGGGTTTGATTCCCAGCGCCACCACCCTAAACAAGGCTCTTACCCTCAGTTGCTCTGTCTAAGGATGTCTGCCAAATGCTGTAAATGTATCATATTATCATATTAAAGAGGTACGAAAATCATGTAAACTGTTTCCATGTTAGAAATGTAAACATTGACTCCATGTTAGAAAATTAAGTGAATAAAAGAGATTTATGTAGAACATTCCTTTTTTTTTATGCACTAAAAATACCATGAACCTTTCAGTCAGGTTCAGTACATACTAACACTATACAACTATAGGCAAGGCCGCTGTCTTGATAGCTGTCCAGAAGACACACACTGACACACTTTATAAGAATTGTAAGCCACAGAAGATTATATTCGAAAAGGCTGGCTGTTCACAGAGTGCTGTATCAAAGCATACTCATGGAAAGTGGACTTAAATGGCAAAGTGGGGTAGAAAAAAAAGAAAAAAATGTGCACACGCCTTAAGGAGGTCAAGCAAAGCCTATTCAAAAAGGTGGGGGATCTGCAAGGAGTGGTCTGAGGCTGGAGTCAGTGCATTAAGAGCCACCACACACAGATTAGTTCAGAAAATTGGCTGTTCCTAGTGTCAAGCCATTACTGAACCAGAGAGAACTTTCGAACCATCTTATCTGGCCTAAAGAAAAGAATAACCAAAGCATTACTTAGTCCTCTTTTTAGATGAAAATATGCATTTTATTTGGAAATCAAGGTCCCGAAGTAGGTCCCAAAGTACTTGTCACTCTAGACACTGGTTGTTATTTTTGACTAGCTTAGATTTGATTAAACTGCCCTATTTGGTCTAAAGGAGGAAAATAAGAATTTACATATGTTTTATTATTGTGTTGTTAAAAAACAATGTATACCATTTGAAAAGGTTTACCTGATTACTTTGACCGAGCGTGTTTGAGCAATCAGAAGCTGGGAAATACCATCAGCTAAGGATGGAGTACTCAGTAAATTAGCATCCCCCAGCTTCTGATTCAGGTAATCACAAAAGAACTCAGGTGGTATGGGTTGCCCTCTCTTGTTTAACACCATGCAGGATCAGCAAATGATTTACGTTTGGCTTAGAGGATAATAAGCTAATTAAAAAAAATGTTAAATAGTTAATAATGATGGAGATAAACCAAAGTTATAAGAATATCCTTTTTAGCGAAAAGCTTTACGTAAAAAGAAAAGACAAGCTTAAATATATCTGTTCTTTCTTATGTTGTTCTGCGCTTTAGAACCATTAACAATTGTCCCTTTTAAGATCAGAACGTAGAAGAACGTAGTTTAGTCACAGCCACAACGCTTCCTTAATATAATCAAAATAGGTAGTGCTTTTTTCTTGGTAAACTCCTATCTGTCAAAATAAATAGGCGGTGCACTTCCTGAAAGAGTGGTAATTGAACAGCACTGAGACTTGATTGAAACCGCCCTTTCAAATTACACTACTTTCCGTGGGAGGGAGGAAAACTAAATATTGTGTTTAAGCTTTTTAAAATTAAGTTGATTGGGTGTCAACTTTGTACTTGCTTCTTCTGGAAGGTTAAACTTTTCATTCCTATGTTTAAACTGGATGAAAAACAAACCGGTGTAAAAGATTAAAGGTGTAAACTGAAGTTTGCAATTTGGTGTTACAGCATAAGGTTTTTATAAGCAAAGTTTAGGTTATAGTTATAGTTCATTGTTTAGCTGATAGAATGTACTCTGAGGCTTTATTTAAGCCATTATATGTCTTGAGAAATCTTCAAAATGGTTTGTTCAGACGTGCAAACGTATGCACTATTTTTGGCACTTAAAGTACCCAGACAGTTACAACAATCTTAGATTTGCTTACAAAGCTAAAGAAAGTGTGGCTACCAGCCGCTGGCAATGAAAAAAGGAATAATCAAGATAGCAGCCGACAATGGCAGCTTACAAAGACATTATGTCGATATATAAGCATTAAACCACTGAACAAATATTCTGCGAAAATGCCTTTGTTGTATAGATAATTATATTGTACCTCCAGTTATGATGGTGGCTTTTTCCTGTTTGTTACCCCACATCTAACGTTATAGTATTTGTACTATTACGTAATTACAGCTACAGTTTTTTTCCCTTAAAGTTGGAAGTTCCAAAAAACATGGTGGGCAGCTCACCAACCAACTAAACAAATCTCTTCTCTACATATGTCCAGACTTTGTCCCAGTTCCAACATATTTAACTTTATCCAACCACCAGGAAGGTGTCAGACTGCAGATATTTGCACTAAAAAAAGTAATGGGTGCAATTACGCTGTCTTTAAAAGAAAAAACAGCGATAATCTACAGGCATCTTACTTATAGATGGAATAACTATGAACACATTATTCGTTCCAATGTTAATGAATAATTAATATGAAAAATACTATAAATGCAGGCAATGGGACATGTCGGAAAGAAGACGGTGTTGTGACAGTGTTGGGGACATGTGCAAATAGCCTTACATTGGCACATTTGGGATACAAAGTAAGGACAGTGTTAGTGTTAAGGCATTTATGACATTACTTATTCAAGATCATTGACATTCAAAGCTTTAACATGTTAGGACATCCATGTCAGCTCACCATTTGAGAAGACAAGTGTTGTGACAAGTGTTGAGGTATACAGAGAAGGAATGGGAACGATGTAATGGTATATGATGATAGGGTTGATATAATTTTGAGTTATACAGGGACAAAGTATGTAGTGGAATTAGAGAAGTTAAAGATGTAGGGAAAGTGTTAGGGCATGTGAATACAGTGTTGGGGCATATGGCGCATGGAGGGGAGAAGGAAACTATGTTAGAAACGATGTCAGAACGTATAAATTAATGTTAATGAATAAAAGACAGCGTTGGGGCATGTGGGGATGGTGTAGTAATGTTTGGGAATTGGGGTACAATCTTTAAGAACGTTTATGCATATGGTTGCAGTGTGGAGATTGTGTTGGGGTATATGGTGATAGTGTTGGGCATAGGGGGGAACCAATTGTGTAAGGACATACAAGTGCTGGGACTTAAAAGTACATTTGACAATAATTTTTTTGCAACTCTTCAGAAAGACTGTGAGAAGTATTTAAATGTTTGTTTTATGCAAATCTCCGGCAACCAAGTTAATCAGACGTCGAGTTAATCAGACGTGGGTCATTGGATTATAATGACAGAGCACTGTGAAATAGACGACATTAGAAAATGCACTCTGGGATAATGAGAAAACAGTTGGTATTCTTGCTGGTTGTAAAACACAGAAATTACCATGACAGTAAAGTTCACCTGAGGTGCCGGAATAATGCACAACACCAGGAGCTGTTTTCAGCATGCAATCAGGAAAAGACATCCTACATAATGACTATGAAACTCGTGTTATTACATAACATCTACGCTTAACTTTCTAATTTTTAGTCAGACAACTAATATATTTTGGAAAACTGTTTGATTGAACTGATTAGGTGTCCTAGGGCTTATTAGTCTAAATGTCAGCAAATTCTTTGCTAGCTGCAGCAGTGCATTCCATACACGTTTTCCTCCGTCAAAAGATTTAAAGCATTTTTTTTTTAACCAAACAAACAGCTTTTGTTTTTCTCCATAGAGAGATCGGCTAAATGAATGTACCACAGGAGACCCACTAAGCTCCCCTCCTGGCATAAAATATAAACCAATTATTCAGAGGAGCACAAGCGCAATCAGTGTGTACATCCGTAGCTGTATATGAATAGATGGCTGGTAAAATCGTATCATTAGTTAGCAAAACCCGTCAGTGTACAATCTACCCGGGGTCATGTGACTGTAATGTACTTTTGTACTTTGTAATTATACTTTACATTTAAGCTTCTACTGCTGAATAATTGATATAAAACACACCCATAAACAGGTGTAAATAGGTAAAATGTTTTACTTGTTTAGTGTTTTAAAATTTAAAAACAATTTTACTTTTAAAAAGTTGATCTAAGCTGTAGACTTAAATTAAATTAAAATTGTTTATTCATTCATCTTTTATACCCGCTTATTCTCTAATTCTGGGTCACGGGGATCTGCTGGAGTCTATCGTAGACGTCTCTGAAAGGACGAAAGGCAGAAGGGGTACACTTTGGACAGGTCGCCAGTCCATCACAAGGCCACACAAACACACACACTCATATTCACTCCTATGGGCAATTATAATCCCCAATCAACCTAACATACATGTTTTTGGACTGTGGGAGATAACTGGAGTACCCGGAGTACCCAACTTCCTGCTGACCGGTATCTCGCGCTCTCACTGGTTGTAAGTCATCGCCGATGTATCAGTCAGAAATCATTTCACACAGCAGGATTTTGAATCACAAACACCACCACAATTAACAACAACATCCACTATCCCCAACAACAGTATAGACCACCACACAATAACAACATCCACAACATACCCACCATCCCAACCACAACAACACACATCCCCAACAACAATACCCCATCAACAAAACCATACCCCCATCCCCAACAACAGTATACACCACCACAAATAACAACATCCCCAACAACAACATTATACACCACCACAAAAACAACATCCCCAATCCCCAACAACAATCACCCCCAACACCACCACCACAGTAACAACCCCACCATCCCCACCACACCCGCCATCACCCAAACACCCACATCCCCACAACAACACACATCCCCAACAACAGTATACACCACCACAAATAACAACATCCCCAACAACAACATTATACACCACCACAAAAACAACATCCCCAATCCCCAACAACAACATCCACTATCCCCAACAACAGTATACACAATCCCCAACAACAGTATTCACCACCACAAATAACAACATCCACTATTCCCAACAACAATATCCACCATCCCCAACAACAGTATACACCACCACAAATAACAACAACATCCACCATCCCCAACAACAGTATACACCACCACACCAATATCCCCAACAACAGTAACACCACAATAACATCCACCTACACACAAATAACAACATCCACCATCCCCAACAACAGTATACACCACCACAAATAACAACATAAATATCCAATATCACCAGAAATAACAACAATATCCACCACCTCTACTACCACAACCAACAATACTCACCACCACCACCACGAAACAAAAACAATGATACCACCAATGGCAACAACAGCAATAATAATATTGTGTAAAAATTTTGGACTAAATCACAGTTAACACTCTTTCTGTGCTGCAAATATACTGTAGCGACGAACCTAGTGCTAAACCCTGAAGTGCACATTTCTAATCAAGATATTAAATGAAGCTGCAAACCTGCACCTGTTCCTCATGATCTCATTACTTAGCTGGGAAGTTGTTAGAGATCCTAAAACTGTTTCTATCGGACTTTGACATTGAAAAGCTGTCTCGATTCAAACTTCTTTATTTTTTCGTAAGTAATTCTGACCTCAGGCTCTGCTAAAGTCAGCAAAGTTGATAAACATTGTAAACATAGAGCTTTTAAACAGACTTACAGCCCATGAAAAGACCATTTAGCTGTTTTTACACTGTCAGCAACAGAAATATGTTTGTGCTCCGTGAATGTGAGTGAAAGTCATAGCTTTTTTTTCCGTCTATGTAAGTTCGCTGGAGTTTAGCCTGGACTAAAAACCTCTATTTGTTTTTTTTAAGGGCTAAAAAAGTGCTCGGTTTTATTCGAAGTGCCAATTCATAATGCTAATATGTTAGAGGAAGCTTGTTCAAGATGCCATTGTGCTGATTTTGGTCACCTTTGGGATCTCATTAGCTAAGCACATGTGCATTGCTTGGCTTTGTGTGTGTTTGTTCTCATTACTTATTCAAGATCATTGACATTCAAAGCTTTAACATGTTAGGACATCCATGTCAGCTCACCATCTGGTCCCAGAAAAGGGCTTGGGAAAAGGTGCAGAGATTTCCAAGTTTGGTGTAGACTCCAGGTTCCCAACAGTTGGTCAGGGTATAAAAGTAATTCCAAGAAAATGCAAGAAAGATTTTTATTATTATTCATTTATTCAAATAATTCAAATACAGTGCAATAATTTGATAAGAATTAAACTTTATTTAATTAATAGTAGCTCAGCGGTTACGGTGTCAGACTGCTGATTGGAATATTGTGGTTTTAAATTTAGATGCAACTACTGGGCCTTTAACCAGGACCCTTACAGTGCTTTGAAAAAGTATTTATACCCCCCTGAACATTTTTTTTCACATTTTGTCACCTTACAATCACAAACTTAAATGTTTTTTTTGTGATAAACCAACACAAAGTAGCACAGAATTGTGAATACAGTTCTAAAAATTTTGAGCAAATAATCTAAAAAATGTGGCGTGCAGTTGTATTTAGTCCCCCGACATCAATACTTCGTAGAGCCACTTTACGCTGCGATTCATTTTTGCCCATTCTTCTTTACAAAACAACTCAAGCTCCGCCAGATTGGATGGGGAGCGCCTGTGACGCTCTGTGGCGTTCACAAAACAGATGAATGATAGTGGGAAAGAAATGGCAGATCACTAACAAAGATTTAGGCCGCCCTTTAAAATCGCATTCTACTTAACTTCAAGGAATAATGTTTTTTTTTAAAAGCACTTGAGAAGTGACCCACTTCTTCCACACGGATACTATCCCATGAGGAAGATACTACTCGTCGAAATCAGCGATTCAGCACTTTTAAAGCGCTTTTACTTAAGAAAAACGTTATTGTCACAGTTCGTAGGTTGATTTAGGATGCAATTAAAGTTTCTATTCACTAATGAAACAAATAAACAAACAAACAAACAAACAAACTGAAAAACATAAAACTGAACCAATCAGACTGGACCTGAGCTGACATAAACTAGGATAGGAACATGACCGTGAAACATGACATGACATACACATCGACTGTAACAAGCAACAAAGCAAGACAAAGACAAGGTATATATACTATCCTAACAGGGGGACACAATCAACTCAACGAGAAAAATCTGAAAATACTGAGGATCACATGACCGAAACATACAAGGACAGAGGAGACACATAACAAGACATAAACAAACATTAAACACTTTTACAGCATTTGAAAGACGCCCCTATTCAAAGCGACGGACATTTATCTCTCTTCTTTTTATACAACTAAGCAAGTAGGGGTTATAGGCCTTGCCCAGGGGCCCGACAGTAGTGGCTTGGTGGTGCTATGAATCGAACCCCAAATATTTCTGGTATCAGACCAACACGTTAACCACTAAGCCACTATATCCAATCACATGGTCCCCATCACAGCACATGGTCTATAATATAAACAAAGAAAGTCTCGCTGTTGCGTCCAGATTTTATTCATACTACCTGTAACCATACTATAAGAACATACTTTTTAAAAGGCTGGGAAGTACCTACTTAAATGTAGTACATAATTAACATAAGTAGTATGCGATTTCGGACAAAGCCTTAGTTATAGTTGCTTATATCGCATCTAATATGGCTGTTGCTGTTGAACTGGGTAAATTGTATGCTGCTACATGCAAACGTTTCATTTCCTGTTGAGTTGAATTGCCAAATGACTTCCATTTGTTGTATTAATAAAAGATGAAAGTAGATTTATTTTAGATCATTACAGATACAGAACAAAATCTATACTAAAACAAAAGATGCGTTGCTGTGCAGCCTTCTGAATCAGAATCAAATTGAATTGTAAAGTGCCTAGAGATTCCAACCTCTAGATGCCATAACCTGTTCATAAGTGATTCGAAGTCTGGGACTGTTGACCTCAAATTATGACCATAGAAATTTGTAGTAATTTATTGTATAATAGCAATTTGGACCTGTAACGATACAGGTTTCCCCAAAACACATACAGTTGGAAGTGTAAATGAGTGCAAATGTTTACGTTTACAGCATTGAACAGACGTTTTTATTTAGAGCGACTTACATTTATCTCTTTCATCCAATTGAGCAATATGGGGTTAAGGGTTCTGTCCAGACGCCTGACGTTGGTAACTACTGAGAATCAAACCCTGATCTTCCAATTAGCAATCCAACACCTTAACCACTGCGCTACATGCTGATCACACTGAGACGGCTCATTTTAAGATTTGAAACCAACCGACATCCCCTCCTGCACTGGATACAGACGGTTATGATAAACCTGTCTTTGCATTTCCTTCTGGTGAATGCCGGTGTAAAAGATCTCATAGATTCTAGCTTGACTGCATACCATGAGTTCCCAGTAAGTCTAATCCCAAATAGTGTATTGATTAAAGTAGCGCTCTTTGCTTTTGATCTACGAAGCATCCTAAGATCAGCTTCAGTAAATCCACGAATGCAGGGAGGGGAATAGATTTTTTTAAGCTGAAATAACTTAAAATAAATCAATAGCGAGAGAAAAATTGCCATTGTCTTATAAAGTTTGCCTTACTATAGTGTTTCTTGAAATTCTACTCTTTATGTGCTTAAATTAAACAAATAAAACTCTGGGTGTTTGTGCTCTTGGATTAAGTACGAAGGACTAACTTTAAAAAGGCAATTTAATAGGCCCGATACCTGTATTGATTGGAGTCAGACCGAGCAGTGGAGCAATTGGGGTAACATCGGCGGCTCGATAAACATTTTCTGCTGTATCACTCATAAAGGATTGGAAATAAATACGATCAGGCTTTGCTTCACCTATTTCACCGCTTTAGTTAGAATAATTTTTCTTTATCTGGTTGGTTAGATTAAAACCTTTAGATATTTGTTACATATACATTACTGATTTTCTACAAATAGCCCAGCTTGTAAGAAAGTTAGAAACACAGTAAAGCGTCAGCTATTTATATTTACGGCATTTGGTACACACTCTTATCCAGAGAAACTTTTTTTAACATTTATCTCTTTTATACAACTGAACAATTAGTGGTTAAGGGCCTTGCTTAGGGGCCCAGCTGTTGAAAGTTAATGGTGCTGGGAATCAAACCCCGATCTTCCAATTAGCAACATTAGGTCCAACACCTTAACCATTGTGCTACCACTTGCTATCATTTCGTTTCAGCCTCAGATGTTACACCTGGTCAGTGTAAATGTGGCCTTCGTTAACGATACACTTATTAAAGAGGAAGATGAAGACTGACCTTTATTGGCACACATGCATATTTTTGCCGAATTTGTTCTTACTTACAACTTAATCACTTTTGTCCAAACAGAAACAAAAAATTATTTTAATTGAAATAAATCAAATTGCAAATATATATATTTTCAAAGTTAGTTTTTATATATAGCAGTAAATATTTCGCCTGTTATTATTTTTACTTATTTATTTTTATACTCTTTATATTATTAATCAATCAATCAATCAATCAAATCAATTAATCAATAAATTTATTCATTCATTCATCTTCTATATTCAGTTCAGTTTTATTTGTTTGGCGCTTTTTACAATGGTGATTGTCACAAAGCAGCTTTACACAATTGAAGAAATTATGAGACAGAATGAAACAGAAATCAGTTTGTCCCTGATGAGCAAGCCGAGGGCGACGGTGGCAAGGAAAAACTCCCTGAGATGAGATGAGGATAGGAAAGAAACCTTGAGAGGAAACCAGACTCAACAGAGAACCCATCCTCATTTGGGTGAAAAACAGGTAGCAGGGATTATGTGGTTACATGTGTGTGTGTGAACAACTTAAATCTTTAGTCCTTAAAGAGCAGCTGGAACGTCTTTATGGCGAAGTGGGTCGTCCTAGGTCACCCTGGTGATGCATCATCCGCTGGGGCAGGTCACAGGGAAGGGTCCAACAGGACTGGGTTGGAGGTGGGGACTGCATCACCGGCAGCTCCATTGTGGCGGTGAGAGAGAGAGAGAGAGAGAGAGAAAGAAAGAGAGAGGGAGAGGGAAAGGAAGGCAAAAAGAAGGAAAACAGTTAAGTGACAATGTAGTCACACGGTTTGGATTGATTAAATGAATAATGTAGAGTGCAAGCATGGACTCTGGCAAGACTAACTAGGTCAGCATAACTAAAAGGAGAACCAGAGGGAAACACAGACATGAGGGCTCCCTGATATGTTAAGCAACCAGCCGCTCCCATCATCAACACCGTGATCAATAAGAGAGGGGAAGACAGCATCTAAACATACCAGATCACCTTAATACTCAACATCCATGAGTCCCCCAGATCTGCTCCTTTATCTAAGGGGAATCAAATGCAAAAGGCTTGATTAAATAAGTACATTTTTGACCTGGATTTAAACACTGAGACTGTGTCTGATTCCCGAACATACATAGGGAGGTTATTCCATAGCATTGGGGCTCTGTAAGAAAAGGCTCTGCCCCCTGCTGTAGTTTTTATAATGCGCGGTACTGACAGGCAGCCTGCATCCTTTGATCGAAGAAGGCGTGACGGAACGTAAGACACTAGAAGTTCGCTTAGGTACTGCGGTGCGAGACCATTTAGAGCTTTATAAGTTAACAGTAGTATTTTAAAATCGATGCGGTGTCTCACTGGGAGCCAATGCAGCGTGGATAGGACTGGCATGATAGTTTAGTAAGGACTCTCGCTGCTGCGTTCTGGACTAACTGAAGTTTATTAATGTACCTAGTTGAACATCCAGACAGTAAAGCGTTACAGTAATCCAGCCTGGATGTGATAAACGCATGAACTAATTTTTCAGCATCAGTAAGCGACAAGATATTTCTTATTTTAGCGATATTTCTAAGATGATAGAACGCTATCCTGGTAATATTATCGACATGGGCTTCGAATGAGAGATTGGAGTCTATAATCACACCAAGATCTTTTACTGTTGCACTTGGTGAAACAGAAAGACTGTCTAGGGTTAAGGTGTGATCAGGAAGCTTACTTTTAGCTACCTGTGGTCCTAGAACCAGAACCTCTGTCTTGTTAGCGTTAAGCAAGAGGAAATTGCATAATATCCAATCTCTTACTTCCTTCACACATTGCTCAATTTTATTAAACTGGTCTTTCGCATCAGGCCTTGATGAGACGTATAACTGTGTGTCATCAGCGTAACAGTGGAAACTGATATCATGCTTACGAATTATGTTTCCCAGAGGCAGCATGTAAAGAGAGAAAAGAAGTGGGCCTAAAACCGAGCCCTGTGGAACACCATACTTTACAAGGGAGCACGCAGAATAATCACCATTTAAATCAACAAACTGGTAACGATCGGTTAAATAGGACCTGAGCCACGCAAGAGCTGTTCCTATACCCGTTTATTCCCTAATTCGGGGTCATGGGGATCTGCTGGAGTCTATCCCAGCCGTCTCTGGAAGGGTAAAAGGCAGGAGGGGGACAACCAGGACAGGTCATCAGTCCATCACTCCTATGGGCAATTTAAAATCACCAATCAATCTAACATACATGTTTTTGGACTGTGGGAGGAAACCGGAGAACCCGGAGTAAACCCATGCTAACCACTAAGCCACTATGCTGCCCTATACTATCTATTTACTTATTTATTAATTATTTTACAAATTTGCATTATCATTATTGTTATTGCGTCCAATTGTATACCACTTTTACGTTCTTTTTCTTTTCTGGTTTATTTAATCTTTTCTTTTTTTTTTTTTTTTGCTCCCTGCTTTGTAAGCTGCATTTTATGTGTGAAATGATTCTTTAAAATTAGAATAGATTAGTGAAAAAAAGGGTAAAATGGTATTAAAAAAGCTGTAAAATTACATAAAGAACAGGTTTTTTTTTGGGGGGGGGGGGTAAATAAAGCTCACCCATGACTGACAGAATCATTTCCCCTTATGAATGCACATTCGGTGCTACACTCTGTGGATTTTATTTGTATTCAGCGTTGTTGAGACTTTTGAAAGTAGGCCAAGCTATAACTCATCTGAAAGTCTCGGCTTCTCGCTTACTTTTTCAGACACAGTTGAACTGTGATGAAGAAAGCAGAGGAATGAAAGAGGAACTTACAAATGAGCTGTACGTCGAAATACCTGGTGACTGATATTTTGTATTTTATTATAAAAGAACCGTAACATGTATTTGTGTAGTTTTGTTATTGTATTTCTGGTAATATTTCTATAGCGACATGCTAATTTGATAACAATTTATTTTTACAAGGAAATAAACCCCATTTACTCCAACGATTATGGCGGCCTAAAGTTGTTGCTGAGCTTAAAACCGCCAAGCATAACAAATGTTTTACCCTTTAATGAATATGAGAGAGATCATGAAACACAATTTAAATGTGCTGCTATACAGAAAAATTATCTACCAGCAAAAAAAAAAAAAAAGCTAAAGTTTATCATTACTAAAAAAATCGATGACTTTTTGTAATAAGTATATTAATGGCAGTAGCAGTAGTGTACGTTTTGAAAAACTCTTCGGAAGTCGACTACTATTTGTAGTGCAACTAAACTATTTTGTAAGTAAACCTAAAAAAATACACACTTTTTAGTTCCACTTGAAAGTAGAAGTCAACTTAAAAATACTGAAGAATAAAAACTATTTTTTTTAATTTTTAGATACAGACACTTCCCCAGACCTCCCCATCCAACATTAGCACATGAATTTACTTATCATTCTGTGACCAATTAAGAAATTTCCAGTGCCACCCCTTTAGAAAAGCATTGATAGAAATATAAATGTTATTATAGAAGTAGGAATGGGGCTAAATCTGGATTAGGTTGTCCAAAAAGTGGAGAAGGAGGTGATGGTTAGGTGTCTAAATAAAAAAATGTAATAAAATACATTATACAGTCAAAGGCTGTTCGCAAGTGGTTTCGCTAGTAGGCACTGATCTGGAAGTGACCAAGCTAGTTAGCTTCGGGATTAGCCAACCTGTCCTGACGATGTCTAGCTTTTCTGGAAAATGGATTTATGTATGCTTGACACCGAGTCAAAATTTCTTCCTCCGTCAGCCATTGTAGGCGAAAATTTCTAACACAACTGTATTAATGCGTGCAGATCGCTAAAGACCAATTTTGCAAGTCGAACTTACCCTGACCAACCAATCAGAGGACGGAAACAGTCCTATTTCTTATATAGTTTAAGTTACATTGGCCACTCTAAAATCTAGTGGAATGCCTTTACACCTAAGTGTGGAGGTTATTATAAGAGAACACATTCGATAATTTTATGCTTCAGTACACCTGATTGAATTATAAACAGCAGCTACGCTAATTCCTCTCCACTCGTTTCCCTTTTTATACTCATCCCGAGGCATCCAGAGATTGTGCCAGCCATGGTAGACCTTCCGTGATGAGAGAGACAACCCTACGAAGATCCTGAGGCTTCCAGAGATTGCTGGCTGCAGTTGGATTATGCCTTGTGATTATATGATTATAAGCAGTGTTCACTAGCCACTGTTTAAGTGAAAGAATTTATAAAACACACTCTCCGGTAAAGAGTCACCCAAATATGGATGGGTTCTCTTTTGAGTGTGTGGTTCTTTTCAAGGTTTCTCCCTTGTACCATATATATATATTTGGAGTTTTTTACTTGCCACAGTTGCCACAGGTTTGCTCACTAGGGGTTGTTTTCGATAACTGTTATGGTTTTTTTAATATTTTTAACATTCATTTTGGATTTTTGCATTCTTACTTATATTCCGTAAAGCTGCTTTGAGACGTCTATGGTTAAAAATGCTGTATAAAAAAACCTAAATTGAATTGAACATACATATGTAATGGTCAGGTGTCCCACACATTTTGTCTGTATACATTATATTGATTAATCCAAGCGCAGTAGTTAAGGTGTTGGACTGCCAATTGGAAGATCGGGGTGTCCGATTTCCAGCACCACCAAGTTTACCACTGCTGGCCCCCTGAGCAAGGCCCTTAACCCCTAATTGCTCAGTTGTATACATAAGATAAATGTAAGTTGGATAAGGGTGTCTGCCAAATGCCAGAAATGTAAATTTAAATGTAGGAGGTTAGGGTCGGAGCCCAAAGTATTGATTAATCTATGCAAAATAAAGTAAATATCTTTAAATATTAAAGATACATTAGTTCAGTTGGACCACCAAACATAAAAACACACCTGATATCCTTGAAATTTCTTTAAAGGTATAAAGCTTTAGACAAAAATAAGCCTTTGCTGGGGACACACACAAAGAACCTGCATCTTCATAAGTGGCTAAACAAAGCAGAGGAAAAACATTAGAGATTTTCTGGTTTATTCAGTGGAGTGCAGGGGAGCGTTACCTGTGGCCCAGACGCAGAGTTATTTTCAACACTTTCCGCACATTAGTCTTAAGGTCAGGAGGGGCTGCGGTGGAGACAGAGGCTTTTAAGGTGAAGATTTCCTATAGAATTTTCATGGACACACAATCACACACACACACACACACACACACACACACACACACACATACACACACAGGCTGCTCGAATTCACCATCACTGAAAGTTGCACCTTATTCTGTCATCTCTATGGCAACCGTCTCAATTTTTATGAGATTTTTGTTTAAGAAGCATGTGTGTGTGTGTGTGTGTGTGTGTCTGTGTGTATGTACAAACTAATAGACCTAAAATCATTTCTTTTCGGGTTACTAAGGTTAGTGTGGAGGTTAAGGTAAAATTTTTGGTGTATTGTTTTAATTATCTGCGGTAATACATTAATTATGACATTAATTAAGAGTCTTAACAAGATAAGCAAGACAAATGTGTGTGTAAGATGTTCAAGCCTTATTTAAAGCTTCCTGCTGCAGTACGATCGTATATGCATTTCCTTCTCACAGTCAGGGATGGACAGCATGCTGAGACCAGCCTCGAGCGTTCCCAAGTCAATAAATTAAACAAGGTTGCTACTCCTAAATGTATGTTTTTAACTGATGCAATTAAGTTTCAGATGTTTTTTTGTTCTTTTAGAGTTTTTTGTAGCATTTTTTGCCTTTATTTTCAGGACAGATGGTGATAGGAGGGTTCCGGAGAGGACCCAAGCTGTGGTCGAGCACAACTGCACATATGGGTGCTGGTGCCTTGACCTTGACCCATTACACCATGGTGCCGGCCCAAGTTTCATATGTTAAAAAAAAGTTCGTTTTTATAATAAGTTATAAAATAAGAAATAAGGGAAATAGAGAATGCTGAGACTGGAAAGGACCTAAGCCAGAATCAAACCTGGGTCACCGGAGAGCAATTACGAAAATGGGTGCCAGCACCTTAAGCCAATACACTGCGGTGTCGGCCAAAAAACCCGAACTTTTATTATTTAAACATTTGCTGATTATTAAAAATGGTGTAAGCAAGAAGCTGTATCTTTTTTTTTGTCTCGAATGGGCGACTGTGGTAAGGAACAAACTTCCTAAGATGACATAAGGAAGAAACCCTAAGACTCATAAAGGAACCCATCCTCATCTGGGTGACACCGAACGTCCGTTTATTACAGCTAAACAATGTTGAGTTGTGCAGTGATGGTAAACAAATATGATGTAACCTCTAGCCTTGGGGGTCAGTGGAGCAGAATGAGTCCCAATCCATCCTCGAAGCTCGTGTGTGGTGCTGTAATTTCATGGATTCCCAGAGCTTAAATAAGAAACATCCCCAGCAGAGTGGCCTCCAATCGAAGAGAACACAGGTCACTGATACCCCAGGGGCATGCTTAACTCGACCCTAAGATAGAAAGAAAAAGTGGGAGAAAGAGAGAGAGAGAGAGAGAGAGAGGGAGAGAGAGAGGTGGGAGAGAGAAAAAGAAAGTAAAAGGGGGGAAAGAAAGTGAAAAGGGAAGCGAGATAAAGAGAGAGAGAGAGAGAGAGAGAGAGAGAGTAGGGATACGGAGAAAGGGAGCAAAAGACAGACAGAGAGAGGGAGAGACAGAGAAAGAGAGAGGGTGAAAGACAGAGAAAGAAAGTGAAAGGGGGAAAGAAAGTGAAAAGGGAAGAAAGAGAGAGATAGACAGAGCGAGAGAAAATGAGAGCGGGAAGTGGAGAAAGACAGAGACAGAGAGAAAAATAGAGAGGGGGGAAGAGAGAGACAGAAAGTGAAAGGGGGGAAAGAAAGTGAAAAGGGAAGAGAGAGAGAAGAGGCAGAGAAAGGGAGAGACAGAAAAAGAGAGATAGAAGGCAAGAAGGAAATGGAGAAAGGGGAGAGAGAGAGAGAGAGAGAGAGAGACAAAGACAAAAAGAAAGAGAGAGAGACAGAGAAAGGGGGAAAAAAGAGAAAAAAGTGAAAGGGGGAAAGAAAGTGAAAAGGGAAAAGAAAAAAGAAAGAGAGAGAGCGAGAGGGTGAGAGAGACAGAGAGAGAGAGGGAGAGCACGAGAGAGATAGATTATTAGGTCCATATTATTGAGTAAAAGTTTAGGACAATGTCTTTAAACAGAGATGCAGTAGCAACCAATGTCGAGCATTACTTAGAATTGGACTTGCCAGTCAAATTCACAAATTCAGCAGTACAATGATGGAGTCATAGCAACAGCGCTACAATGCATTTATCACAGAAAAATGGCAAAATAATGACACCTTTGTAGCAATTCACAAAAAAACTGTTCTTCTGAAGGAAAGAATTCCACCGTGAGAAAGTTGTCACACGGAGGACATTGTGGTTTTGGGGTTTCTCAGCTACATGACAAGTTGTAAATCACCAGCAGTCCCAAAGATCTCAGCTTCAACAGAAATAAAAAAAAAAGAGAATGAAAAAAAGTGTTTAAAAAGTTATATATAAACATTTGGAGGACGTTATTATCCAAAGCAACCTAAATTGATCTTATATTTTTAGATAACTGAGTAGATAAGGGACTTGACCAGGGGTGTGAAGTGGCAGCTTGGCACTTCCAATCACTGGGCTACCGCTGTAAACGTTAGGGTCTGTTTCTGCAGTATCAAGATGAATAGTCCATTTTTAATTTAATCTTCTTGGTCTTAAAAGATTCCCCATTTTCTGAAAACGCCCGGATCTAAATCTTATTTTAGATCCATGGGATTTTCTCAGGAGAACTAATCACAAAAGATCTTGAGATTTGATGAATCTCGAGCACTTTTACAAGAAATAGTAGAATAAAATTGAGGATGTGCTGGTAGACTAGAAGTTGGTGGATTCCTACTTAAATACATTTACAGCATTTGGCAGACATTCTTATTCAGAGCGACTTACATTTATCTTTTTTTATACAACTGAGCAATCAGAAGTTAAGGGCCTTGCTCAGGGGCCCAACAGCGGTGGCTTGGTGGAGCTGGGAATCGAACCCACAATTTTCAGGTTGGTAGTCCAACACCTTAACTATTAGCCACCACAATACTGAGTGCTGCAGTACAAGCAAAAAGATTTATCAAAGATGAATATATTTGTTTCTTTTTTTAGGTTATAAAAGTATCTGATATGATGGATCTTGACTTTTTTACAGCTTTTTTACAGCACATTTCATACACGGTGGTAATTCAATGTGTTTTACATAAGCCAATTAAAATAAAAACAAAGATTTACAATAAATAAAAACAGTTAAGAATATAAAATAAGTCAGTTCAGATGTAGCTCAGTGCTTATTTAATAAAAGCAGAACTCAATAAATCTGTTCTGAGTTCAGATTTAAAGATGGGTACTGATTTAACACATCAGATCTCTTCTGGTAGCTGTTTCCAACTGCGGGCTGCGTAACTGGTGGCGCAGTGGATAAGGTGTTACCAGACAGATACCAGAAAGGGTTCGATTCCCAGCACCTGAGCAAGGACCTCAATCCCCAATTGCTCAGTTGTATAAAAAAGGTAGACGTAAGTCGAGCTGGATAAGGACGTCTACCAAATTCTGTAAATGTTATCGCTAAAAGCAGATTTCTCTTAGTTAGAATGAACTCTTGGTATGCCTACCTGACTCGATCCTAATGATCCGAGTGATCTGATTGGTTACACAGTATGTAACTAAATACAGCTAAATACAGTTACAAGCTAAAGGACAACATTTACCTGACAGAAGTTGAACCAATACGCTTTAGCCTTTGTAGTCTACACTGCCTCGTGGCTTGAAGTGCTGTGTGTTTCGAGATGCTTTAAACATGATTTAAAATCCTCGGAGATTCGTTACCATTTCTGCCCACAGTTTTACGACATTTTCACATTTATCAGAAACCTTTATTCAGCTGAGCAGTTAAGGCTTAAGGGTCTTGCTTAAGGGCCCGGTGTAAGGTTCTTGTTTCATGTTTTGTTTTTGTTTGTGTTAGCTAAGCTAGCTTTAGTCATGTTATTGTTTTGTTTACTTCCTGGTTTGTTCTCACGTCTTCTTGTCATGTGCTTCCCCTTTGTCCTTGTGTCGTGTTCTCATTGGTTGGTTGATTATTGTTTTCAGGTGTTCCTTGTTTGTCTGTGGTTTACAGCCCTTGTGTTTGCCCTGGCTTTTGAGGATTATTGTTTGTTGAGGTACCATTGTGGAAGGATTCTGTTTATGCTTTTGGTTATGTTCCTGTTCCTGTTCCTCTTCCTGTTCCTCTTTCTGTTCAGTCAAGTTAAGTTTAGTCTAGTTCATGTTTTGTCTAGTTCTGTTAAAGTTTAGTTTAGATCATGTTTGTTAGTTGTCTAGTGTTTCGTAAATAACCGCTGTAAACAAAAACTGCACTTGGGTTTAATACATCTCGTCTCAGTGGAGTCTCGTTACACCCGGCAGTTACGGCTTGATGGTTCTGGGATTTAAACCCACAATCCTTATGATTAACTAGTCAAAAACCCTATCCACTAAGCTATCTAATATTCCCCAAATGTTTTTTTTTTCCATGAACCTGCGTAGGGTTAGGGTCTTAATACTGTGTATTAAAATCTCAGACGTGCACTTTCTAAAATGATAAAAAAACAACACAGTGGGGTGTTGAAAAGATTGAGAATTTTTTCCCCGTCATTAGAAGTCGTTCGTTGCTTATAGCCTTCTTTACAAAGACACAGCCATTTTGTATGACAATAAAATCCGACCTATTTTTAAAAAATTAATATGATCAAATGTCGAGTCATTATTTACAAGAAAACCCCCAGTAAGTACTATAGAAGCAGACATGCGATAAAGGAAGTGTATTAACATAAAATTGTGATTTGCCCTGCAGCTTATCATCAGATCTGAGAGTGAATGCAAAATGCTTTATCTAACATTATCCAAAGAAATAGATGCTAATAATAAATTTTTCTGGCTACTGTCTACAGGCCGCCAGGACACCATACAGACGTTATTAAATAATTTGATGATTTTCTAACAGAGTTAGTACTGGCTGCAGATAAAGTCTTAATTGTTGGTGATGTTAATATCCATGTCGAAAATGAAAAAAAAAATGTTCTGGGATCAGCGTTTTTTAGAAATTCTGAACTCTTTTTGAGTTAGACGACACGTTTTAGATCCTACTCATAATAAAAATCATACTCTAGATTTAATACTGTCACATGGAATTGATGCTAATGATGTTGAAATTCCGCAACAAAGTTCTGTGTAAACTCAATATAGCTAGAACTGTAAATTTTAAAGAACCATTACCTCTACAACAAAACACTGTTTTATAAGTAATCTTCCTGATTTATCCCAATTCCCCAGCAAAAATTCCAATAGCTCGGAAAAACTAGATGATGTAATAGAAAATATGGAGACTCTCTTTTCTAGAACTTTAAATACGCAAAAGGCACAAGCATTTTGTGTGACAATAAAATCCGACCTATTTTTAAAAAAATGATTATGACCTAATGTTGAGTCATTATTTACAAAAAAAACCCAGTAAGTACTATAGTAGCAGACATGCAATAAAGGAAGTGCATTAACATAAAATTGTGATTTGCCCTGCAGCTAAGATGCTCACCAGATCTAAGCGTGCATGCGAAGTGAATGTGCTGAAAGTGGAACTAGCTGTCTACTAAGCTGTCACGTAAATATGACCAGTGTGAAAGATTAGCATGGATAAAAAGAAAGGAACAAAATGAATAGATGGCCGAATAATCTATACATGACATTATTTACACTATATGAACAAATGTAATGGTCCTGACCGTCACATCTGTATGTGCTCTTCGATTATCTTATTCCAGATTTTAGTCTCGCTCTTTTGTGGGTATAAAAATTCTAATTCAACTGTACAGACGTGTTTTGCTAAAAAATTTACTCTGAGCAACCAATTAAAGGACAGAAAATGCTGATGTCATCATGCGCCAGCTAGTGTTATGTAAACCCGAGAGTTTGCAGCGTGCAATCTGACGTCAAACAAATGGAAATGACGGCACAGAAAACACAAAATCTCTGGTTTTGCCAAACACATGACAACACTTTCTAAAAAAATCTTCACCCTGCCAGAAGTTCTTAGTGACCATATATGCATTTGTGTGTAGACGAACGGCCAAACCGCATAGAAAAGTCTACCCGAAAATACCCATGTTCATCTGGACAGGGCCCAAGAGAGCTGCTTGTGTGTGTGTGTGTGTGTGTGTGTTTATGTGTGTGTGTGTAAAACCACAAATAAAATAAAAGTGAAAGAAACATAAAAGATTCCGACCCCGCTATTCTGCCTCCTGCCTTCCTGTGCCAAACCTTCTCTACAGAGTCAATTAACATTTTAGATGTGCAGGATGACCTACTGGATTGCCTACTAATACTGCCCCTGGTGGCTAAAAAGGATTTATAAAACCACAGTGACATATTGAAATCATTTTAGAATAGAATTTAATTTTAAATACCATAAAAGGAAAAAAAAAAGAAAGTGTCTCAGTGGTCTGGAATGACCCCATAGCGTTGGCCGACCACACAGTGTAAAATTTCACATCCAAATGAAAATGCGTGAACAAAATGAGAACCAGAATAACGATGAGCAAATCTTGCTAGGTTACACAAGGTCAGTGCTGACATGCCTACAGTACTGAGCCTCACCGATGAGACTGCTTTAATAGCCTCCTCCTACGGCTGAGACTTACATAGCGCTGTG
>VCAZ01000112.1:560000-777500 GCA_005784505.1 Bagarius yarrelli | reverse complement strand
CTATCTATCTATCTATCTATCTATCTATCTATCTATCTATCTATCTATCTATCTATCTATCTATCTATCTGTCTAGCTATCGTCTGTTTGAAGAGCTCCTGAAACCACCACAATCCCTTTGTATTATAAAGCATTAAATAAGATGTTTTTTGGTACTTTGTGCCAGCTACAACCTTTACCATTCAACCTTTAACACATATCAGCACTTATTTATGGCTCTTGCACATACTATAAACCCCCCTATTTTCTCCACTGAACTAACAGCAGGACACTTATCAAGGTGAACTTCAATATCGTTCTGCAGGCATCGGAATCTGTTTACACGCTCGCTGCCGTAGCGTGACTAAATCCTGAAATTGCACTCCGAAAGCTTGAGCCCGTAAATCTGCTTTCAAGTTTGAAGTGCCGCCATGTCACTCTTAATGCGATTCATTAGCAGGGAAGATTACAGGCAATTTGCACAGGCCAGATATCCCTGCATGATATGATATTGCTCATAAAGATAAGTTGCAGTCTGATGTGCAAGTACTGTGTGATCGGAATTCGTGATTTAAAGATTATTCTTTAAAAAAAAATAAAGTTATAAGCCAAATTTTTTAAGTAAAATAGATAAAAAAAGAACAAAAAAACAAGGAAGCAGGAAAGAGAAATTTCCAAATAACATAATTTAGATTAGATTAGATTCAACTTTATTGTCATTGTGCAAGGTACATGTACAGAACCAATGAAATGCATTTAGCATCTAACCAGAAGTGCATAAGTGGCTAATTTACAATAAATATCAGTGTAATATATAGGGTATGGGGTTGATAGTTACAGAGGTGGGGGTAAATAATGTACACAGGTATATGGATAGAGTATAGAGGTGTAACAATAGATAGTTATAGATTGTGCATAGATGCATAATGATAAGGTAGTGCAAAGTACAGAAAGTGGCAGTGCAGTAATAATTATAATACTGTATATCAGCTGTTCAGTGCAGAAACAGCCACAGGAAAGAAGCTGTTTCTCAGTCTGTTTGTGCGGCTCTGAGGCATCGGTAGTGTCTGCCTGATGGGAGAAGAGTGGACAGTCCGTGGTTGGGGTGAGAGGGATCTTTGATTATGCCTCTCGCCCTTTGCAGACAGTGTTTTTTGTGTATGTTGTCCAGGGTGGGTAGCTGAGTGCCGATGATTTGTTGGGCGGTTTTCACCACCCTCTGAAGGGCTGTGCGGTCTGAAGCAGTGCAGCTGCTGTACCATACTGAGATGCAGTTTGTGAGGATGCTCTCGATGGTACTGCAGTAAAAGTTATCCTGTTGCTGAGATGGGACTTTTTAAGTCTCCTCAGAAAATATAGGCGCTATTGTGCCTTTTTGACCAGGAAAGAAGAGTTCAGAGACCAGGTGAGATCCTCAGAGATGTGGATTCCTAGGAACTTGAAGCTAGGTACACTGCTCAAACAGCCGCTCCGTTGATGTGAATTGGAGGATGAGTGTGATTGCTAGCTCGACTGAAATTCCACAATGACCTCCTTTGTCTTCTTAGTGTTGAGTTCCAGGTTATTGTCCTCACACCATGCTGCCAGGTGCTGGATCTCCTCCCTGTAGGCCGTCTCATCGTTACCTTTGATCAGGCCTACTACCGTGGTGTCATCTGCGAACTTGACAATGCAGTTTGACACATAGACAGGCACGCAATCATAGGTGAAAAGGGAGTATAGGTTAGGGGACAAAACACAACCCTGGGGAGATGATGGTGAGCTGATGGTGAGATTGGAGGAGGTGATGTTATTCAATCGAACAGACTGTGATCTGTGTTCGTAAGGAAGTCCAGGGTCCAATTGCAAAGGTGTGTGCTGATGCCGAGCTGTTTCAGCTTCAAGGTTAGCTTAGAAGGGCTAACTGTATTAAAAGCTGAACTAAAATCGACAAACAGCATCAAAAAAGCACCAAAAAAAAAACCCCAGGCAAAATAAAAAACCCCCCAACTTTTTAATGAATAAATAGTTTTCCCTCCAATTATCCAAAGTTTTATGCAGCGATGCTTAAAAGTTTTTGACCCCTTTAGAATTTTTTATTATTCTGTATCCATATGAAGTAAACCCTATCAAATAAATAAAGGAAAATATTATATTTGGTCATTTATTGATTAGGAATAATTATTCATTATAACATATCTGAGATAATACAGTACAGCATCGTGGGTAATGGATCTCTTTTATCTTTTTATCTACTAAGAATATAGAGACGTTCTGTTCTCCATTTAAAAAAAAAAAAAAAAAAATCCCTGCATACTGTAGCACACTGCATCACCACATGACTTGCAAGCCTGATTATTTCTGCAGTTTTGCCCTCATGAATTACTTTGTACCTTCTTCCTTTTGTGTCAGTTGGAAAAAACAAGCTACAGTGGCTAACACTGGCTCAGTCAAGTCCTAATAGTTTTTATTTCTCATTATAAAGTTGCATAAAATCTATCATCAAATGATGCTGACATTTTATCAATTATTCAGCGTTTCTTTATTAAATATTTAAGCTCCCTTGGGAATGTGTTATGAAGGCAGGATGTAGTTACACTTTAAATAAAATGTTATTGGGATTATTATTACTGGCATCATTTTCATTCGGAAATGTTTCCAGAAGTCTGTTAAAAACACTGCCCTATTTTACATAATCAATATCTTCTCATGTAAAAATAATTTAAGATTGTCTTTGGTAAAATAAATGCCTAGATTCATTACTTGTAGTTTCACATAGCCAGACCCTCTGACTGACAGGAGATGCTACTGTAGATGTGATTAGCCAACGGAGTGCTTGAATGACATGTTAAGCAAGCTATTACATCTTGTTTATTGATGTGTAAATGTAAAGTCAATGTTATGTAACAGGTGTCCACTGCGGCAAGACGTATTGAGACAGGGAGCAACAAACCACAAAGACAGGAGGATACAAGGAACACCTGTGAACACTGTGGGACCAAACTAACCAATGACAAGGACAAGGGGAAGCACATGACAGGAAGACATGAGGAACAAGGAAGTAAACAAAACACTGCCTAAGCTAGCTAAGGCAGTGTTTAGCACTGCTTAGCCTAGCACAGTTTAGCATAGCTTAGCCTAGACACAAAACAAACAATGAACATGAATCAACATAAAACAAGAAAAACAACAAAGCAATAAACCGGAAACAAGAAAACCAATAAAACTAACATAAAACAAGAAAAATCCAAAACAAGAACATGAAAACCTTACATGTTACTACAAAAACAGACTACTACTGTAGTGTAAAGGTGGTTTGCATACGGTGGTCCAGGCTGTAGGATTGGCGAAAGACTAAAGAAGCGCGATGGTATTACCATCCACTGCCACTGATATTGATGTTTGCTCCAGTTTCGATCTATTTTACATTTACAATTTAAAATAGATCGAAACTGATGTTTGCTCCAGTTTCGATCGAAACTGATGTTTGCTCCAGTTTCGATCTATTTTACATTGTAAATGTAAAATAGATCGAAACTGGAGCAAACATCAATTTTACATTTTACATTTACAATTTCTGTTTTTGCCCTCCGGATTTGTTTGCATCGTGTTATAGTGTTTTTTTCCGTGTACCAAACTTTTCCTGGCTCTGGACTAGGTTTATTTCTCTGCCCTGTTTATTTAATAAAGCATCACTCTGCATTATGGATTCTTCTCAGTCGACTTCTTCACAGTCCCAATGAAATGATGGCCAGGACCGTGACGTGAGCTGATATTAAAACTGTATGGGGGTTCAGAGGTTGGAGCTACACCCCATGCAGTGTGCTCTGCTTAATCAGCAGGTTGTATAAAACCTTTCAGCTAATTCCCTGTGTGAGCTCTTATTTCAAAGATTTTGCATTAACAAGCTGGTCTGCTTGAAATTTGGTGCTTAACACCAGACACAAAGCAGCTCTGGAGAGATAAATGCAAAATGTAGCACTGGGTGTTATGAAGACTTTTGGAAAAATTGTCATTCCTTTTTACTCTCATTATTATATGATTTTACCTGAAAAGTACAGTGACTGTACTGTCATGATCTCAATTAAAGGAAGTGGAATTGTGCATACTGAACCTCGAAAAGTGTAGCGATACACATCAAACATCCTAATGTGGTTATACTGAATATTTGTACCAGTCAAAAATTGGAAGACCTGTAATTAACATCTGTACAAGATCCATTAAGTAATCCGAAATTGTTTTACCGAGGGCGGCATACAAGTCTAACGGCCAATATCATGAAAATTTCTTTATTTGTCGAATATCTATAGCATCTTAAAAACAAAAATGAAAATAACCAAAGACTAAACTGCAGTATTGCTTTAAAATGTGCAAACATTTTGAGTGTTACATGTAATAACAGCACTAAATGGTAACATAAGACTTTATAGAGTTCTAAGGGCTCTATATGGTGGTCAGGTGCATGTTGAAGGTTCTGATGAATTAATGCAAAACACTTCTACTGATCCTTCAATTTAGCTAACACAGTAAAAGAATAGCCTGGTTACAGCAGTTTAAGAGGACAGTTACCAGGGTAGGGGGAAATTGCCATTTGGCCCTTGTCTTGTAAACTTGTAGGGGTATTTCTGTGTGGAGTTTGCATGGTCTCCCTGAGCTTGCGTAGGTTTACTCCGGGTTCTCCAGTTTTCTCCTAGAGTCCAAAACGTGTATGTCGGGTTGATTGGTGATTCTAAATTGCCCATAGGAGTGAGTGTGAGTGTGAGTGATTGGGGTTGTTTGTCTGTATGTGGCCCTGCAATGAATTGGCGACCTGTCAAGATTGACCCTTGCCTTTCACCCAATGACATCTGGGATAGTTTCCAGCAGATCCCTGTAAGCCTGGTTAGGAATAAGCAGGTATAGGCAATGGATGGATGGATGGATGGATTACACTTCCAAAGAGATTTTAGTCCTTTAAGATAGGAAATGGACGTTGTGGCTAAACAGAGAAAACTATAAACTTTTTGTGAGGACATTTAAGAGATGGGAATCATAAATATAATATAATATTAAACAAAAAAAGGTTCCAAACTGACTTTTTCCTGGAGACGAATGGTACTGCCACATAAATGCAAATGGTTCTTCTGAAAACTTGCTTACAGGGGAGCGTGAACGTATCTCATCTCCACTTGCAGCTATTTGCTACTCCTCAGTCTGCAGTAACATTATAAGGAGTTACACTACGTAGCAAGCTTACACATGACAATCTGATATGAAAGCCTTTTGCATCGCAGTCCTAACAGCTTTAAAGCGAAAGATGGCTAAAATAGGATACCCTGATGGTAAGCTAAAGGCATGCGGAAAATCTGCAGCACAGAGAATAGTAATATCTAGTTCCATGAACAAACCATAAATGTCATCTTCCATCAATATCCATCTATTCAACAGTTCAGAGAAGGGTATGTTCTCAGGATAGCTTTTTTGATACTGCTAAGAAATTCAGACAGGCATCACTGTATCCTATTAGCCTATTAACTTTATAGCTGTATTTATATATTACTATCTTATTAGCATCACTCAGAAGAAGAGCTCAATGACACTTTGGTTTACTTTTAAAGAGACTTTCTCAGAAAGAGTTTGGTTCCTCCGTAATCAGGTACATTATGTTTACACCGATCAAAGCTGACATCTAGATGATCCTTCCAAAACTACCAAGGATTTTTTTGTATTGTCGGCGCAGACCCTTAAATATTGTCCAGGGCTAAAAGGAGTAACATTTAGTGTGTGGCAAATCCATACAATAATGAAAATGGCGGAAAGACAGAAACGGAAACTAACCAAGTAAAAAGAAATCCATATACCTACAAAATATATCTACCATAATATATATAATATATATATATATATATATATATATATATATATATATATATATATATATATATATATAAATACAACCGAGGAACAAGTTCATCAGAGGGCTCTCTCATTTATACAACCCTTGCTCTGTTGTATAAATGAGATAAATGTAAGCTGCTTTGGATAAAGCACATTAAGATAGATAGATAGATAGATAGATAGATAGATAGATAGATAGATAGATAGATAGATAGATAGATAGATAGATAGATAGACAGATTGACAGATAGATAGATAGATAGACAGTCAGATAGATAGATAGATAGATAGATAGATAGATAGATAGATAGATAGATAGATAGATAGATAGATAGACAGATTGACAGATAGAACTTTATTTTCACAAGTACATAGCAATGAAATGCTGTTCAGCATCTACCAAAAGTGCAAAGAGTAGTACTGTGCGTATGCAGATAAATATGTAAGTATAATAAATAAGGCTATGTAGGTATGTGCACGTAGTTTGAGTTTTGGCCATCTGTAACCTACAAACTGAAAACTTAAAACTCAAACTTGTTAGATTTCTTGATATCTGCTAGTATTACTACATAAGAACTGAAAGGACAGTGCTCCAGGCCACAAAGAACTCCATGAAGATGTTGTGTGCCAAGGTAGGACAGGAAGATCTCGAATGTCCTAACACTCTTGTGGCTTAATAAACACAGTCATACTTTAAAATCTTGTAAAAAGCCTTCCTAAATAAAAGGAGCTTGAGAGAAAGGAATGCATTTAGAACCTGGATGAATAACAAATACATAGAAATGTATAAGATCCGGAGACTATGAAAATAATGATGGTTTATTTTTCAACAGTAGTTGTGCAAACTGTTCATTTATGACAAAAGCACTGAAAGACAGGTCAAGGATAAATGTTTTAAACTTATAGGTAATAACAGGCTGCTGTAAAACTACTGCAGTGTAAAAGGCTGCTGAGACATAAAATGTTAAAAAAACAACAACATGCACCTTTGTTATTTCTTTTTTTTATAGTATATGGTGCTTTTATACACTGTCATGAATAATGCCAATTTTTTTCTTTGTCAACTTTTGTAAATGTGTGTGTGTGTGTGTCTGGAGAATGCAGGTGAATAATCCAAAGTGCATAGCATGGGTACATGAGCGTCAGTACTGGACAACTGGACAAGAGAAGAACATGGCTTGATGTAGGTTTCTTTTGCATCACCTGAAGAAATTAATGTGTGAGTGTGTGTTTATGTGCACACATTTTATTATGTAGGAAAATATCGTAAAACCTCTAAATTCACCAGATCGCAATCTAAGTATCCTCGAAAACAAAGGATCTTCTGATATAATGGACAAACAGGAAGTACCACGAGCCACTGAATACATTACTTAGACAAGGTCAGGACTTTGCCCTAAGGAAGGGATGTGAGTAATCAAATGCAAATAAATAAGAGCCCAATCAGCTATTTTTTTTAGATAATGCTTCTTGTCATACATTTTGCATGTAAAAAACAAAACAATTATTATTTGTAAATCATCACCCAAAAAGACAAACACAAAGAAAGACTGGAAATATTTTTGGTACAAACCTCAGGTTTAAAAAGATCTTTTATACCACAAAACCTACTAAATTTACATAAGGACAAAAACGTTGAAATTTAAAGTGAGGCAAAATAAAAAAACTTCTCTCCAGATGTTAAGCCATATGCACAGTATTACTCAAGCTTTTGGATTGCGCAGTAGTAAATCTCTTCATTTTTTATACACAAGGCTTCCTCTCCCCAAGGCGGAATTTAACATTATAGGACACACCTCACCATCTGCCTTTCCAGAGAGAGAGAGAGAGAGGCAGAGAGTGCTTAAATACATTACACAAAAGGGCACGGAATTATCCATATGTGCCATCCTCTCCCTTTCTGCGGGCACAGTTTCTACTTCTCATTAAGAGTAGAGCCGCTTTTTATCTAAAAACACCATTGTGGAGTTTCTGACAGTATCCTATGCCTGCAATCTAAATACTAATATAGTGATCCAGACCCCATCTCCACCCCGGACCTGTCGGACCCTTCTCTGTGGCCTCCTCCAGTTGATAATACATCACCAGGGTGACCAACGTCACAGTCTGCCATAAAGACGTTCCAGCTGTTCTTTAAGGACTTAAGTTGCTGACACACACACAATGTAACCACATAATTCCTGCTACCTGTTTTTCACCCAAATGAGGATGGGTTCTCTGTTGAGTCTGGTTCCTCTCAAGGTTTCTTCCTATTTTCATCTCAGGGAGTTTTTTCCTTGCCACCGTCGCCCCCCCGGCTTGATTTCTGTTTCATTGTCATCTTATAATTTCTTCGATTGTGTAAAGCTGCTTTGTGACAATCACCATAGAATAGAATAGAATTGAAATTGAATTGAATATAAGTAACCCTTCTTTGACTGATTAGTGGACAGCTGCGACCTGTTACATCCAACCTGTTATGATCATATCCACTTAATTAATTCTTTTTTTAAATAACATTGTTTTTTAGCATATGATATTAAATCAGTTATGAATTATTTAGTCTTGGTTGGTTTTGGAAGTTAAAAGACATGTACTGTAGAGTAAGGCTCTGTATATGTACCTTGCACAATGACAATGAAGTTGAATCTAATCTAATCTAATCTACTCTAATCTAATCTAAAAAAAAAACAAGACAAACAAAAACAGCTGATGATGATTCTGATTTAAAACTTATATGTAAAACTTGTGCATTTTTACACTAATCTAAGTCCAAAACTTGAAATATCACCTGAAGAACCCAACATCCCCTAAGATGCAAGGTAGGTCTGACTTTCTTTGTTCTGGCACCAAATGGTGAAACGAAATGTTAGAACAGCCAAATCACTGGCTGTCTTCAAGAGATCATTAAAGACCTACCGATTTCTCCAATATTCAGCACTTGACACAAATCTATCTAAAAAAATCACACTTTTCTGGGAATTTTTTTATCGACGCTATACTACATATTTGGGGTTGTTAGCAGTGTTGGGCATTTTATTTAAAAAATGAATAACTAAGTTACATTATGATAAATAAGTAACTAATTAGCAAAGAAAGTCACTATTGTGGTAAAAAAAAAAAAATTAAATATGTTGATTAACTTGGATGCCACAATATTAAATAGGTTGAATAAAATGGACAATAAATAAAATAAATTATTATTATGAAACATTAATCGACATTATTTTAATGTTGAAGCGGCATGTGATGCTGTGAGGTGCTTTATTAGATGAGAATTACATCATATAGACGTGGAAAGGCTCATTTCTATGCATAATCTTAGTTGCCAATCAACTCAACGAAAACTTCCAGTTTACGAAAGCTACCGTTAAACTTGTTGGACTTGCCGTCGCTCTGACTTCTTTAGAAAGAATTGTATTACATTTACAGCATTTCGGCAGACGTCCTTATCCAGAGTAATTTACATCTATCTCTTTTACACAACTGAGCAATTGGGGGTTGCTCAGGGGCCCAGCGGTGGTGGCTTGGTGGTGCTGGGAATTGACATTAACATTTACAGCATTTAGCATAAGCTCTTGTCCAGAGCGATGCACAAAATACATCATTCAACAGCTGAATAGTGGAACAATAGTTCACGAATCAGTGTAACAACAACAAAAACTGTTGAAAGAGCAGCATGGGATTTTTTTAGGTATTTAGTCCAACACATTAGACTAGGTATTAGTCCAACACCTTAACCACTGAGCCAATAAATCCCTCTAATTTATACTACTCGTTACCATAATATATAGAACATTTGGGAAAGACAAAGGGTGGGCTGGTAAAATGTCCACAAACATTTGGCTATATAGTGTCACTGATACACAGTTGTAATAATACACAATACTTATTCACAAAATTAAACCAATAAGCAGTTAAGATGTGTTGGAAGCAGGAGAAATGAGCAAGACTGAGGATATGACTGACTGTAACAAGGGGCGACTTGTGATTCTTTCAGCAAATCAAATTCCAGCTGAGATTTCACTCGACTTATAGATTCGCCCTCTGCATTTGCTGTACCACAAGCCAAGATAAGGTCACCCCTGTCTACCGGTACCCTTAAGAGACGTTTTGTTTGTAGTAAACTGCAAAAGTCTTACAGAATTTACTTCCCAGCAGTCGACTGGTCAAGATCATGACATGCTGTTCTCAGTGTTCTCAATTTATATCCAGTATATCAGAAAGAATAAAGAGCAAGAAATGTGTCAGTGCTTTTAAGGAACAACGACTGCTTACCAGGAAACTCTGGCTCTGGTCATCAGCTTGCTTGTCGGACATGATTGCATCAGCACCGCTGATACTAGTGCTGCAATTATGTTGCATTCTAAAGAAAATAGGCTTGGGCCCATTAGAGGAATTATCCAGATGTTAGATTTTTTGCTGAGCCAGATATATTATAAGTTTGCTGTTTGGTGTAATTTCGGGTAAAACTACACAAAAATAAATTGAAAAGAAAATTCTTTTCTAGAAGAAAACTAGCAGACATGTTTGCTGTGCACTCATACAGTCATCAGACTAGGGAGAAACATAATTAATGCATAATGCTGATGAGTAGAAGTTTTTCATTTTTAATATTTACACCGGGGCAGCATGGTGGCTAAGTGGTTAGTACAGTTGCCTCACAGCAAGAATGGTTAGATTCCCAGGCAGGGGCATTTCTGTGTGGAATTTGCATATTCTTGTGTGGGTTTACTCTGGGTACCCGGTTTCCTCTCACAGTCCAAAAACATGTGTGTTAGGTTGATTACTGATTCTAAATTGCACCTGTCCAGGGGGTACCCCTCATGCCTTTCGCCTTTTTACTGGGATATTCTCCAGCAGATCCCTGCACCCCGAATTAGAGAATAAGTGGGTATAGAAAATGAATGAATGAATATTTACACTGTTTGTATTTAAAAAATATCACTGAGAGACAGGGGGTAGAATTGGATGTAGCAGAGGTTACATTTTCCGCTTATCCAGAGCGACTTACATTTAGCTCAACTTTATATAACACCTTAACCACTGTGCTACCACCTGAAGAGCTGAAGATGTTGAGGTTCTCTTTGGGTGCGACGAGGTTGGACAGGTTCAGGAATGAGCACATCAGAAGGAAGGCACATGTAGATCGTTTCAGGGACAAAGTCAAAGTGGCCAAATTGACATGGTTAGTAACTAAGCAAGACAGAGGCGACGGTGGCAAGGAACCAACGAAGGGTCGGTGACAGACTGAAGGAAAAAACCTTGGGCGAAACCAGGCTTAGTCGGGGGCGGGGGTCAGTTCTCCTCTGACCAGATAAACCAGGTTACTCATGCTGCAGATGCCCTTATCCAGAGCGACTTACAATATTCTTTGTTATACAACTGAGCAATTGGGGGTTAAGGGCCTTGCTCAGGGGCCCAACAGTGGTGGCTTGGTCGACCTGGGAATTGAACCCACAACCTTCGGGTTGGTAATCCCACACCTTAATCATTAGCCACCACTTCCCACAGTAAAGTTTCTGAAGTCTTGTCCGGATGGCTGTTTAGAAGACAAGACATCACTGAGAAACTGCATTATTGTCTCCAAGTGATGATGGCGATGATGAGCGCAGAATAACAAAGAACAGGCATATGTTAGTGTAGATGCAATTCGACTTGTAATAAACAAATATGTTGTGTGTTATTGGTGGTGTTTCCCGGTTCCGGTTGACCTTATTATTGCAGCCTGACTATTAATCCTTTAACGGATTTCAATAATAAAAACATGTGTCTTTAATCTAGTTAAAGTGACAGAGTGTGTCTGCCTCCCGAACAGTTTAGGGTAAATTATTCCAGTTCAGATGCTAGAATGTGCAGATGGAGAGATAGTGGAAGGAGGATATAGGAAAGCAAAGGATAGGGCTAGGTGGAGGCAGAAGATTTGCTGTGGTGACCTCTGAAGGGAACAGCTAAAAAAAAAAAAGGAAGATACAAAAAGTAAAGAATCCAATGCTAATTATTAAATGGCCCAGAGGATGCTTTATTGAAAAAAAAGCTAGTTCAATAAGAGTAGTTATTTAATTGACATAAAAATGACATTTTGTTCTGCTGTAAATTACCCTGGAGTCATTCAGTAAAAAAAATCGACTTTACATTTGTGGCATTTGGCAGTCAGCAGAGCTTAAATTTTTCTTACTTATAGAACTAAGCGGTTGAGAGTTTAGGGCCTTGCTTCAGGGTCCAGCAGTGGCAGCTTGGCGGTCCTGGAAATTAAACATAACACCTTCCGATCAAAAGTCACTCGCTTTAATCACCGAACTATTATGCAGATCAGCAGAAAATGAAATCTGTTAAATAAATCTTACTATTTTTCACAAATAAATAGGAAGTTTGTGTAAAAGCTAGCTAAGCTAGCTAACATTAGGTTCATGTGTTCTCTTTAAGGAAATAGCAGTTTGCACTACTGCGCATCGAATGAGATGAGCAAGGCATTAAGGGATGGGGCCGTTTTTTTTACGTAAAGTATAGCTGAGAGGACAGTGGGTGACTCCCATATATCTGCCTTGGTAATGTGATAATGGGTATTTTTTATATCCAGTACTCTTTTACTGCACCAGGGGAAACGAGTAGTGGCTGATTCATGCCTATAAGGTGGAATATGAGTCTCTACTATCTTTCTAAAATCTCCACCATGTGCAATTCTATATGAGTTCTATCACTTTCCTATTAAGATTTAATCACTGTCCCGGTAAAGCTGAACTGATTCTTGTCTAATAAAAGACAATTTTTTTGACTGAAAAATCTAAAACGCAAATGTTTTTTCAGATCAAGATGTTTGACAAAGTTGACAAAAATAAACTTTGAGATGTTAAAAGGATGAAACCTTAAGAGGACGATGTAGCAAAAAAAAAACCCCCACCACATTGCACTTTTATGCTCTGAAGGTTCCCCAGCATGGTCTATTCTATAAAAGCTAAACCAGATAACCTGTCTGTATAAATCAACTGTAATTCCAGGCATATGGAAATATTATTATACCCTAGTTAATATGGGAAAAATGTTGCATTCAAGCCAAAAAAAAACCCCAAACCAAATTATTTCTAAGGCTTCAGGCAAACCTTAAGTAAACTGCTGAGCTTCATTAAACCCTGAATCTCATATTGATGCATTAATATTAGCATGTATTCCTAAATCGCTCAGATCCATAAACAACTTAGTCTGGTGAGTGTCTCAGTGGAGCCAGAGCCTACCCTGGAAGGTACTGGAGGTAATTGAAGAACATAAAAGAAATCCACCTGGACATAGTATAAACATGTGCAAACATGCCAAACCTCGCACAGCTCATAAGCGAACCTAAGATCCTGAAGCTATGAGTCAATAATAATACTCATTGCATCGCTGCACTGCACGTCTATGTATCTCCATTTCACCTAATTATAATTACATCAATAAAACTTGTTAAATAAACTAGGCAAATGCATGTCAAAAAAAAATTTACTGATAAAAAGACTATGTCTCAGAGTAGAGTAACAGATACAGCAGAATTAACATGAGCATGGTAAACATTGGTCTCACGGTACACCCATTCCTTCTACCAGCACCAAAGCACTAATTACTCCCACCTGTTAGTCATTTTCTATCACGTTTACTTTCCATTACTACCCTATATAAGAGCACACCGCGCACACAGTCGGGGTCTGGTCCTAGACTAGGTATTCATGCTAGACTTTGGTATTAATGATTAGATTTCAACGTTATACCAGACACGATTCTTGTCTTGCTAACTCCCTGTTTTTCAGTTTCCGTTTCCAGGCTCTTGTTCCCGACTCTCTGTTGTCCTACGTCCTCGGTGATCCTCCAGTTCTCCCAAGTCTTCAGTGATCCTTCAGCTCCCTGTGTATTCCATTACTATTTTCCATTTAACCCGCTTCCTCTTTCTAGCAATTAACACACCCTTCTGGGTTTGACTCATCTGTGTCTGGCATTCTGGAACCCAAATTTATTGAAAAAATATTACAGATACCCTGCCTTATATAAAACTGTTCTTGTCAGTAGCATTAGTTAAAAGAGCTAAACCCAGACGGTTGCCCTTATTGAAAATTTTGACTGGTAGCATATAGATACAGAAAATCAGTAACCAGAGGATATGGATATGGTGGGACCAAATGAGCTGACAAACCAAAACAGGAGTGAAGGAACCAGAAACAGAGGGTTCGAGTCCCGTCTGAAAGGTGGTCAACAAGGAGCGCTCATTCCATCCGCTCTAGGCGGCCAAACATGCAGAAGCTCAAAGTATAATCTTGAATGGAATCTTTTTCCTGCTGCAGGTGACAGTTCTTCACTGATAGAGAAGTCTCTGGGGGTTTAATGAAAACTTCTTTAAAGTGGGCGATGAAGGAGTTCAAAGGATTGCATCACCGGGCCGCCAGAGGGATTCCGTTGCAGTGGTGTTAGCGAGAGTGGGTTGTAGTATCCTCCTCAGTAAATCCACCAGGTGTTCTCAGCGACATTGACAAGCAATATCAGGGAAGAGACACAGCATTTTTCCCAGAACTGTCCTTCTTATACCTAGTATGAGTGTGCACACTGTGTGTGTGTGTGTGGTGTGTGTAGTATGTGTGTGCGTAACACAAAAATCACCAGCCACCAACCGGGTAGGTCCACACACAGAGAGAAGATAAATAATTGTCTCTATAGCACAGTAAATCCTAGATATACTCCAACTGTCCAAAATGCCCTTGGAGTCAGAACATCCTGTTACATTTCTTAAAAAAAACGTTCTTTCATTGTTTTAACAAACACAACATTTATTATGCACTTAATAATATTTTGACCATGAATTACAGAAGCTTATATATTGCCTAGGTCCTAATATGCACATTGTTACCCTTCTACCTTTACATGCATTATTTAGGTAGAAAAAAAATACTTGATTTTGTATGGATGTTCTAGACTTTAGTGAGCTGTCCAAATTGGACACCTACTAAATTCGGTACTACCCACATCCGAAGTTAATGAGTGGCTACAAATGCAGGTGATTAGTATTCGGGCAATTGGGAACAGGTAGGGACTTTGCTGGGATCTGGTAGCACCGGTAGCTCCGTCACAACAGTGTCTCTCTCTCTCTCCTCTAGCGCACCCTGAACCCATCTGCCTGAAAAGACTTTTACTGACCAGGATGTTCCATAGCCACATTTCTCCATATGCGCTCCTCGACACAGTTCATCGGGTTGTAACTGATTTCAAATTCCACAGTCTGTGCCTGCTGAAATAGTTCCAATGTAAAGGAATATAACGCTCGATTAGGTTTGCAAGGAGATCTATAGATTCTTAATGTGTATACTGTATACACTGAAAACTAATCATGAAGCAACAGTGGAATGCATAATGCAGAAACCAACCAGAAGCTTCAGATTAATGTTCACCTCAAATGTCAGAATATGAAAAAAAAAATGTCACTGGAGCAAGAAAACCAATCTCAGTCGATTTGACCGTGCCATGGTTATAAAAATGACAGGTAGACTGCTACCATGAGTTGGCGCAGAATAGTATGAACGCCTGTGATGAGGTAGAAAGGCCATAGTAGTTAAAATCTATTAAAAAATACTATTAAAAACATGCGAATAAATTCTCTATACAGCCAAAAGCAGCTTTGAATGCACAACATATAAAACCCTGAAATAGATGAACTACAATATTGGCAATACTAAACATTCAGAGATTACAGAATCTGGGAAAAGATCAGGCCATTTATTTTAATGATCTAGCTTTGGTAAGCCAAAACAAGAATGTTGTTGACTCGCTCATAGCATATAAACAAAAATATTGGGACACCTGGCCATCACATCCATATCAGTTTTTCTAAACATCCTATTACAGATCCTTATTACTTTAGTCTTACTCTTAGGCTTATACGTCAAGTGGTAGCATAGTGGTTAAGGTGTTGGACTGCTAATTGAAAGATTTAGGGTTCAATTCCCAGCATCGACGAGTTGCTGCTGCAGGGCACCTAAGCAAGCCCCCCTAATTGCTCAGTGGTTTAAAGGAGATAAATTTAAGTCATTCTGGATTAGGACATCTGCCTAATGCCAGATTGTAATTGTCTTCTGATGTCTTTAATCAAAGAGGAAAAATGATTATTATTATTATTATTTCCATTGCTGGGCCCCTCAGCAAGGCCCTTAACCCCAAATTGCTTTATTGTATGAGGAGATAAATGGCTAAGGGTGTCTGCCAAAATGTTGTAAATGTATTATTATTAATATTATTATTATTTCTGTCATAACTACACTTGCTTGCACTTGTACACCTTTTCACATCATTGTATAATAACAGGACACCAAATAACCTGTTCTCTATCTCTCCATCACAGCGTATGTGTTTTTCTGTTATCTGATGTGATATCAGAGCCTGATCCTGACACACTACAACTGCTCTGGCTCCTCTTACCCTCTGGCCCTGTCTGAATTATTCTGATACTCTACACCTGCCCTTGTAACTCACCTTCTGCTTCCGTGATGTTCCATAGGAAGACTCTAAAGATGTGCCAAGGTCTTACCTTCACTTTCAATGATACTATAAATTACTTTGGACTTTTTTAAGAATATATTCAGGAGATACACATAGAAGAAGGAGATGTTCTCTGCATTTGGTTAGTGAGTAGTTCTCCTCCATTCTTTGGGCCCCCCTCCCCTGGTTGTCTTATTAAAATGTAAATGCCATTATTTTGTCACATATACTTTTACAGCACAGTAAAATTCTTTTTTCACATATCCAATCTTAGTAATTTGGTGTTAGCTATGATACAGAGCTCCTGGAGCAGGAAGGGTTAAGGGTCTTGCTCAAGGACCCAACAGTGGCTGACTGACTGGCAGTGAAGTCTTCCTGGACTTTAGATCAACAACTCAGGCTGGTGGTGGTGAGGCTTGAACCCAGGTCTTTCTGGTCTTCAGCTCAACAAATCAGCACCTTAACGATTTAAGCCACCACTACCCCTTAAAGAACCAAGCTGGAATTACACCAGAGCGCAACTGTGCAATTTATTATTAGAAATTATTAGAGATCCAAATTTAAATCTGGATGTAAAAAAGCTGATTGGAGACAATGTTCACAATAAAGGTGCAATAAATCATTACCTTGGCTTTAAAGCATCGACATGGTCAAAGACATCACCATTACCATTACCAGGCAGGGGTACAAGTAACAATAATTCACAAACACACAAGGGCTCTCTTTATATATATACTAAACTAAACGGGAACTAAACAAGAGACACTTGAACAGAATGACAAACACATGACCTCAACAAACCAATGACAAGACAGGACTTAAAACCAATAACACATGGACAAAAGTATCACATGGCAGGAAGTAAACAAATGTCATGAACAGGAGACATGAGAAAACATAAAACACAAAAGCTCAACATGACATAAACATAAAACATACAAACACCAAAACTTACAATAAGTAAAGGGAAAACATCTAATGGCTAAAATGGTAAAACTGTTCTTTCACACAAAGCTAAAAACTATCATGGAACACCCACAACGAGGACTAACTTAATGTTTCAAGGATTCTGTTCTTCTGCCTAGAGTTTTACCTCCAAGCTGGTATTTTATTGACGGCTACCTGAACAGGATAAGAATTAGCCCACAGGAGGCTTACACAACCCTTCTGTAATTTTTGATGTGTTGGTAACATATAACAGGATTTGTTCTGCAAGTATCCTTTGAAAGTAAAAGACTTTTTTTTTGAGGCCTATCAGTTGCTCTTGCTGTCTCACAGCTCTGGGTTGTTTTTAAGATTCAGGTCACTGTCTATGTGGAGATTCCAGGTCCTTCTTTAATCTGTGGAGGTTTTTTGTTGGTTATTCCAACCTTCCAAAAAACGTAAATGCACACGAATTCGTCTACTTGATTTAATAATTACTACACACATATAACTCTAGACTTTGGAGAAGAACTTGCTGGCAATGCATTAAGGGCCCTCAAACAAGGCCAAACATTCAGCGAAATGCTGTATACTATGACGATTATATTCGTTACAGGAACATGGCGATTGGAAATCATAGAGGTTGGTGGAAATAATCAATTCATATAAACATTATAGCACAGCCAGGACTCTCCATAAATCAGGGTTAACAGGCCTTGTTTGAAGGCCCTTCCTGCATTGCCAGCAAAAATGGTTCTTCTCCAAAGTCTAGAGTTATATGTGTGTAGTAATTATTAAATCAAGTAGACGGATTTGTGTGCATTTACGTTTTTTGGAAGGTTGGAGTAACCCACACAAAACCTCCACAGATTAAAGAAGGACCTGGAATCTCCACATAGACAGTGACCTGAATCTTAAAAACAACCCAGAGCTGTGAGACAGCAAGAGCAACTGATAGGCCTCAATAAAAAAGTCTTTTATTTTCAAATTGTCTTCTTGATAGGCCACTTTACTGTCACTGTTGGTCATTTAAGATTTATTGGCTGGAATATGATGTCTTCATTACTGTCTACATAACTCTATAGTCCATAGCTCACAGCACCTGTGCCTTGCACCATCAGTGTGCTTGTGTTGCAGTGGACAACATGTCAAATGTAATACTTAGACTAGGAAATTATTTTTTACCAAAATATAGAGAAATACAAAGGTTTATATTAAAAATGTGACAGTATTGTGTCAGGTAGACAGTGACTTGTGTTGCATAGTGTGTTACAGAGATAAAATCGAGCAGCGTAAACACGGCATTAGAAGTAAAGACAAAAAAAGACAAAAACCTTCTGGTCTTTTTAAGAATAGATAGATAGATAGATGGATAGATACGTACTTTCTGGTCATTTTTAAGGATAGATAGATAGACAGACAGACAGACAGACAGACAGATAGATGGATAGATAGATAGATAGATAGATAGATAGATAGATAGATAGATAGATAGACAGACAGACAGACAGATAGATAGATAGATAGATAGATAGATAGATAGATAGATACATACATACTGTAGATACATAAACTTGGCATTAGAAGTAAGGACAAAAAAAGACAAAAACCTTCTGGTAGATAGACAGACAGACAGACAACAGATAGATAGATAGATAGATAGATAGATAGATAGATAGATAGATACCTTCTGGTGATTTTCAAGGATAAACCAGACTCGCTCACCACCCACCATCAGCGCACACCTTCCCCTGAGTACTAATTGGACACACACCTGTATGCAATCACCACTCACACTCACTCGTCTACTTAAACACACTCCCTCTCTCTCTCTCTCTCTCTCTCTCTCTCTCTCTCACACACACACACATTCCTGAAGCTGTTTGAACTAATTCAGCAACAAACTTCTCATCACTTCAGCATTTCCACTACTATATCCATTTAGCTCCATTCTTCATCCACCATATTGTCACGACAGTATTTACTATTTCTTCACCTCAGTTCTTTAGTTCCATGCTCTACATGCGCTGTTATGTAGAAGTCCTAGAATGCAAATAATAAGGGCTTTTTTTGAATGTAAATTTTAGTAGATTTTTAAGATTTAAACATTGTAATATTCAAGCGGTGGGCTTAGTTGAAAGCAGAATTCCAGCATTTGTTTCCTGTATCACTCCTTTTTCAATCGCTTTTCCTTACCTCCATTTTCCACATCAGTTTCAACATCGGCTCCCATCACTCAAGGTTCCTCGGCTCCTGGTCCGGTTACTTATTTTAATAAGAGACTGTATCGCATCAGTTTATATTATACTGAAATATGATTCGTTATTTGTATGGTGATGAAAAAAAGGAATGTTTTGAAGCTGAGAAATGGAACATGTTGCTCTCACTTTATTGTACAATAACAGAACGTACAAAAGGTTTTTATTTGCATTTTTAAAGCGACGCAATGTTCCAACAACAAAATAACAAAACTAGCAAAGAATAACAGCCTGTCATGATACCAAGAAAATGGAAAGCTTTTCATTCATCTATCTATCATTTTTCTTACCTGCTTATCTGGTAAACCTGGAACTGGAGTGTAGGAGTGCAGGGGACGGGACACCTGGGCCAGGGTAACAGTCCATAACACTGCACAGTCACAATTACCCACACACACTTACACACTCAGGTTTCCTTCCCCACTTCAGAAATTTGTAGGACAATTGTATCACCTTCTGGTCCTTTTTAAGGATAGATAGATAGATAGATAGATAGATAGATAGATAGATAGATAGATAGATAGATAGACACCTTCTGGTCATTTTTAAGGATAGATAGATAGATAGATAGATAGATAGATAGATAGATAGATAGATAGACACCTTTGGTCATTTTTAAGGATCATATAGAAGATCGATAGATAGATAGCTAGATAGATAGATAGATAGATAGAGATAGATAGACCTTTTTAAGATAGATAGATAGATAGATAGATAGATAGATAGATAGATAGATAGATAGATAGATAGATAGATAGATAGATAGATAGATAGATAGATAGATAGACACCTTCTGGTCATTTTTAAGGATAGATAGATAGATAGATAGATAGATAGACACCTTCTGGTCATTTTTAAGGATAGATAGATAGATAGATAGATAGATAGATAGATAGATAGATAGATAGATAGATAGATATAGATAGAAAGATAGAGATAGATAATAGATAGATAGACACCTTCTGGTCATTTTAAGGATAGATAGATTTTAAGGATAGATAGATAGATAGATAGATAGATAGATAGATAGATAGATAGATAGATAGATAGATAGATAGATAGACACCTTCTGGTCTTTTTTGAGGATAGATAGATAGATAGACAGACAGACAGATTATCCTACTGCTATCACAGACAGACTATCCTATTGCATCACACAGGAAGGAAATGTCATGAAGCCTAATAACAGCTGCTAGAACTGACCCCAGTAGCGCTTCACTGAACAACATGCTGGGGCAGGAAAGGGCAAGGACAGATTTATTTTCGATACATCGAAAACTCCTTTCAAAAAAGCAAGGAGAAGAGCTCCCTGCAAACAGTTTGATGATGAAAACCAATACATGCATTTTATTCTGTTTTACGGATTGCGCAATATATACAAGCTGATCTTAAAAAATTGATACTAAAAATATAATGATGTAAGCCAAGAAAAATGAGAAATGTTAGCTCAGTGGCTAGGCTGTTGGACTGCTGAGCCGAAGATTGTACTTTTTTAATTCCCAGTCCCTGGTAAACCCCCAACCAAAACCATTTACCTTCAAATACTCAGTTGGATAAAAGTATAACAGTGGATAAAATTAACAGCGGCCAAAAAAGTCACATGTATTATTGTGTTAGTATATAAAAGAAAAGATGCAAAAAAAAATGCTATAAATTACCTTTAAAGACTGGATTTCCTTTATTATTTATTTTTTTAATAACTATTAATTTAAGTAACACGTTATTCGTTAGGTTAAAAAAGTTTGTTTATAAAATATCCAGGTTAGTATGTGCATTTTACTGTATTTAAATCATTGCATATATTTGGAAAATAGATTTTAAATATCAACTAGCCTGTTTGTATTAAAACTAATAGTCGTACCTAATAAAGCCTTATAAAGCCTCATAAAGTCAAATGTTAACAGCACCCCCACATACTGTAACTGTGTTTTCCACAAACTTTTGCCAAAAAGGTGGAAACACGTTGTTGTTTAAAATATCTTTGTAGGTTGTAGCATTGCATTATACCTCAACTAAAAGTAGGAGGCTCAAACAATTTAGCTCTACACAAAACCCCTATGTGCTATGAAAACATGGTGTGTTATGAGTGTCCTGCATTGAACCTTGACCTCAATCCTCAATAATGGCAGAATGAGTAAATCCTCACAGCCACATTCCATAATATGGTGTAAAACATTTGTGTTATTATTCATGTATTTATCTTCTATACCTGCTTATTTCCTAATTCGGGGTCACAGGGATCTGCTGGAGTCTATCCCAGGGGTCTCTGAAAGGGTGAAAGACAGGAGAGATACACCCTGGACAGGTCGTGCTATTATCTTAAACTAATTTGTGTTAGCTGGTAGTTATTACAGTGTTATAACACAGTATTAAAACCTGTGTACACCTAGTATACACAGAAGTGGGTTTAACAGTTAAATGATACACATGTCATATGTCATAAGCTGACTGTCTATAATTATAACATGATTTACAGTCTGTGGAAATTTTTACAAACCAGGTGCACACACACACACACACACACACACATAGCAAACTACTACCTCCTGGTCTAAGATTCAACACAAGGGAAGATGTAAGCTCCTGCAGTGGTTGTTGAAACATGCTAGCTAAATTGTAGGAAAATGTTCACTCAGGAGGAAAATTATGGTCAGTTCTGACACACTGACACACTGCAGGCAGCCAGAAGGCAGAGAAACACCCTGGCATGTACCAGCAAGGCCCAGCAGGAGGTGGCTACAGCTTTCTTTTTTTTTATATGGTAAAGACTGAACAGAGCGAGAGAGAGTATTTGAAAAGTGCATTTAAGACATGAGAGCACATATTGGATTTCAGCCTGAAACAGAAGCATGATGGATAATATCTATCATGCTTCTGTTTCAGGCTAAAATCCATTACGCATGCATAAAGTGTATTATGGGTTGGTTATGAACTATCAATTCTAGGCCACCTTTAATGCATGTTCAATATGTTGCCAGAGATTATTACTCTTTCTTCTCTCAGAAGTCCAGTGAGCTGGAACTAGCTGATTTTTTGCCAGTAAGTTTACTCCCATCCCTGACCAGTGCCTGACCATAAAAATTCAATCCATGGCAATTCAGTTTACTTTCCTAATCCCAAAGGAAAGCAGACTGTTGGTGGAGAGGGTAGTGTCGCCACTCCACAGTCCCTGAATCTATTCTAAGCTCGGGTTGCTGTTTCATCACATGTCCTTGCTGGTTGCCACCTTAATATTGTTTTCTAATTAAACGATTGAGTTATTTTGACAAAACATTTGCATTTTAGATGCATAATTAAAAAAAAAAACAAGTTTAAAATAAGTGTTACTAATCAACCTTTAAAAATCATGAACCCAAGATTTCAGTTCTCATAAACTCAAAATCATGAGTCAAAATTTCTACCTTTAGCTGGGCTTTCTTTAATGTAATTGGATGTACAAACGAACTAATGCGCTGATTGGTGGATTATTACAAAAAGGGGGGCTTCATCAAGTACACATGAACGTAACAGTTAAGTGTACTCATTGGTTTAAGTTTACTGTATAAACAACAAGTCAGTAAGAATGTGGGGATTTGTAGCGCAGTGGTTAAGGTGATGGACTGCTAATTGGAAGATCAGGGTTCGATACCTAGCACAACCAAGTCACCACTACTGGGCCCCTGAGCAAGGCCCTTAAACCCCAATTGCTTAGTTGTATAAATGAGATAAATGTAAGCCACTCTGGAAACGGGCTGTAAATGTACATTTAATTACAGTCTCGATGAAGTTAAATATAGTTCTAAAGTTATAATCAATTCATTACAACTAACTTAATAAGGTTTTTAGTGTAAGCTTCCTTGAAGCTTTTTTCCCCCAGTTTTTTTTCCACCTACTAAATACTTGCCAGTGGGTAAAGTTACTACTCTCCAAGCTGTCCTAGATGTGAATAATGGTGAATCTGTGCTTTTATGCTTTAACCTCTAACCAGTTCGTTAAACTCAGATGGGTGTGTTGACAACGCAAACAAATGGAAGAGAATAGAATCTAAGCAGAAATGTACAGGTCACCGGAGACAAGTGGATGCACGAAGCATCCACTTGTCACGAAGTCCACGATGATGGACTTGGCGTGACGGATGCTGAAAACAGGGTTTTAGAGGTGGATGTGTCAACTTCTAAGATGGAGGGACTAGGGTAAACCAGGAGCAGAAAAGTAGTATACGCTCTTTGGAGCATCTTGTTGGAGCCACATAATTCTGAAAATGCATTAAAATAATGCAAATGAGTAGGACAAAAATTGTTTTTGGAAGATGAAAGAAAATCAGAACTGCAGAACAGAACTACAGAACTGGAACAAAACCAAGGTGAGGAATTAATGAGAGAATTTTCATCTTGGGGTAAACTTACAAACATAATGCCCTTGCTTTCTTAGTAATTTTACTAGTAATTGTTTCACCTTTCTGCTGGGAAACAAATAGTAACGTTTTTACTATCAGTGATTTTTTCAGGTTTTTCATCTGTCTTTGTCCTAATGCCCAATTCCCCAAAAATCTTGGGGAAAAAGAAAAACAGAAAATATTCAGTCTGAAAAAGAAAGTAATGATAATTAGTTTTGGAACTGCTGATCTAAAGAAGCCTTGTCCCCGCAGGGACATGAAGTGGACATGAAGTCATTTTTCTCTCTCTTATGAGTGGCTAAGAGGGCAGTTTCCTTATGTTACCCAAAGCAAAGCAATCAAAGCCTATAGCTGATATGCAATAACTCGTTTAAAACATAAAATGTATTTAAAACACCTTAATACTCTTTCCTCTATGTGAGTCTTTTATAAAGCAGCTGATTAAAAGCTTTTCCAGTGCTAATGCTAATGCTAACCTTTGATTAAAAGAGTAATCTGACACAATGCTCCACTATAATTACCATTATCTTATTCTGACTAGAACTACGCTTTATACATTTATGTCTTGCATAAATAGAGCAGAGGACATGAATGGGACACCGTAATAGACCTGAAGCTGTGCATGAATAACTCAAAGTGATAATAAAGCCTTGGTAAGCATGATCATTTCACACTTACAGAAATAAATATCACTTTTTAAAAAACTAAATTGAGCCTCGGAGTAAAATAGGAATAAATGAACAATACACAGCTTTACATCCAGGCGTTTTAAACTGTAGAGACAGAAAATGATAAATTCGTTACCATTTACGGATTTAAATTCTTCATCGAACAGATCCGAGTCTCAAAAGTCCTTTAAGTCTTGGTCTGTTCACTAGATGGCAGTCAACAAGTCACTAAAATCTATCAAATCCTTGAACTAATTACAGTCCATCGGATCCGGCTGTTTTGCTACATGCTAAAAGTCCGACAGTTTGTTAGCTACATGTTTCTACAATTACTAACTCACAACTACTAAAAATAACTGAATGTTGTTTTTATTGTTGTTTCACTGATCTTGGGGTAACCTTGGGGTAACTGAAGTACAACTATCCCAGGGACAAGGTGGCTCAATTACACCTTCTCAACCCTGTTGGGTCCCAGACCTTAACCCCCTCCTGTTGCATCTAGCTGACTTAATACTAAGATGGGATGTGCCTTGCACCTGCAGGTTCATCCTTCATCAGGAGAATTCGACTATTTTCATCTACTTTTATCTACTCAGTTGCTTGTGCAGTCTCTTAAAATTAGAGAATTAGAAAACTAGACTACTGCAATTCACTCCTAAAAAAAGAAGAAGAAAAAAAAAAAAAAAAAAAAGAAACAGATCGCTATCACTATCTAGGCTTGAATAAAATGGAGGAAAGAATTTTGTCTGGAGACATTGTAGGTCATTTGTGCAACATGATCTGAAAGTCTATCGACTGAACTGCTTTAAATCAATATGATATTTCTCTAAATAGGAGATTAAAATATATTGAATAATCTCTAGGGTTAATAACTATAAAAGAATAGAAATAGTAAAAACCAGTAGACTTTTGATTAATATCATGAATGAAAATACAGGAACAGCATGAAATAATATAATTAAGGTATCTACAACCGGAATTCTGAAAAAAATTGGGACTTTTTTTTACATTTAAATAAAATGAAAACTAAATATTTTATTCACAATAGGACATAGATAACAAATGTTCCAACTAATTTTTACCATTTTAAGCACAAAATGAGGGTCTTAAAAATTTTGGGATGGGGGCAATTAATTTTGAAAAGATTTAGCTGGAAGAACATTTAGCAACTAAATATATTAATTGGCATCAGGTGTGTAACGTACTGTAATTAGCTATAAAAGTGATGTTATCTATGTTTTATTGTAAATAAAATATTCTCATTTGAAAGTCTTTTATTTTTTTTAATTTTAAAAATTATATTAAAAAAAAGAAACATATATATATATTATAGATAGATAGATAGATAGATAGATAGATAGATAGATAGATAGATGTACTATATTTTTACTTTGAGTAAAAGCTATTTTACACTGGTAGTGTTTGTAAAAAGAAGAAAATATTTTAATGCATAATTTTAATAACTCTTACTGTTTTTCAGTAAGTTAAAATAAATACTATAATCTCAATATGGATTTAGTCAAAAAAATGTTAGTCCTTAACGTTGATCCGCCCTAAAGCACCTTTTTTTTTTTTTTAATAGTCCAGCTGTGTGAAATGGGACATTGTGCCAACAAAGTCGTGGGCTGTGTAATGTATCAGGAAAATATCCAGCTGTGAAATATCCAGCTTGAGAAAAACTAAGCCTGTGCCAGACAGATGATATTTGTCCACATTGTTCGCTGAACAATTGACCTTCACCTAACACATGACTTTTTGCTTTTTTTGTCCAGGAATTTCACTGATACCATGCTGAATAGTGAATAATAAATAATTAATATAAATTATATAAAATAAATAGCACACACACAGATTTCACAGTTTATCGCTTTCCAAATGATTTTGCAAGATGTTAAACTGTAATTTTTGTCCTTATTTTATCTAATATTTGGGGTAGTAGTGGCTCAATGGTCAACGCTCTGGGTTTCTCATCAGTGGATCTGGGGTTCAAGCCCCAGCACTGCTAAGCTGACCTTTGGCAAGGCCCTTCTTCATTTCAGGGGCAGTCCAACCATTAACTCTGACATCAACATCCTATATAAGAAGAAGATTTAGTGCATCATAACTGTGACAAATATTGGATTCTTCTGTAAGATCTCCAAATAGATGTCCTGTTGGATAGATTGGATCAGCAACGGTTATCGGACCTTGTCTTTAGCTGCCTCTTCAGGAAATTTTGCATTGTAAGTGTAAAGATTTCTTCTAAGCTGCTTTGTAAAAAAAATGCTATGCTATAGGTTTATTATAAATATAAATGTTTTCCACATTTAATATAAACATAATCTGATCACAGAAATTGCCCTCACTTATCTACCCCCATTAGAGCTTTTTTTTCCATATCCTACCTTAAAAAGTTGGGGTCAGAGCACAAAGTTAGCTATGATACTTGGAGGCTTGAACCCAGGTCCTCCAGGTTTTCCTTACCCATTTGAGCCACCACTCCCAAAAAAAAAAAACAATTCTAAAGGCCCACACATTTTGAGGGGCCCACAGAGCTCTGCTTTATTAGAGGTAATGTCAGTGGCGGGCCGTGCAGTTCGAAACTGGGCCTTCAGTGGAGACTTACCCAACTGATACACCTCTTAATACCACCACCATCACGTCACAATTATATAAACCGTGGCTCTAAATTGTCAAAACACCTCTTAAAATGGTTGCTACGGATGTGAAAAAAATGCAAAAAATCTAAATAGTTTCAATTTTTTTATGCGGCACAAACGTTGTATAGGCAGTGTGTAAATGTGATATGAGGTCATGTTTATTTTTAAGGAGTGAAAAACAGCCTTGTCAAAGGTGCAATTCACAATATAGCCTAAAAGCTGATGTACCGACTTGACCTTGACAAGGATTTGATGGTTTATTCAGTCTTCCTTCTATTAAGACCTGATATTGACTTATATTTGTGAAGCTAAACCTTCAGACTGACAGCAGAAGGTTTGGACTCCACAGCAACTATTGTTTACCAGGACAGCATCTGAATAAAATATAGAACAACCAATCACAGTTTGGTGTCATGTTTATGGGCACTTTACTTGCTACAGCTAGCTGAAGAATATAGCGCACAGGTTTACCAGAAATCCTGTAGCATCTAACCAATCAGTGTGACTTTTAAAATCCGAGAATTTTTTAGTCCTTGTCCTAGACATGTCCTAGACACTTTGTTTACAGCCCTACATATGCAGTACTTTAGTAGCAGGCCGTGCATTTGGTACCTGGGTCTTCAGTGGGAAATTACCAGACTTAATCCACCACTTCATACCACCACTATTATTTTATAATTATAGAAACTATCAATACTATACAAAAACAGACAAAGAGACATTTCACATATTGAGGGTGAAAACCATTTTTATTGAAGCGAGAAACCCCGTTAACACTCCAAACCTCTACAATACAACCGCAACTGTACCACATACAACATCTGACCAACCAATCAGAGGACAGAAAATTGCTGACGTTATCGTTGGCCAACTAGCTAGCCTTGTGAGATGAATTTGAAATGTGATTATATATATATGGTTATAGTTGGGCAACACATAGCGATTAGATTAACATGGGGCTTAAATCTGATTGGACAAAAAATCTAACATCCACATACACACACTGGAAGCAGTGTAGCAAGAGAAACACTACAAAATGAACAGAATAGAATAAATTAATACAATAGCATAAAACAAGTATTAGAATTGTAGATCAGTGCTTCTGATAGTGTTTAGGCCAGGAGAAAAGGCCCTGCTGGCTCTGACGGCCCACCACTGCTGTACTCTAATAAGGCTAAAAGAAGCATTTTGCAGAGGAATAGGGTATAACACATCACCCAATCTGCATGTGTAATCAGCGTCTTTCAGCTGTCATTTCCTGTCCTACGAAAAAAACGAGAGTGTCAGTAGACATGCCAGAGCTACTCAGTATATTCATGCTTCAAAACACTTCTGTCATTATTAAAGCCAGCGACCTGGGACCACATAAATAGCACATTAATAGCACAAGGTTACAAGGGGTAAAATAGAGAGTCGGTCAGGTTTCACAGATTTAACTAAACGTTATGTTAAGTGCATACAGTGATGACGGGAAATGCAAATCCAAAATGATTACCTGTGTGATTTGCATAAGTGGGGTGTGATTTTCATCTGCAGACAGTGTCAAGACTCAAACACTCAAAATTAAAGTAAGTAAGTAAAGTAAGTAATAAGTAAAAAGAGCACACTGCATTTATAAAATATATATTTTAGGGTCAAGAAAATACATTTTTAACCTAAGAGAATCAATTACTTTATACTGTATGATGAAAAGATTTAATATTTCTTTCAATTCAACCAAACTTGTGGAACGGGAGGTAGATTCGACAAACAGGAGTTAGAACCGACAAGACTAAAAAGTCAAAGGCTGGGTTTTAACAAACGTAGAGTCTTTAGAACATAGGAGGAACTTAGAAAGTACATGATTACCCAGGAGGAGAGGAACTTGGGGGTCTTTGGAATCAACCCAGGACACTGGAGAAATCTAAGGGTCTGAAAATTTCCTGGATCATAAAGAGTCTGGATTACCGTCAGAATCTTTGGAAGCTTAGGAAGCTTGAGAACGAGGAGACTGGTGGTAAGTCCTTCCAGACATCGGACTGTGGTGAGTGAGTGAGTGTAATCAGGGAATGAGAATCAGGTGCATGTGATCAGAATTCCGGGGTGTGAGAGCGGTGCACAGTGGTAAAGCCTTGCTTCATGTGTGAGAACAAACTTCATTATTTTTTAAAGAAGCTTGAATATAATGTATAATAACAAAGAATGCACGTTGGTCCTCATGTATGTAAGCATGCTCGACTGATAAATGTTTGTAATTATGTGGGGGAGCATATATTTTTTGTCTATTACAGCGATTTCCCAGTGTATTATTATCATAATATTAAATAGGGTATAGAAATTCAGGGTATTCAGGCATAGGGTATGTTGGGCCCAGCAGTGGCAACGCAGTGGTACTGGAAATCGAACCCTAATCTTCAAATTATAAGTCCAACACCTTAACCATTGTTATATCACTTCACTTAATGGTTAATTCTTTATAAACTTATTTAAGAAATTCGATTACTTTCTAACTTTTACCTGATTGTTTTTGACTTCTTGTATATTAAAAAGAAACATCTCACAACCACCTCAAAAAAATTTTACAGTTCTGTAAAAATATATTTGTAAAATCATAAAGAAAGCTTTATTGTGAGCATAAATCTTAAAAGCTGTATAATTTTATAATACTATTTATTTAAGTTGAGTAACTAGAATTTAGGAAATATAGAATTATACACAATATGGCGACTTTATATAAGCATTATATAAGTGTCTTTTAACAAAGTAGGAAGCAGACGGTTATCTAAAGTATCTTATGTTTGTTGTAATGCGAATTTCTTCACCGAATAGCCCAAGAAGATGCCCAAACACTGTTACAGAATGACTATGTGCCATGGTGTGTTATACTCGGAGTGAAGGAAATTAACTGTTGTGCACAGAGGCCTGCACAGTGCAAACTGCAACCCAGACCTCCTCACACAACATTAGTGGCTTATCCTATTGTGGCTGAGGGAGCAAATCCCTAAGGTCATGCTTTTACCTCCAATGGAAAGTCTTTTCAGAAGTGTACTGAAGTAAGACTAATTCAGAATAGGATGTACAAAAACCCAAGTAGGTGTAGAGGTCCGATGTGCAGTACTGTCCACATAGCGTGTGATAGAATAGTGACGGAATAGTATTGTTTTTTCTAAAGTCAATAAAATGAGCAACTAAGTGTGTTTAATGGAGTTGTATTTCGTGTCACAGAGAAAGAATTGCATGGTAACTATTTTTTTTTTTTACATTTGTATTAATCTTCATTCATTCATCTTTTATAACCGCTTATTCCCTAGTCCGGGGTTGCGGGGATCTGCTGGAGTCTATCCCAGCCATCTTGTTGTGTATAGTGTAAATGCAGATATCGGATACAGGCTAGTTTCAAAATATGATGTAAGCAGATCATAAAAAATCATTTATAGTCACGAAATCGGAACGCACACCCGCATTGTGAATTTGGCCATATTTGCTCTGAAGGTGAACCTGCTCTAATTAAATAGTATTAAAAGTGCCAGACTTTCAATTGTAGGCCTAGTTCTATAAAAAGATCATAATTTCCTCATTGTAAACATTTGCTTTAGAATAATGAAGTAACGCTGAGTTATTCTAGCTTGTGACTCAGAAAATAAGGACATTAGAACTTTATTTCTTTAGATTTCTTCCTTAATAGACTACCAAAACATTGGTCGGCGATGACGGTCTGCCTCATGCACACAATGTTCTTTCCTAAAAGTGTCATTTTAGAGTTTCTAAATCCATGGTTCTTGTTAAACTGTGGTTTGCATTTGGGCTTGAGTTTTTGTTTCCATGGTTACCAGACAGTCTGCCTCCTCGCATGCACAGCAACTGTCAATCGAATGTTTGAGGATGCCTCAAATCAGCGACGCTCCCACTGAGCTTAATTTTTTATGTGTCGCTGTAAAAACGTATTTTTTAAAGACAACAGTAGTTTAACTGCAGTCTAGTTTTCTACTGTACCATCATTGCCTGAATGTTGCTGTTTAAGACTCATTAATGTTAACTTGTTGCCAAAACAGAGACTTGGACAAAGGTTTCTTCATTTATTTTTGTTTAACAGGTAAAATTTCCAGCTGCACATCTGAAAAGTGATCTCACTTCAAAAAGTTAACCTTAGGCAGTGGTAGCAGGCTGGCTGACTTACAAACCTGCTTACATCATTTCCTCGGGATTTACTACCAAACTCATACGATGTACCCCAACCTAACAAATGGAATTGATTTGTTTTTCATTTCAGATTTAAATGAATGTGGATCTATAAAAGAGATGTATTTTTAAAAAATGGAATTAATGAGTGGTCTAAAAACTCCAGTGGTCCTTAACCAAACATCTGGAAAAAGGTATAAATATAAAATATAAATAAATATTCAACTTCATTGTCACTGTGCGAGGTACGTGTACAGAGCCAATGAAATGCAGTGTTTTTCGCATATCCCATCTTAGTAAATTGCGGTCAGAGCGCAGGGTCAGCTATGATACAGTGCCCCTGGAGCAGGAAGGGTTAAGGGTCTTGCTCAAGGACCCAACAGTGGTTGGCTTGCTGGTGGTTGGCTTGCCAGAAAACAAGAATGTCTTCTAACCTTGGCTTCCAGAGGGAAGAAGACGCTAAGATGCTTGAAATGCTTTGTAAACGCCCTTTTATAACCTTTGCGGTTAATGTCATCAACCAAAAAGTAATTCTATATAAACACAGGCAGCACTGCGTTGACGTAAACTCGCATTTAGCTTGTCAGGGAAGTGAAACAGCATCTAGTTGCCTCTGGGAACCTACAGAATCTAGAAATGTTCCTCTTTAGGAACTCAAGCTGCGTTGGAACACTTTGGAAATGAGATACCCATGTCATCATAGAACCAAGTCACTGTCACAGTGTAATGTATGGGGAGTTGTGGATAGATCCAGGTTGTAGAACCGGACAAATGTATGCAGGGTAGCCCAACCCGCCACCCTACAAATGTCTGATAGTGGTACCCCCCCTCAATGCCATGGCTTTGGAGGCCACCATATCCTTTGACTGAAAGGCCAGCAGCAAGAGTAAGCAAGAGTTATGGTCTCATCCACCCATCTGCTTATCGTTTGTTTAGTGGCGTCTGCCTTTCTCTTGCGCCTGCAGAAACAGACAAACAGCCAATCTGACCTTCTCCATGGGGCAATACTGAGCTGATTAAACCTTCAATATATCAACAATTCCTGCCCACTATTAAGGGACAAAACTAATTGAACAACTTAATGCTAAAGAACAAGACAAATCAACATTGCAAAAGACCACAATAAGTCAGGTCACACTAAGTTTAAACAAGAAGTAAAAAAGTTGCAATTCTACCCTCCAATCAGCATCTCTGTAAAAAAAATCAAGACGATCAACTTTAGAACCGTTATACAAGATACCCATCTTGCATCCCACATGAGTAACCAAGACTGCAGCAAATTCTGTCTAGAAAATAACAATGCAAAATTTGGGAATTCAAACATTGATCATGTTGTTTTGCTTAGCTACTATATGTCATTTACATGAAACTTGTAGAGAAGCGCTTTTCTGAATCAGAACAAACCCACTTTCAACTCCAAGCCTACTTCATCCTAGAAAAATGCAGCTAGTTAATATACTTTTAAACTTACATTTTAAAATTGACTAGCTTACACTAAACAAACTTAGTTAGTTGAGTTCCTAGTCATGATTTAAACCCCAGAACTATAAACAAAGCTAAGTTTTATGTTCTGTCCTCTGTCTAATTAGCACCAAACTCAGGCCAGGAGGGTTGGTGTCCCGCTTCAACTCTTATTGAACCCACCTTAACAAGCTAATCAAGTTCTTGCTAGGTGAACTTGATACTTGGAGGTGTGTTAAGGCAAGTTGGCACTAAACTCTGCAGGACACCGACCCTCCAGGACCAAGTTTGGTCACCAACACCATATCCTTTTTATTGATCCAAAATATACAATGCCTTTAACACACCTCAGTAAACCATTTTGCACTTGTTTTTTTAGGCTATGATGTATCTCTCACTGGGGAAAATGGGCATCACTGCACACTATTTTTTTTACTGTTAATTGAGGACGTGAGCATCAAGATTTTGTTGCTGCTCTAATGATGAGAAAAACATAACACTAAAATATTACTGAAATTCACACTCGCCCATGCATCACCCCAGCGTCTCATAATCATCACACTCTGAATTGTTAATTGCTCATGTGTAACACTGTGTCCATTCAGATAGACGTTTGTCCCTGGGCCTTTGTGTGCACGGGCAGGAATGCACACACTGACACTAGATGACTTTATCATTATGGACCTGTTCCATTCTTGATGTCTTCATCAATCTGCTGGCTGGGAAGCTCATCATAAAGCCATAGCTGGAGCCATAATAGATGGTTGGAGTTCAGCATTTCAACTAATTTCTTTTTTTTTTGGTTTGTTTCAAATGGACAAACATGAGCCATGTCACGTTTATACTGTGGAAAGTAGTCAAAAGATGTCTTCATAAACGATTTAATATTTTCTAATGAAACAGTGGTAAGAAATTGCATCATTTAATTGGATATTATCCTAAAGGTACTTAGATAGCAAATGTTCTATTTTGGTTCGTGAAGTGGTTAAGGTGTTCTCCTGTTTCAAAAAAGACCATGGATTCAATACCCATGACTACCAACCTTCCACCATACCCATGACCAACAACTTAACCTCTGCGCTACTACTTCCCTCCATTTTGTGATGCTCCCCATATATAACCCTATCCTATTCAAGGCAGTGATTTCAACCCAAAATCAGATCCTAATAGAGAACCTTTTTAACTCTGTGTCCTTGCATCTCATAATCATCACACTCTGAATTGTTATTTGCTCATGTGTAACACTGTGTCCATTCACATAGACGTTTGTCCCTGGGCCTTTGTGTGCACAGGCAGGAATAAACTCACTGACACTAGATGGCTTCATCATTATGGAACCAATCAATTCTTGATGTCATCATCAATCTGCTGGCTGGGCAGCTCATCATAAAGCCGTAGCTGCCATAATTAGATGGCTGGAAAAGAACATGGATTCAATACCCATGACCACCAACCTTCCACTATACCCATGGCTAACACCTGAACCTTTGCACTACTACTTTCCTCCATTTTGTGATTCTCCCCATATATAACTGTAAACCCCATCCTATTCACGGCAATGATTTCGATCCAAAATCCGATCCTAATAGAGAACCTTTAAACCCTGTGTCCTTGATTTACATAAGGGAACAAAGTCATCTCCCAAAATACTACATAACACATTTCAGATAAATGTAACATGAGGTTGCTAGATTATCTGTGGATTCATTTTACTGGCAACAGAATCATCAGCCCACTAACTGGATCCACTTTAAGGACAGCCATTTATTCCCACAATGCATGCCACTGTATTTCCAGCTCAGATCTTTCATCCGAAAGTGTTGAGTTAAAGGAGAATCATGCATGCTTGAGAAACATCATCATTTTTAAACAAAGAAAAGATCAATACAGGCTAACAGACCAAGCTTAATATCTGGGATAAATGTTATATCATAAAGATGGATATATGTACCCTCGGCAATTGGACATGTAAATCATTGGTTCCTAGTCTTGTGGTGAAGATTCTGTTAGCAATAGACCTTTTAGAGAGAAGGGGCATCAGTTAATGTAGCAAGGTTTACCTAACTATTTTGTGCCATAAACCTGGTCATGCCCCTAAAAAGCATCACCCAAATGAATTGAAAGGTAAACAAATAGTACCCAGTCTGGTGTGTCAGAGGTGTCTGTGGTTGAGGTCAGTAATCAAATGTGTCACTTATGAATCATGTCTTTTCTCCAGGCTGAGGCATAGAAATAAAGGCTTATTATTCAAGCCAGGGGTGGGTACCTAAAAGTTAGTGTTTATTCTAAATGCCTCACCATGTTATTGCCCTCTCACATGTCTATGATGGTCCAAGATGCTGGATGTGTCTGTGCCTCAACTGTTCTGTCTTGTTTTTTCTTTCTGGCTGCCATCTTTTTAAAGTTGTCATACTCCCATAATAAGCAAGTGCATTCTCTGCCTGTCTAACCCCCCGAAATTACATCCCTATATAATTGTAAATTAAGGTGGACTGGGTGTGCTAGTGTTTTAAGAACATCTTCTTTATTAGAGGCCAATAACGGATAAATATTTGTATCATCAACTGTAGATCAAGGGGTCTGTTGTTCTGGCTTTAGAGCTTAGTGCTTGACGTAACAATTGATTAAGGATTAATTACTTTGTGCTTGTTCATGCATTATTTATGAGCATAAAATCAGATGTTTGAAACAATGCAGCAAGGCTGCTCGAGGTAATAGCTCAGTTCCAACTTGCATACGAATCCCAGAGTTGGCAGAAATACAGCTGTTCTTTAAGTCTCATGAGTGGTTATGGATTATCTTGTCACAATAGCAACAAGATTAGAAAGACAAACTTTAAAATATCCATAGGCACCACGCCAAAGATCTTGCCAGATCTTGGGTCTGCATCAAGGTCTTTGTTTAGTGCCAGTACACTTACAGTTCTAGCTAGTTCCAACCAGGGCGCATCCTTGTAAGATGTTTAAACCAAGCGATTCAATTTTTAAAAAAATTCCTAGCAGTGGTGTTCCTACTCCAAGGATTATCTGGATTATCAAGATCCTCCTACTGCCTCAGGAAGAAAGCCTACATCTCTATGAAGGAATCTCATTTCTACCACCAGTTCATAAGACATTATTCTTCCTGACCATAGATCAAAATAGAATAAATTATTCTAACCCCCTATCAAGCATTCTTGTACCTCTGATGGTAAAGCATGAATTTAAAGAGACTTTTGACGTTGAACAGATAACATGCCATAAATAAATCCACTTGCAATGCATTACTTGACAGATTAGAGGAGGGGTAAAGAGCTGAAAAGGGGAGAAGTACCTCCTTTAATAAACACATATATAACACACAATTTAAATACCCCCACCGAAATCTCTTTCCTCCCCTCTCTCCCTTCCTCTCCTTCTCCCTCTCTTTTCTCCCCCTCCTTTTTCATTTGTTTGCGACAGCCCACCCTGCTACAAGCTGTAATGGTACAGGCCATTAGCAAGACCGTCTCCACTGGAGGAGGGGGGGCCCTCAGCCTCAGCAAAGAGGCGACTTTGGATCCACATAAACACATTCGCAGATGTCTCTCCATGCGTTCTGACAGCCTGCCTCCGCTGCAGCCATCTCACTAATCAGAGAGCGGGAAAAAAGGACAAGAGAGGGCAAGCATCACCCCACCGTGCCTGCTTCTTGCCTACATCCTTTCTTCATTAGTCTTTAGTGGAGAGAAAGAGAGCGTGCTGTATGCCAGAAGAGGACAGCAGGCAAATACGCCGGCAGCTTCCACCCTGAAGCATCAGTTTATTGAATCCTGCCTTCCTCAACACTGGACTCTGAACATTCACAGTAGGAGAGAAAAAAGGACATAATTAGAATGCGGTCTGCAATTTAGAAGGAAAAAAAAACAAGCTGGCAATGGAGAAGATGGTTTGAATGAATGAATGAATGAAACAGCATGTGGAAGGAATAGAGCAGTCTGAACAAGGTAAAGGATGCTTTTTTCATCTTGTTACAACATCTAGATATGATTTTGTTACAAGAAAGTCACACAGTTATTATTCGGAGACAACGGACGCTTTCCGTTGACACCGTTCCGTTGAAGTTCACGGGAAAACAAGCCTGACATTTGTTAAGCTACCCACATGCATAGGCTGCTGACGGGGACCTTAAGCCTTGAGAGGAGAAATGACTGATTGTCCTCATTGAAGCTGCAAACAAAGCACTAAGGTATTGGCAAGAAAGACTTGTGTACCAGCTGGAAATGGTCATGTGCAGAAATCTGTGAGTCGATGCGAACTATTTTAGAATTTCATCTCATAAATACTTAATGTACAATTGCACAACATCATATCATATCATATCATATCATATCATATCATATCATATCATATCATATCATATCATATCATAAAGCCAGATTGATTACAAGTATCTTAAGAAGAAGTTTTTGTCTCAAGTCTTCTTAACGGAATGCCTGTACAGTTAAGACCGAAAAATGTCAGCATCATGACCACAACGGCATCATTAAGATCCAATTGAAAGATTGCACTTGAAGATATCCATGAATACATATTTTGTACATATATTACAGGTTTATTACATGCCGTGCCCTTCCCCCAGTCTGACCCAGTGAGGCAACACAGTTCTCACGATGAAAACAATACTAGAACAAAGCACAGGTGAAGATACAGTATATGAGTACTGTACATTAGTATTTCCTTTTCTTGATACAGATTCTTATACAGTTAAGCTGCAAAGCTTTTGATTACCTACCTGGTTTTGAGGTGCTGATTCCAAGCCTGGACTGGGACTTCAGTAAAGAATCTGTCCAGCATTTAATAAATAACACATGGTTTGGAATTGCTTAGAAAAGCCAAATAATTCATTACTTATAAAAGTTGATTGTGCCATTAAAGCTGAAATGTCACTGGAAAATACTGCAGGATATTGTTCAGTAGCCAGAGTTTTGTGTATGAACATTTTAAGCAACCCTGGAAAACTTAGGAGAAAATTACTCAATACTGTGTATCGATGCCATTATGACATCAGCTTCCACACAAAACAGCTTTTCAGTGAAAACAAGAAAACATCTGTTTAAAGCAGACTTTAGGCTAGTGACCGAAACAGATGCTACCTATGCTACCCAGCCGGGCCACTCTCCAATTCTCATGTCCAATTTTTATTCATAACGTGTCTCAATTTGAGCTAAATTTTGAAAGCATCTCAACACAATGTCTACTGCTGTCATGTTTTTTTCTTTTGCTGGCATTCATTACACACAGCCGTACAGAAGCCTGCTGTTGGACTTAGCATGCAGACCCGTGTCAAGTTGTTTCTCTTGCATTTGAGAGGCTACTGGTCCATTTTTAGCTCGTCCTTTGGTTGTGTGTATGTCAGCGCATTGCTGAAAGAGCTTACGGTGTACAGTATGTGCGGCTGTAGGGCTTGTTTTTCAACCTGCCAATGCTATCCAGGAGTCTCATTGACAAGGCACATGCAGTCAAGAGTTCACAAAAGACAATTAAGCACTTGCAACTAAAAGGTAATTTATGCCCTGGTGGGGGGAAGAGTGTAGTTTATTCAAATTAAACCAGGATTAATTTCATTTACATTTACATTCACAGCATTTGGCAGACGTCCTTATTCAGAGCGACTTACATTTAACTCTTTTAAACAACTGAGCAATTCGGGGTTAAGGGCCCAACAGTGATAACATGGTGGTGGTGGGAATCGAACCCCGATCTTCGAATTAGCAGTCCAAGATATTATTTTACTGCACTACTACTTTTTTATTTCTTAGTGAGATTCCATCCAAAACAAAAGTCACATATGCAGCTGTTTTAGGCAGTGAGATGTTTCTTATAAGCCAAAATTATATTACTATTCCAGGAAACAACATATGTACTGTAGGAAACTGCTCTGATTTTGACTGCAGTGTAGAAAACTTGTCAATCTAAGGTTCAGTCAACAGAGACAGGATACCTCTGGAACAAACTTTGATTCAACTTATGTGAACAATTAAATATATTTCAGTGGAAGTGGGAGTTAAAACAAACAAACAAACAAAAAAAAAATCATATTTCATAACCAAAAAATGGAAAAAATATTAAACTGGGATAAACAGCATTTGAAAAATTTGACTCAACAAAGTAAACACACAGCATATTTGGCTGTACGTACTGTAGGCAAGGGTTGACACAGAAAAGGGAACACACTTACAAGAGATGTGACGGAAGATGGATAAAAAAAAAGAAAGCCACAATAGATGAAAAACAAACCCAAATGGATGACATTAGATAACAGGTACAGGGAGAAAACCATGACAATCAATTACTAATGTTGACTATTCTTATTTTTAAAAAGCCGTCTTATCACTTAGATTATAAACAGTCATTTCTATAATATACTAATTTACCATATAACTTTCTCTCTTTATGTTATATATAAAGTGTATTACATTTACATTCACAGCCTTCGGCAGCTGCCCTTATTCAAAACAACTTACGTTTATCTCTTTTATACAACTGAGCAATTGGGGGTTAAGAGCCTTTTTCAGGGGAATGGGAATCAAACCCTGATCTTCCAGATAGCAGTCAAAGACATAAATCACTGCACTACCACTTTCCCATTTCTCAGTGAAATTAATGTCTTAAGCAGTGGGATGTTTCTTATAAGCCAAAATAATATTACTATTACAGTAAAGAACATATGTGATGGGATTCGAACCCAGATCTCAATTAGCAGTTTACCCACTTCATCCCACTTCCCGCCAACATGACATAGGAATACATTTTTAACGGGCATTCATTCATCTTCTATACTTGCTTATTCCCTAATTCGGGGTCACAGGGATCTGCTGGAGTCCATCCCAGCCATCTTTGAAAGGGTGAAAGGCAGGAGTGGGACACCCTGGATAGGTCACCAGTCTATCACAGGGCCACACATACACTCATTCCTATTGGCAATTTAGAACCACCAATTAATCGAACATACATGTTTTTGGACTGTGGGAAAAAAACAGAGAACCTGGAGTAAACCCACACAAGCACGGGGAGAACATGCAAACTCCATACAGAAACATCCCTGCCAGGGAATCGAACCCGGGACCTCCTTGCTGTAAAGTGCTAAGCACTAAGCTAACGTGCTGCCCCTCAGGCAGAACATTGAAAAAAAAATTATGTATAATTTAATTTGTTTTTTCAGGGTTTTTTTTCGGTAAAATAGATGAATAGAATATTATATCAACATGGCAGCTATAAGGATACAACAAAGGATGATGCAAGAAAATGTCAAAGAGAAAGATTTTTAAAAAATCAAAGGAAAAAGAAAGAAAGGAAAAAAAAAAATGTTGAAGATCCTTAAAAAAAATGTGTTTAAAAACATGTGCTATTAAATTGCATGAATATACTGTTGCAGTTCTGCTCCTATAAAACAGTTATGTGTTTCACGAGGGCCCCTGAATGTGCATGCTGTGAATATTAACCAGTTCAATTGTTCCCTGAGTGATGCTACCATGAATGCATTATTCATCCGGTCTGACTCTGCCACCGAGGGTTACACCGACTCAGGGCAAGAACAACCCTGATCAACCCTGAGAGCTTCACACACAGCCAAAACTCTCAGCCTGCTCTCTTAGTGGTCAGCTAACGAACAGCTGAGAGGTGGAATAAGAGCTGAGAAAGTGAAGAGAACGCAGGCAAACAGATTGCCAAGCCTCAGGCTGAGATCTTATTGTGGCTTCTTGAATTGTGCACTGCAGGGCTTCACTGGGCAGCTTTTCTCCAGCCTACATTACTTGTCTGCTTACAATAACATACACATCGTCATCCTTGAACTATGATAATGCCCCCAGGGATGGCAGCTGTTACCCCAGAAGAGTTCAGCTTATGACAGATATTATGGATGAAGTCGGGCGACTGAGGTGTCAGATCATTTCCCCATCGCGGATAATTCTTCTATACATGCTTACCTGCATATCGGCTTCTTAATGGCATTTGGCAGACGTTACAGTCTGAGCATAACCCTATTACGTTCACTTATTTGCACTCGTAAGTCCCTTCGGCTGTGTGATTCGGGGGCTATAAATAAAAAGCACCGGGGTAATTTCTGTTTAAATCAGTAGTAAACATATGCAATAACTAGACAATACATGCCAGTTTACAAACCACCGCATGACAGATCCTATCATGATTACGGAAGGATAGTTACATTTGGGAGATAATTATTTATTGTGAGTTTTTACTTTCTGAGGAACTTAAGCTTAATAGAATAATTTTTCAGCAGTGTTTTTTTGTTCCTCTAAAAAGCGACACAGCAACAGACAGTTAAATATATACATGCTATATTAACGCATGTTATTTAAGATTTAGTCCCACCCGTCCCCCTATAATAGCCTCATCATTGTAGCCACAATAGTGTTAAGATCAGACACTAATGTTAGGTGAGGTCTATCTGGAGGAATGTCATAATAAACAGATTCTTCGGGGTCAAAGGCAACAGTGAGCGGGATTTAGGATGTGGTAGGATGTGATCCTGGATTTAACATTCTTTGTTAATCCTGAATCAACATTTCAATTAACCAATCATAAACATCTGATGTCATTAGCGCGTTTTGACCGAATCCGCCTCAATCCTTTTTTGATTCTTTTCTGTTTCTTTGTCCACAAACAAACTGAAAAACTTTAACGAAGTAAATGCTAAAAAAATATTATTGGCTGAGACTCTGAAACAATTTACTGATACTGATGATTGGATCACAACATGCAATTAGATTTAAACTATATTAAAATAATTGATGACAGTCCAGAGACAACATTAGAGAATTTAGACTGTATTGATTCCAATGATTCAAAATAACCATTAATGAATTTAGACACTGAATCATAAACAATCACTAATTGAATGTAAAATGTTCTGAAAGGGTGAACCTGTAGAACCGCAAAAAAGCAACGTTCTTAATATAAAACAGGGTTTAACATTATTTCATTCAATTACAACCTTTTGAAATTTAACAATCACAAGCCAGATTTGTATAACCATCAATTTATATATAAATGTATTGTTTTTTTCCTGCACACACACCTAAATACATTCAACTGCAAACACACACCTATTTTTTGGTCCTAGAGGTCAGGAAAATGTTCACACATTAACTAAACTGCACATACATGATGTATGCAATTGTTCAGTACAGCATGTAATGTATTACAGATGACATTTAAGTATTTTGTGTTTTTGATATGTAAAAAATACATTTGTAATATTACATTTCGATTTACAAGAAGGAAAAGATTCAAAAATAGATTAAGGCGGGTTTGGTCAGCACACGCTGATAACATCAGATGGTTATGATTGGTTGATTGCAATGTGCAATCCAGAATAAACAAAGGAAGTTAATCCAGGATCACATCCTATTCGGCAAAATCACATCCACCCAATCACACTGCAAGGTTTTTTCTACAGCTGTTGTTTTAAATGTAACTAATATTAGATTCCCAGTGTAAATGAACTGACCGTCATGCACAAAAGAACAAATTCTACATATGAGAGGACACAGCAGTGTCCTATCATACATGAACACGGGAGACACTGAAGGCAGCATTTACACCTCAGGTGCTTACATTTATACGGTGATATGCAGTGGACGACACAGAATTAATGATGAGTCATTGAGGAGGAAGAGGATGAGGAGAAAAAGGGATAATAGCATGTTGTAGATCAGTGGCTGCTATTTTACTATGAGGGTGGTGTGTGTGTGTCTGTGTGTGGATACGGAGCCGGAGTCAGGAGTGGTGGAACTGTAAAGTGAACGCCTTCAGCCAAATCCATTATGTTTCTGTTTGTAGTTACGCACCAGTGCAGAATGATGATGTGTGTTAGTTAAAAACGACGTCGAAGTTGCATTACTGTTCACACTGCGGTCACATTGCAAAGCATCTAACATATAAAAGAGGCATAAGACAGAATTTATAAACTCAGATTCCATGCGGTTTGTGCTGTTCACACTGTGATGGAAAAAAAACCCCAGATCTGAGTCAAATGTGGGCCAAACAAATCGGATTTGAGCCTGTAGTGTGAACGTAAAGTGAATGTTTCTGAAATTTACAACATGTAGAGTCATTTTAATAAATCTTTTATCCCAGTAAATTGACCTTTATTTGTTCATTGTTTTCTTTAAACCAGTTTTTTTTTATTTCCGTTCCTGTAAATCGTCAGCGATCGGTTGACTTCAGATACCCATAACTTTTTTTTACAGTTAGTATAAGAAAAAAAATACATTTTCTTAATTCTTTGCACATTAAATGAAATTCAAAAAAGCAACAAATTCACACAAACAGCAATAATTATTCTTTAAACCATATTTTATATTTTTTATTACATTTATATATTGTTTGCCTTGCGTGGTTAGAACTTTATTAACACGAATGTGTTACTCCACGCCACCAGAGGTCCTTATTTAAACTCCATCTTAGTTAATCGTGAGTTAAATACCGCACCTGATTCCTGTAAACTTCACATATTTTGGAAAATCCCTTGTTTAGTTATTTAATAAGCACTTTTGGTCTTATACAGTTACACATAATATGTCAAAGGTAATTGCTAAAGAGTTAATGTATAACTAAACACACCAATTTTAAAAGATAGTTTTATAGCTAGGTTCAATACACAGCTACATAACATTGTTTAGGACACATATAAAAAGCACCGATAGCCACCTTAATTTGAATAAGAGCCAAATGACCTTTAAAAGCAATCAAATCTATTGCTAATCAACCCAATTCTGCTGAACAGCAATCTTCCCTCCAGGCATATCTCAATTTATCCCTATATTCCCAGTCCAGACTATTAGCAGCCTTAATTAAAGCGTTCAGTTAGACTGTCAGATCATGTAGCATCAAAAAACACAGCAAAAATGTCTGTATCAATATTTTAAGGCGATGGGGTTAAATCCCGATGCTGCATTTGTTATATTGTAGCTTAACCATCAAACCATCAGCATATGTTCAGTCTGAAGCCGAGTGATGTTTGCGTTTCCCTGAACCTCATAGATGAACGCTTTGTCGTCATGCTTCACTGCTCCTAACCGAACAAATCTGCAAACAAATACAGCACCTTATGCGTTATTCCGACTAATTCTGTTATCGGGCTTTATCATACCATCCCATCTGTGCACAACCAGCCTGACAGACGTCCAATAGTATCTATGCATGAGTTTCTCCTGTTTTTTTTTTTTTTTTTAGACACAATATTAACTTCACACACAGAATTGTCGGATTGGTGACAAGGCCTAGCGTAAGTTCCCAAATAATGCAATAGAAATGCATTCACCCTTTCATAAGAAGATGAGAGGTTTCAATACAAATGATGCCCCAGCCATTCTGACTATAAAGGATGACATTTTCTTTCTTTCCTATCCTTCACAATGACACTAGCAATTATTGGCCAATAAAACCCTTTTCAAATTGCATCCCAGAAGATAACGATGCCTTCTCACAGCAACAGGACACGTTTTTGGTTAAAATAGTTCTGCGTTCCGTCATTAAAAACATTTCTCCGTCATTTATATTTCAGATCATGAATTTATTTTTCATAAAAGGAACCATAAATTATCTTTCATTCATCATCTATACCCACTTTGGGGTCACAGGGATCTGCTGGAGTCTAGTCCAGCCGTCTCTGAAAGGGCGAAAAGCAGGAGGGGTACACGCTGGACAGGTCACCAGTCCATCACAGGGTAACACACACAATCACACTCACTCCTATGGGCAATTTAGAATCATCAATCAACCTAACATACGTGTTTTTGGACTGTGGCAGGGCACCGGAGAACCCGTAAACCCACTCAAGCACGGGGAGAACATGCAAACTCCACACAGAAAGACCCATACCCGGGACTCGAACCTAGGACCTTCTTGCTGTAAGGCAACAGTGCTAACTACTAACCCACGGTGCTGCCGAAACCATACTTATGATGAAGAATATTCATTTATTGAATTTGACTGAAACACAGCCTGAGGGTTAAATGCACTACAAAAACAGTCTAAAAAAGATGAAATATGCAGTTGCTGCCTTTTGCCCTTGGCTTTAATTTACTGGTTAAAAAAAAAATCTGAACTTTCAACTCAACCTTAATCTTGCCTACTTTTATTTACATAATAAAGCACCTTTACATTCAAATAAAGACTTCACTACAGTCAGTTTAGCACAAGTGTTAACAAGGAGAACTGTGAAGCGCAATTACTGCTCGTTCAGCTGAAATGCATCACTTGGAAGAGAATTGTATTTAATATCAACAGCAGACTAGTTCAACTGACCATGTGTGTGTGATGCGGTTCCTAAGTTTAATAGTGGTAGTAGTAGAAATGTACACACTTGTTTTACACACTTGAGTGCAGACATGCCTTTAATAACATTTACTTAAAACATTTTGTGGATACAGTGACAGTGGCGAGTAACAGAGCCAAAGAAAAATGCTGAAATTAGACATGTGCTTAAATTTGTTTTATCATTTTTATCATATTCCGAACTTACAGCAATACAGTGTAAACAAACCGGATAGCTAAGACAATATATCTTATTAAGAATATATATTTTATAGACCATATCAATACATATACAATATCGTATATATATCAATATATATATATATATATATATATATATATATATATATATCATGAAAAATCTCACTATTTATATATAAATAATAATCATCATATTAGTAAAGATCGGCCGATATTGATTTTTCAGAACCGATACAATCCCTTTTACGTTAGCGATAACTGATATGTGAAACCGATATTTATTTATTGTTTCAGTTAGGTTGTTACGCAGTTTTGACTAAACTACTAAACTGAACAAGCATCTTGTATAACACTATAACAATATTTCTATTTAAACTAATAAAAAAAATACAAACTATCTAAATTGAGATATATCTTTGTCATATTACTTAATTTGCGTGTGTTGTAAGTACTGATATTTAATGTTAAAGAAAGTAAAGCAGTTGAAATAAGCAAATGTTTACTACGAATGCTAATGTTAACCCGTCTTTACTTTTGTGGTGTAAAGCAAAACCGATATCACTGATACCCCAAAACTGTTAATTATGTAAAAAATATCGTTCAAATATCGTTACAAAATAAACAAAAGTGATTGTTGTTCAATTTTTGCATTTTACATTACTAAAGTATTAAAAAATTAAACTTTATTAAAATCATGAATTTTTTTACTTTTTAAAATTATGACCTAAATATTGTAACGTTCAGGGTTTTTTGGATTCATGGTTTTGTTGATGTTCTTGTGCTATGTTGTTTTTGTTTGATGTTAATTGTTTTGTGTCTAGGCTAAGCTATGCTAGCTAGCTAAGCTAGCCTATGCAGTCTGTTTGGTTTACTTTTTGTTTTGTCCTCATGTCTTCCTGTCATGTGCTTTCCTTTTCCTTGTGTCTTGTTTTTATTGGTTGTCCTGTGTTTGTGATTGTGTTCAGGTGTGTCTTGTTTGAGTTTAAGTTTTTAGTGTATATACATATATATAACATACGCTTTGTGTTTCCTTGTCTGCTTGTGGATTGTTGTTTGTCCGTGTTTTCACTGCGATGAGTTCATGCTAGTGGTTATGTCAAGTTTGTCAAGTCAAGTTAGTGTTTGTCAAGTTAGTATTTGTCAAGTCAAGTCAGTTTATGTTTGTGTTACTCAGTGAAGTAATCGTTACAAATATCATGTATCACATATACGTTTTGTGTAATATTAAGTATTAGAATAAATATTCTATTTTATTTAATTGTTTACTTTACTTTATTTGTTTTTCAATGAAGCAACAAACCTGTAGCGGATAATATGTTTACAAGCCTTAATTGCAAAGTTCAAACAAAGTATTCAACAATCAGTATAATTTTTTTTTATTTAACTATTTATATTTTTTGTAGAAACATTGCCATTTTTAAACAGCGCTAGCATACCACATCTTCAGAACATAATATCGCACGCTGCCTGAGTTAAAGCGCTAAAATATTAAGCTTTTAACCCAAAGACTATTCTACACCAAAGTGTTGCCAAATCTTGGCATTTCAAGCTGCTGAACATCAGTGGCCTTATAACAGCAGTCTGTCTGTGCAACAGAACAATGAGCCACTGGGTACAATTTGTGTATACTCACGAGGGCAACAGAAAGAAACAGCTAAAACAGCTAAAAATGTTTCTAACGCTGGTTTGGTTTGTTTAATGCAGCATTCGTAAATTATTCATTAAACACAGTTTTACATTAATAATGAAATACATTTATGCATGTACGTACGGTTGGACTGGAATATATGCATCTCTACAAGCTTAATTTATGGATCATGGCTATTAATGTTTTTATTAGATACAACAAATACAAAAACTAGGTGGATTTTATTTCATATAATGTAATACTAGATTTTTTTTTCCTGCATACCCTGGAGAGCATTTCTTTCCTAAATCTAACATCTTACTAAGTAAATCTGTCACCAGCATGATTGACCATGGTCTTACACACATTTCCTGTGATTGCAGCATTGCACTGATAATAGCTTGAAGCCGTTGCAGAACTCTATTGAAGTAAATTCAGTTCACTCATCCAGGACACACTCAATTCTAACAGACAGTCTATTTAGGTTTTCTTTTATGCCATTGTTCAGCCTGAAGGCACTATGCCAGTTTGGTTTAAAAGCCATTTTGGAATGTAAGAGTTTAAAAAAAGGAAAGAAAGCGTATTCAATCTACTAGATCAATGGGCTCTCTATAGGAGTCATTGTAACATGCTGACAAGGTGGTATAATGGCCATAAATTATACTAGGGCTGTGTAAAAAAATCGATACAGCTAACTATCATGATATTTTTCTTACGTTATTGTATCGGTATTCCAATGCCTAGTATCGATACATATTTATCTTACATTTAAAACTGTTTTTGTTTATGTTTAATATTTAATTCAAACCGTCAGTTCATATCAAATGACTTTCTCTGGAACTAGCCTGGGACTAGCCTCAGCCATGACTGCACCATGCGCCTGAGCGTGCACTAGAGTAGACAGTGAATTGTTTTCGGGTAGATCTACACGGCTCTGTCAAAGCGTTTCCATAGGAGCTCCACCACCTCTGAGTGGAGTCTCCATTCCTCGGGCCTCAGACTCGGCCTTGGCACGACATCTTCTCTCAGGAACACTTGGATATAGATCATTGTCAGTGGGCTATGTTTCCGACCAAGTCCACTAAAGGATCTGGCGTACTACCTTGTAAAGCGGGTGCAAGTGCTTGCCCTGGTGCTTGATGTAAGCGACCACTGACATTTTGTCTGGCATACTAGCACATACTGGCCCCTCAGGTCTGGAAGGAAGTGTTTTAGTGCTCGAAACACTGCTAGCATCCTCCGGCAATTTATGTGCCATAACAGATGAGTATCGCCCCACAGCCCTTAGGCATAGTTGCCACCTATGCACTAGGAACCAAGGGTCCCTCCATATATAAAAGGTTCGAGGCATCGCCGCGAGAGGAAGGTGACTAGGATAGTGAGCCAGGGACCCCAGGAAGGTTTGAGCACTGTATTCCGTGGTGTGATTGCTTCACCCCGCATCCCCTTGTACCTGAAAGCGGCAAGGCACCAGTGCCTCTCTGTGGCCTGAAGAGGCACTAATGTGCTTATTGTTGGATTATCATAAAAGATGGAACTTAAAAATACAAGAACTTAAATCTAGAAGGTTAGACCCCCTTACTCAAGTTATGGAGGGAAAGGTTTGCTCGATCAGTTGAGTTCATTCAAGTTATTAGGATATTCGGCAAACTCAAAGAACCCTTTCATGAAAAAAAAGTAAGGATGTAATGGCAGTGGGAAAATGGCTTGGAAGAGACTAAAGAATTGGTACAGCTTGAAAACGATACTGCTTCGTGTCCGTAGGATGCAGATGGTGTTCTGGAGCAACCAGTGTTTCAGATTGCTGACTGAGTTCCACAACACTGGATTTGTGTTTCTTTATCTTCCTTATAGAATTCGTCTATTAGTTACTCATATGGAAGCTGCAGGCATTTCCGAAATGTCTACTGCAGCTTAATAAATAGGACAAATCCTATTCAGGTCCATCAGTTGCAGAAATGATGTTTAGACAAAAGCATTAAACAGCTGCTAGTAATTTTTTCACCAGAGAGTTAAAGACATTCTGCAGAGAGCATTAAGGGATTTTCACTGCGAGTAACAGATCCTGTGCGTTTCCAGGGCAAACATTTCAGCATGTTGTGTCATTGATCTCTTAATGACACGGAAACCACAGATTCTACTTTATTTCCTGAGCATCAAATAGATTTTCAATCAGTAAAGACAAACTTGATATATAGCAATATATATAAGTATTTTTATATTGTTTTGTTTAGAATTGAGAATACACTTACAATACTACGATGCAAAAATGACAGTATTTGTATTTATAGCTATCAAAATATCGCCATTTGAATTAATATAGAGTCGTACATTTATTTAGATATTTTACATCACTAGCAAAATAAAAAGCAAATAAAAGAAAACTAACATGAACATGGTGGCTTAGTTGCACGGTTGACTCAGAGCAAGAAGATCCCAGGTTCGTTTACCCTTCGGGGGTCTTTCTGTGCGAAGATGTTCTCCCCATGCCTGTGTGGGCTTGTGTGGGTTTAAAAAACATGTATATTAGATTACCTGGTGATTCTAAATTGCCCATAGGAGTGAGTCTGAGTGTGTGTGGTTGTTTGTGTGTATGTGGCCCTGTGATGGACAGGTGACCTGTCTAGGTTGTACCCCTGCCTTTTTGCCCAGCAAAGACTCCAGCAGATCCCTGTAACCCTGATTTGGAATAAGCGTGTATAGACAATGGACTTAATAATCCAAGTCATCGGGGAAGCATGGTGGCTTAGTGGTTAGCACTGTTGCCTTACAGCAAGAAGGCCCATTCGGGGGTCTTTCTGGGTGGAGTTTGCATGTTCTCCTCGTGCTTGTGTGGGTTTACTCCGGGTTCTCCGGTTTCCTCCCGCAGTCCAAAAACATGTATGTTAGGTTGATTGGTGATTCTAAACTGCCCATAAGAGTGAGTGTGTGTGTGTGTATATATATATATATGTGTATATTACCATATATTACCTAATATGATGTCCTACAAAACTAGGATTTCTCTTGTATGTTCATTATTTGCAATAAAATATAAGACTATATTAAAATATTAAGAAGTCTATATTTTTCTAGGTTCCATGTAGAACGTTATAGTGTTTATACCACTTGATTTTCCTGCACTGATTAATGATGCAAACAGAATATAAATGAGTCATTTTTTTTTCCGAATGAATACATTGACTAAAACATTTCAATTTGGGCCTCCTGGGTCTGTGTACCAGATGTTGTGTCTCGGTTTTAGTTGTAATGCTGTTACTGACTAGTAGCTTATTGTAGAGTTTTTCTAAGCTGTTAATAATTCCTTTAGATAATGACAGCCTGGATTCCAGAACACTGGTTCTACAAATCACACCGACTCCATGAACACACAGCAGTGCCATTTATACTTCTGTGTCAGCATCATTAGAATACTACTGTACAATAAGTACTATTGTAGGAGTAATTAGTCAAATAAGAGTTGTTTTTGAAGTAATAAAAATCAACTAAGTCTATTACAAAAAGAGGAAATTAATAAATTAAACAAAAAAATTAAGACAGCGCGTCAAAATAAAAATAAAAAGGTCACGTTAATACTAATGTAATTTATTACCTAGAATAAAATTTTTGGATTTAAGAGCTGGACTTAGATTAAAGCACAACCTTCGTCCTTTTTAAGAGAACCTAAAGGAACAGTCAGCTTCAGTTGTATGATAGATCCAGATGCAGTATAAATACAGGCCTATCTTTAATGCGGAAGGGTTCAGGTGTTTAAACCAGGTTACAACAAGTCAGCAAACCATCTTTTTTTGTCACATCAGCATCTTAAGGTCAATGATATTCTGTTGCATTGTACAGCATCAGCACACATTACCCCAAGCAAATTACTGCGGAATGCTATTAGTTTCAGGGAGGGATGCCTCCCACTGTAAAAGTGCTGACCCATGAGACAAAAAGTTGACTCACATCATCCCTCTCCCTCTAGACAGCCTGTTCTTTCAAGAGTAAAGCTCTATTTATCAGGGCAGCGTCTAAGAAAGCCGGTTTTTAATATGCTAATGATGTAGCATTATGTTTGTAGCATTATAATATTATTTACTTTGACATTCTGACATATAATCAATCATTTTTTTTAGTTACCACATGATGGATTATCCATTAGGCAAAGTGTAATCAAATACATGCATTGTCACCTTTTGTGTATGTCGTTTGTGAAAAATTACAAAAATAATTATGAGAACATGAAACAATAGTGATATTAATCTTTAGCAGGTAAAACACATTTTTACACCTTTCCTGTTACTGTTGAAAATAAATTTGGGGTAAATTGTTTGACAAGTCTAATTGGCGAAGGTTCTAAAAAAAAAAAAACGCTCCCAAAGCGTTTCAACACAGCATAACGGTCGGCTTATTTATATTTATGGTATTTTGGCAGACACCCTCATCCAGAGCCACTTACATTTATTAGTTTTTATACAACTGAGACATGAAAGACTTGTGCACCGCCCCTTAAATAAAATGCTACAGAATTTGATTTTTGTAGTCGTCTAATTCTTTAAAAAAACATTCTGGTTTAAATTTATGTGCGTGTCTTTATTTGCAAATATACATTCAGGATGAGAGAGAGAGAGAGAGAGAGAGAGAGAGAGAGAGAGGGGAAAGAGAGAGAAAAAGAAGGAGAGAGAAAGAGAGAGGAAGAGAGAGAGAGAGAGAGAGAGAGAAAGACAGATAGAGACAGTGAGAGAGAGAGAAAGAAAGAAAGAGAGAAAGACAGAGAAAAAACTGTTAAGAAGACCAGTTAAGGTTCTTGTTGTTCACTGCACTCATTCGATGCATCAGTGGTTTGAGAAACAGCAGCAACATATAAATGTAGATTTACCATCGACTGTAATGTTCATCAGATGCTAAAAATCCGATCTACATGTTGAAACATTCAATATCAAATCTAAACAGTGTCAGCTGGTGTAAAAACTGGAGAGGACGGCACAAAGAACTAAAATAATCAAACTGTTAAACGGTAAATAGCTGATAGTGATGATGTTTCATTACAGTGTTATATATATACTGTTACTGTTAGTAAACACAATAAATATACAATTACTCAGTACATCAATGTGTAATGGTTTATTATCAGTAATAAATGAATTTGATTTAGCCGTTTATACCGGATTTAGAGATGCATGCTGTAATACGAAAATTCTCCACTAGAGGGAAAAAACAACAAAAGGCATCACTTACATCGAATTAAATTGAGCTGGAATGAGACTTGTTATAAACAGTCTAATCACATGAGATAAAAAAATATAAAAACAATATTTATTCATTAGTAACAAAAGTGGGGTAAGAATGTGAAACAAGCCAATTAGAGCTCACTTTCAAACCAAATTCATGGACCTACATACACACTCGTTAACAAAACATAAAACACACAAATACAGTTTTGACTTTTTTATCAAATAATAATATAACTAAGAATAGAATACTGAATAATTTTATTTGATTATTTTACGATATATATTTAGCTTAATGTTAACATGGTAAGTAGCCCCAGCGCCCCCTAATGACCTACTGCCACAGAGTGTAAATATCCGTCGAAATATCCGTCTGATTATATCTCAGTCCGTGGATTTCTTCCAAATAACCTTTGAACCCATGATGCCAGCTTTTCGTTTGTAAGTAATAAAGTGAAAATTGTTCTGTGTATTTTGTAAAAGACACCATTCTCATTACTAGATAAACAGATAGCTGAGACGAGACAAGCTTTGGCTTCCCACAAAGGGAGATGGGCAAAAAATCAATACAGGTCTATACGAGGCCCAGCACAGCTGATGAAAAGCCCACACAGGATGATAATGGCTATGGATTTTTAATCGGCTGTCGTGTTTCATTCTTGCTTTGCGAATATAATATACTAAGTCATGATTAATGTCTATACAAGTAGCTAAGTGTATTTATTGCTTTTTTACAGTATCTCTACCAGTATTGCGGCTTTTATACAGTCTCAACAGAGGATAATACACTTTCTGGTAAATAGGAAGACGTTGTCCTAGCGTTGTTTGGTTCTGTTGATTTTATTATGATTTTTGTTGATTTCTACATTTTAAGTATTTGGCAGACGCCCTTATCCAACTTTCATTTATCTATTTTATACAACTAAACAATAAAAGGTTAGGAGCCTTGAACAGGGGCTCAGAGGTGGCAACTTGGTGGTGCTGGGAATCGAGCCCCGATCTTCGAATTAGCAGTCCAACACCTTAACCACTGTGCTATCACTTCGCTTTTTTAGGTGTGTATAAAATGGATTTTTCTTGAATTTGTTTAAAAACTAGCTGCACCGTTGCAATTGTTTAATGAATAAATCATTTTGTGCTGATTCAGTTGATTCATGTTCGATTCAATTTGATTCTTTTGATGACTGGAAACAGAAGTTATGAGATTAAAGGGACAACCCTGAGGTATTGCTCGCTGTCTCTCTCTCTCTCTCTCTCTCTCTCTCACACACACACACACAAACACAGACACAAACTAGCACAACACACACACATACACACACATTCTGTCTCTCGGTAGAGTTCGGGGTTCCTCTGAGGCTGATTTGGAGACACTCCGAATCCCAGCTGGACCACGTGGGGTCAGGGCCAGAGCTTGGCATGGCTTGGCTAACTGGCACATCTCATTTGGCTCTCTTGTTTCTATGGCAACAAGCTATGTCTGTGTTTTAAATGTTTGCTGAATGAAGCGAGAGTAGAAGTGTGTGTATTTTGTGTGTAATGTGGGTGATTCTCGCCAGTCTGAAAATACAGTTATTCGAATATTAAAGCAATGTGGGATTTTTTTGGTTTGTACTTCTGTTGAGAAAAGGAATAGAAAGAAAAAGAAAGAAAGGAAGACAGGTGGAAACGGTAAATAAAGGGTATATTCATCTACCTGTAAATTGTCTAAACGGGACGTTACGTCTCCTGAGTACTAATATTAATAATTTTTACTGGTAGTGTATCCCATGTTGAGAATTTTTCATTTCATGTTGCTTTTTACTCTCAATTTCCAGCTCTGTTTTTATATCAGCCTCTCTCTCTCTCTCTCTCTCTCTCTCTCTTTCTTTTTCTCTCTTTCTATTGACTAGGAAAAATAAGTGCAAATTGCTCATGGAGACTCCAGCTGTGTGAGCTCTAGTGAGAATTGAGCTGACAGAACCAGATGCTGGTAGTGTAGCACCCCTCTCTCTCTCTTTCTCTCTCTCTCTCTCTCTCTCTTTCTATCTCTCATAAGGCTGCATGGATGGAGCAGCGCTTTTAATCAACCTGCCAACCTGGACGGCAGAGAGGACGTCTTTCTCATTCTTATTCTCCACCTCGTATTATTGTGGTCATTTTGATAAGACACCATCTGGTACATGTTCCTTTCTCGAGTTGCTCATGAAACACATCGGAAGTGTGTAGGAGTTGTATTATAATAAAGAAGAGAATAATTATACAGAAATATAAATTTGTATATAAATATTTGAGCACCTAAATAAGTGCTGCATATAAAAATGTATATGAATATTTAAGTTCTTCAGCATCACTCTTAAGTTCATCAGGGGGACGGCTCATGTTAGATGTTTTGGGGAGAAAGCAATGGAAGCCAGATTAAGATGGTTTGGACATGTCCAGATGAATATATTGGTAGGACGATGTTAGAAATGAAGCAACCAGGCAGAAAGCAAAGTGAAAGACCAAAGAGGAGAACATGAAGTTAGTGTGTGTGAGTAAAGAGGATGTAGAGAATACGGTTAGGGGAAGACAGATGATTCGCTGTGGTGACCCCTAATAGGGAACAGCCGAAAGGAGAAAAGAGAAGAAGAAGAAGACTTTTGATTACTGATGATATTTTTCTCTTTTCTGCCTAATTTACAGGCGCTTGTATTATGGATGCTTTACATAATAATAATAATATTATTATTATTATTATTATTATTATTTAAAAATAATAATAGTCCAATCCAGTGCAGTGTAATATTAGTCATAAAGTCCAGGCTTGTATTCCTCTCAAGTAGAAACCGCATCTGATTCCAGCTGTTTAATCAGTTGATCTTTGCTTTCAGTTGTGGGTCACTCATGTGTGGTGTCTAGTTAGAAGTTCGTTTGAATGGAAAACCCTGCATCCACACAGACGCTTTTCTGATATGATAATGTTTTTTTTAATTATTATTAATAATTATGGGATATTCGCCTTTATTAATAAGACAGAAAGAGAGATGAAGCAGAAAAGAGAGAAAGGGGGTGGAACCTGGAAAGGACCCAAGCCAAAATCGAACCCGGGTTGCCTTAGCGCAATCGCACATGCGGCTGGTGGCGCCTTAACACATTACACCACGATGTTGGCCAATATTGTAATTGTAATACCTTACGTTATGAAACCCGTTGCAAATGTCAGCCATTTGTAACAGGCAGTAATTTTCCGGTTATATGCAGGAATTTAATTGAACAGTAAATTAAATATATAAACTATTTAATTAAATCTAAATTGAAACCCGGAGTCCAATTTCTAGGTATAGGAGGAAACGGTAATTTCTTTCTTTAATAGATAGTAAAAATCTTGCGGTTTATGACGGAATAATGTTTTTTAATGTATGAAGTTATTTCACTTTATAACATAAACAAAGCCTAGTAATTTTTGTGGAATAAAAGTAATAAAAAAATTAAAAAAAACATTTTTATTGAAAAATAATTCGAACTTTGCTTTGCGTCAGGTATCACATTCCCACATATCTGATTCTTTCCAAAGAACAGCCCACTTGCCCTATGTTTTATTCCTTGCTTTGAGCTAGATAAAGGAAACACATAGCATGACGCAATAGGAAGGTAATGTGGAAAGGGATATGGAAATCAGGCACAACTTAAAATCTTTTTATTTCTATGTCTAATTTTAAAATATTAGAATCTTTTGTTAATCTTCTAAGAATCAAAAAAACCAGAAGCGTCAATTAGACTAATGCCAACTCAGTCTGGAGTATAAAACCATTTAATACATGTTTTATTGCAGTGGCTTTTATTGCCCTTTTGTTTCTCAGATGATAATTTATGACTAGCACGACTCACCTCATCGCACCTCATCCTGCTTCTATAATCCAAGCATTTCAGGTGTAAATGTATGATTTGTAAATAAAATAGGTGAAATACAGCGTACATCCATGTTAATGTTTAAAATACAACAAAATAATATGCTAGTAAGTAAAAATACCCTGACGTAATAATCGTAGTAGTATTTATAATAGTTATTAATGAATCCCGAGGGTGTACCCCTCCTCCCAGAGACGGCTGGGAAATGAATTAATAAATAATAAATCCTATGTATTATTGTTTGTTATTGTATAATAATATTATATGCATACATTATTTTTCGTAGTAGTAGTGATAATAGTACTTAATGGTGACCCAATACTGCATATCACAACCACATTTACACTGCGGGTTTTGATGCCCAATTCCGATTTTTTAAGGAACCGCTTACATCATCTTTTTTAAACTTTTTTATATACATGTTCTTTAATGGATCTTCTTTTTTTAGTTTTTAAGTAAAAAAAAATTTTATTAAAATATTTAAAGCTTGAAATTTCTTTTTTGTATAAACAATAATATGTGATTAAAATAATGTCATATTTATTATATATATATATATATATATATATATCGCGCTGTTGGTGTCCACCTAAATTGACCTCATGTGCCACCGTTGCTTATTCATGGCCGTTCGACTCGCATTGACAGGTAAAAATCCGATCTATCTGTTTACATGGCAGACGTTAATGTACGTATCCGATTATTTCCACATACGAATGAGGCCTGAAATCCTTCTGAAAATATCAGAATCCACGTGCTTTTTTTCTGCTTACACGGTCGTCAGTTGTCTCCCATCTGTACCACATTAGAAAAAACAATCGAAACTGGGTCACTTGGGTGTTAAATGCAGCCTTAAAAAGCAAACGAGTTCACCAAAACAAAAGAATCGATCCGAAAAACAATAACGGAAACGAGCCACTAGGTAACAGAATTTAAAAAGGAAACACAGCACAAAGTATTAGAATAAATCTGACTTTATTTTAATCACATATTATTGTTTATACAAAAAAAGACATTTTCAAGCTTTAAATATTTTAATTAAAAAATGTCTAACTTAAAAACTGAACAAAAGAAGAAGATCCATCAAAAAAAACACGATAGAACAATTTCGGTTTATTCGTTTAATTTGTTTGTTGAATTAAGACTTAAAATTCACTCCTCAGCTACATTAATGCACTTTATCTATAGCTTTAAAACCATGAAGGTTATTTAGCAGTCACACTCTGTGCCTTTGGGAACCTCTGACACAATTATTGAAGCCGGGAGACCGAGAATCGCCCTGCCACTGAGTTCCATTACCATAATACCTCCTCACTTCACCACTCTCCATCTCTCCAGAGCCCTGTTATCCGTGTGCTGTTATCCAGGCTCCGAGTGTAAGAGGAATCAGGCTTTAGCCCACACAAGCTGCAGATATACAGCACTGAAATCCTGCTGAAAGTGTTATCCTGGGTTTAGTGCCATCAGCTACAACAAACTAAAATGTCTCGGTACTGAAAGATAACGTTACATTATAACTAGCATTATGAGGGAAGTGGTAGCAAAGTGATTAAGGTAATGGACTGCTAATTGGAAGACTGGGGTTCGATTGCCACCACCACCAAGTTGCAAATGCTGGGCCCCTGAGCAAGGCCCTTAACCCTCAATTGTTTAGATATATAAAGGAAATGAATGTAAGATAAAGGGTTCTGCTGACACAAACACTGTCCCACTATAACAATGCGCTTTGAGTCTTCTAAACACCACTGAACAGCTTTGGGATGAATTGGATCACAGATTATAGATTAAAATCTAATCTAAAATCTGGATTAGACAAATCATACTAAACTCTGGTAAATTTACTTACTAAAAAAAATGTTAGGGAGTTGGTAGCCCTATAAAAAGGAATAGTTCTAACAACCATATTAAGTTCTATGCTGGGAATCGAACCCCGATCTTCCAAGTATCAGTCCAACGGCTTAACCATTGTTCTACCACTTTCCAGATGTAAATGTTGGGATGAGAGTGCAGGGACATTTCTTGCAACTTATACAAATTCTTAGTAAAATAAAAGTAAACTTATCAATTTTTATTAGCACAAACTTTAATGTTTCTATGTTTGGTGAGCACTGCATTATTCCCCCAATGCCCCCTCCCGGCCGAAAATGAGGTGGCTGGGCCTACAGGGGCACTTAAACAGCTTCTAAAGCTCTTTAGAAGAGCAAAGAGAACAAAATCCTGCGAGCCGTGACAGGCTAAAGACAAATCTGATAAGAGTCCAGGTCTCTTTAGTGCGCCTGGAAGATTAGAGCTTAGCCGATAAAGCAGTAGATGGAAAAAGGGGTTCTTTCTCTTCATAGCACTAATGGATCCAGCTGAAATTCAGCAAATAAGGGACAGACTTCATGCACATCTGCACATCTGCACATCTTAAGTATAGAATCATTTCAGAAACATCAAACCAGCGTGTGTGTCTTTTTCACACACCGAACACAGATTCCCTTTTTCTGTTTAGTTAAACTGCTTTTCAAGGTATGTCTTTAATCGAAGCCCCCCCGGGCCTTTAATTATCTATTCACAAAAAAAAAATCTATTCGTTAATGTTTCTTCTTCCACACAACAATTGCTAAATTAACCTAAATTACAGCATTTATTATCTAGAAGAAGTGAGTTTAAATCGATGGAAAGAGGAGAGCATTTTTGAATGATTAAAGATTAAAGCCTGGTATATTCGTTTTTAAAGCACTTTAAGGAAAATATTCAGTATATTTAATAAATTTAAATGTGTAAATCTCTTTCACACAGGGTTTCATTTTATTGTACAGAATCGATCAAAAGTTGATTTGTTTATTATCCAGAGTAACTAACTCTATTAAAAAATTGAACAATTAGGATTGAGGGCCTTATTTAGAACCCCAGTGGATGCTGATCTTCCAAATGGCAGTCCAACACCCTAACCACTGTGTACCATTACAACCCCCCCACCCACACACACACACACACACACAAAGTTGCATACTTTCATACATGCGATTTCGGATGGAGCCACAGTCTTTTTGGGAAGCTTTATGACCACCTTCAAGAGTGTAACCTCCTTAATGCAGGCTTATTTAGGAAATTTCCTAAATTTCTAATTAACCCATGAACTAAAACATCCTTGAACTGAAAATGTGCCCTTTACCATGTAGCACTACTGGGTTTACAATGTTCAGCTGCGCTTTTTTTAACATCTGAACTCACGTTTATGGTTCTTTCAGTCTCTATTTCATCCTCTTATAAACAGGTTATTTAACAGTGGACTACATCAAGGCCCGATGCTGTTGGAGTCAGCCCGCATCAACCCCTTAGCTTTAAAACAGAGCATGCGATGGAAATTAAAGGTGGAAAGATAGATAGAAAGAGAGAGATAAAGATAAAAGATGCAGGATTGGATGCTTTAGCACCCGCAGTCGCTGCTAATGAGGATGAAGAGTCAATCCAGTGCTCCTGCATCTTGTCAGAGCCAGGCAGCTCTTTTGGTAATGGCTTGTTAGAAAGCAGCACAATGTCAGGGCTATGAATAAAAAGTGCTAACATGACAGCAGAGTCTCATTTGTCAAAGCGAAGGGATGTGCAGTCCTCTAATAGAGACAGCTGCAGAAATATGGATGTGGGACTGAAGGCAAACTTGTTAGTATTAATCATAGGACTCACAAGTTTTGTGCTTAAGCAGGATAAAATTAACAACGCTTGCGATCAATTAGGATTTTGCTTGAATTTTTAGTAATTATTTTTAAATCACGTTGCTTCCTAGACGGAAACAGAACACAGGACAAGAAAAAAAATGCCTCTTAGTGTTTTTTTTTCCAGTTTATATGAACTGGCAATTTTAAATAATAGTCGAAGAATCTGATAGAGTCATAATGTATTTTATCTCAGGTATAGCGTGTTGTCATGGCCACCATTATGGCCTCCTGCACTGCAAAAAAAAAAAATCTAAATATGAGAAATCAATGCGTTAAGAAGATACAGAATAAAAACAAGTCAAATTATCTGCCAGTGCAGGAAGATAATTACACTTGGTAAGATTTCCTGAAATAAGAAAACAGATCTAGGCTTGAGTAAAGAACAAAATGTCTTAAAATAAGCATTAAAACTTAAAACTAGCTTGTTGAAAACTAGCTTGTTAATCACGTTTGAAACTTTCGTTCAAACAGATCTTAAGTCTTAAATCTAGACTTACTAAACAGGAGAATTCCTCTTAATTAAGAATTGACTTTATATATTCTGACTTAAAATGTGCCGAAGCATTTAAACTTAAAACAAGTTTTTACAGCTAAAATAAAGTCTTAAAACAATACAAGGCCAAAATAAGGTTATGTCATCGCTAATATTATAGCAGCTACATTATAAACAAACTTTTCTTCTTTTTGTTTTTTTTTTTTTTCATCATCTTTTGGGTTTTTTTTTTAAGGTTATAAAATAAGTTGGCAGAAAATAGGATTTTAAAAAGTCAACTAGTCATACTTTCATGTCAAAAACGGCATAGCCTCACCGCTAGCTGTAAAGAAGCATTGTTAACTTCCTCTAACAGTGCTTAAAACACACTAAAGTTTTATCCTAGATACTCATTCTTTCAGTTAGATATTATATTAATATTTTTAATAAATTTATTAGATTATATGTAATTTTCTGCCCTACTGTGTATATAAAATGCTTAGCTATAACTTTAATATATTTACATGAGTGCTTTAGTGACTTGTCAGAGCGGTTATTATCGAATCAGATTCTGACCCATCATAGATTATTTAAGAATATGTCTTAATATGTCTGTAAATTTTGCCTGTTTGAGTCCTACTATGTGTTATGTTGTAACATAAGAGAGATTTATAAGCTAATTAACCATATAGTCGTTAACTACTATTTCTGGTCAGCTAAAAACTGAAAATCACAGCAATAATCTAAAAAAACGTATCTGAAATCTTGATTATGAAACTTGCTACTTGGTAAAATCGAGTGCTGAGAGACTTGTTCATCTTGTCATTTTCTGCGTCATATAATTGGTAAGAATTCGGACTAAGTCATACTTTTATCTCAGCTATAGCGTGTTGTCATGGCCACCATCATGTCTCCCTGGGCATCTTTTCAAGTTAGATGGATAATAGAAAGAAGTGATTCGTCTTCTAGATTAATCACACCCAGACAAACTTTTTCCTTTTCACCACCTACATCGAGAGTTGGACAAATTCATTCGTATTTCCGAATGCCGGAACACTGGAAGGAAAATTTGACTATAAATCGTCAGCACAGTAGCACCTGATCTGTCATGTGTCCTGCTTAAACAGTAGTTCAAATCCCATTTCAGCTAAATTTTAAAGCGCTGTATTTGTATTTAACCGGCTGCTTAATACACGGTAATAATGGATTCTATCGCTTTTAGCTGCTCTCTATGAATTACTGTAGTAGGAGTGTGGCATGTAAGCATCCATCCTAACCTAAAGTAAGACTTAGCCAAATCCTTCTGTTAAAAAGGCCATTAATCTGTTATGAGTCATGACCACATCTTTCTCCTCTGCTGAAAAAAACAAACAGATACGTGGCAGCCAATCAGCATCCATCGATTGACATACTTACATATTTAAATATTTCGACTTTATTGAGGACCAGTAAAAAAAAACCAATCAAATTATTATTATTATTAATAATAATGGCCGGTGCCGTGGTGTGTTGAGGCGTCGTCACCCACATTCGCAGTCGCACTCTGATGACCCGCGTTTGCTTCTGACCTCTCTCTCTCTCTCTAAATCCCCCATTAGGTCTCTATCTCCCCATCAAGTATCTGTGATCATTACTCAATCTTGATTATGAAACTTGGTTCGAGTGCTGATTTTGAGGCTTGTTCGTCTTGTCATTTTCTGCATCCTATAATCGGTTTCTGGCAACATGCAGAGCAAAAGGAAGATAAACGCCCAAACACATCACATCCAAAGAGGTGTGAAATCTTGCTGTATTTTTTTTTTTTTTTTAATGATGATACCTAGATGCCAGGTGATAAGATGATAACAGGGCCAAATGAAGCAGTAAAATCTCAGAGGTAATAAAAGCACTGACTTGCATGTTTCTTTAACGCTGCATTGCTATCACTAACACATTTTTCCTAAGCAGATGAAAATGTTTTGCTTTGGGAAATGTTTGATATAGGGGAGATTTTTTTTAAAGATATATATGCAAAAATACAATGTTTTGAAAAGATATACAAGGTTTATGGTTGTTTTTTATGGTTGGAAATGCTTTTTCTATGAAGATCTGATCGATTTTATCGGGTGCTTTTAAAATCCTGCTTTCTTGACATACGTGGCGTATGTTTGGGTCTGTAAAGCTACTCAAAATGCTGTGGAATGCTACAAGAGCAATATATATTATTAATCTTTTATACTACTATTTCAAAAGCCTAATATTTCATAAATAAAATAAATAATTGTATTTAATTATGATTGACAAGTGTAGGTATAATTAGGCTGCATTTGCACTGCATGTACAGTATCATGTGACCCAGTTTCTATTTTTATCTCTAACGTGGTACAGATTGGATATAATTGATAATCTTGTAAGCGGAAAAAACATATGGATTCTAATATTTTCAGATGGGTTTCAGGCCTCATTCATATCAATCGGAGACGTGCATTAACGTCTGCCATGTAAGTAGACAGATCAGATTTTTACCTGTCAATACGGGTTGAACGTCACCGAATAAATTGAATATTTTTTATTTTGGTTCACTTCCAGTCTGTTTTGTCTGTAAACAAATTAATAAAAATAATAATTTTAGCGATCAAGGCCACATTTTTTACATTACTAAAGAGATCACTGTTTTGCTGGCCATTTTAAATATGATTCAGATTCAAATATTAAAAAAATATTATTTTGTATTTGTCCATTGATTATTGCAATGTTTTTACTTCCTTTTCTGGTCATTATGTCTACATTGGGTTGTTTTTCATTTAAGTTTAAATGCAGATCTCAGATGCAGGTCAGTTTTAAAAGAATTGTGTAACCAAAAAAAATCCTGATGTTTTCACAAAATCAGAATTGGGCATCAAGATCTGCAGTGTAAATGTGGATTTAGTCTGTGAAGTTGGTGGAAACCCCCCCAAAAAATGTTTCTATTGGTGTGGCCAAAATGTGATTTGAAGGCTTTTTTACATTTTTCGGACCAGAAAAAGTTCCCAACCCTAAAAGAACTGTACATTTACAGCATTTGGCAGACATCCTTATCCAGAGCGACACACATTTATACAACTGAGCAATTAGGGTTAAGGGCCTTGCTCAGGGGCCCAACAGTGGTAGTTTGGTGGAGCTGGAAATTGAACCCACAATCTATAGGTTAACCATGAGCCACCACTTCCCATGCATTCTTGCTGGAGTAGTAGATCATACATTTACATTTGCGGCATTTGGCAGACGTCCTTATCCAGACCGACTTACAGTTTCAAGTTCTTTTGGCAATACTTGTCCTGAAAGCTGTAAAGATTCAAAGGTTCAATAAGCTTATCGGCCATACCTTCTTCACACAACAAATGATCAAAAACATGGCTGTCATTTGCTCGCATACCAAGCTACCAGTCCTACATAGCTTTACTGCCTGAGCAGATTTCAGTGGTATGAAGCAGCTATTTTCAGCATATTTCTTTGATGTCGAACTGAATAAAGCCCTATCCATACTGAATAAAGCCCTATCCATACTGAATAAAGCCCTATCCATACTGAATAAAGCCCTATCCATTTCATTCCCTAGGTTAATAACTCTTTTGGTAAACCACAGGACAGGCGGCACAGCGTGTATTAACTGACATGAAAGATGCAGAGTTTTATTTCAGCTTTGCAGGAGACAACAAAGAGTCTGTTTTCTTTACAACACAAATTACTACAGGAATATAAATATCCCATCCCAACAATGGACTCTTTTCTCTGCTGCATTATCTATCTATCTATCTATCTATCTATCTATCTATCTATCTATCTATCTATCTATCTATCTATCTATCTATCTATCTATCTATCTATCTATGTGGGTTTGGTCAGCACACGCTGATGGCATCAGATGGTCATGATTAGTTGATTGAAATTTTGCGTCAGGATCAACAATGGACATTAAACCAGGATCACATCCTACTTGGCAAAATCATGTCCATCCCATAATTTAGTCTTACTCTGACCTCCACATTTTTGGAAAGACTTTTCACTAGATTGTGGACTGTGGCTGTAAGTATTTCCTTCCTTAACCACACTGGTATTGGTGAGATCAGACTTTAAAGGCAAGTGAGAAGATTTCAGATGCAGTCAGTGTTCCAGTTCACTAAACCCAGAAAGAACACACTCAAGTTTTTACACCCACTATAACACATGATGTCTTTATAGAGCTCAGGAGTTTTGTGCACAGAGCCATTGTCACGCTAAAACATTGTTTAAGTTTCTTAGTTTTGGTGAAATAATAATTAAAATAGTTAGATATTCTGCACAATTGTATACTTACAAATTTGTGGTAACAGTTTAAATAAAAAAAGAACCACTTACTGATCTAAAGTGTCAACAAACTTCTCATTTACATTTGCAGCATTTATCTAGAGCGACATACATTTATCTCGTTTTTACAACTGAGCAATTGGGGTTACTGGCCTTGCTCAGCGGCCCAGCAGTGGGAACTTTAAAATCCAATACTCTAATTAGCAGTCCAACACTTTAACCACTGCGCAACCACTTCCTCCACATCAATCATGAGTGTCCGGCACAGAACCCTGACTCTGACTTAACCCTACTGAACACTTGACATGAAAAACTGACTATACTCCAGACCTCCTCACTCAATAGTATTGCTTGATCTTGCTAATGGTTTCATAGCTGAATAAATAACATCTTAAGTGGAACATAGCATTATTTTACCAACAAATAAGAAAATAAGTCTGGAAGTCTGTTCAAAATTACATATAGTTGTGATGGTCAGGGTTTTTGGCCATATAGTATGTCTAGTTTATTGCACAATTAAACATTATGTTCTTTGTTAATCAGTACATTCATTCTTTAGTCACAACTCTTTGGGAAACGAATGCCAGTGTGAGGTTGGTTTGCCTACGGTGCTTCAGACTGTATGATTGCCAAAAGACCAAACAAACGTTATTAGCACTATGGTATCAATCTGTACATTTCTTGCAGCTAAATAAGTGGGGAAGCGCTGTTATTGATTGATTATATAGTATTGCAATAAGCACAAAATGTATAATTGCAATAGTTTAATGGCAATATTTTGTTATGGTCACACTTGAATTTGTTACAATATTGATGGAAAATGGTAAAACATAGACAGTTAATTGTACCTGCGAGAGAAAGAGAGACAGAGATGAAGGAAAGAGAGAGAGAAAGCAGAGCCCCAGCAAAGATTGAGAGAACAATGAAAAAGAGCAAAGATAAAGCAAAAGCTCCAGAACAGAAAAGTTTCAATATTCTTTTATCACTTTTCTTGACTATGTGACTAAGAACCGAATGTGTGACATTCAAACTGACCAATCAGCAAATTACAGCTTCACCCACTGTGTAAAAGGCGTAACCTTTAGCAGACTTCCAATGGATACCAATGTTGGCCCAAATGCCTTGATCGCTATCAGAACCTCTGTGCCTTTACGAATACCAAATTTGATACTAGGGAAGTGGTAGCACATGGGGGAAGGTGTTGGACTACCAACGTAAAGACCTGGGTTTGATTCCCAGCACCACCAAGCCACCACTGCTGGGAGAAAGGCCCTTAACCCCCAAAGTTACTCTGGCTAGGCGTGTCTTATACTATATACTTATAGTATGTTTGGGGCAGGAAAGCAGAAGTCTGATCATTTTCAGTCTTACACCATTCATAATCTTATAAAGGACCATTCTTAGGCCCGAATGTTTATTTATTCCTTTTTGTTCTTCACTTGGCTGCTTAATTTCTCCCTGCAGGAAAACGGAGAAATTTGTAGGAGGCTCGTTCTCACAGGCAGGCATAATAGCTCAGTTTGCAGCCCAACTCATTTTTCTGTTTGTTTTAATGCTGCATTTGTTTTATGGAAAGCGATTCGTGATTGGTGTTTGGTCTGGTGTTTGCATATGTTATTGATTTTATCTCGACGCTGGAAAGAATAAATAATCAGTGTGGTTTTATTGCCTCCAAAGATTTGTTTGCAATCATTTTGATGCTTTGTGTTTTAACGGGGCTGTTAATCGTTGTGAATTGACCGTAGTGCAAGTTTCACTACCTAGTAGCTGTGAAAACTTATTAGGAGAACAGGGGGGAAAAAATGACCTTACCATCATAAAGAAATTATGATTCGATATATCCTTGGGGTAGGAATTTATATCTCACCTGCCTTGTTATGAATATTAAGTAAGACATTATATGCAGCTGTCTAATAGCAGATATGAGCAAAGAGACCCAGGTGAGATTCCTGTCCGAAATCATCAGAGTGCCAGACTGCATATTCTCTGATAAGCATGGCAATAATGTTGTTTCTTCTACGCCATCATATAAAGCACATACAGTTGGTTTCTTATCATGCCTCGCGGAGAACGATTCACCAGGGTGGTGGAAAGGTAAATTTGTTCGAGAAGCGTTTCTGACCATCACAAACATATGCGATTTTGCTGTTAGGTTAGGTTTCAATTTTCTAGTAGGACTTCCTAGTACAGTTTAGAGCTGAATATTCAGATACAGTAGTATTAGTGAGACCAGGCCTTAATGTGGAGCTTAAGAGGTCTGTGGTGCAGTCGGTGTTTCGGTCCATCGTATAGAATTCCCACTCCAATGGGACACCCCATGTCTAATGGAATTCCTAGGTTTTGTAAACAGAAAAAATGTCATGCTGGATAGGCGTTTGGGTCTCTTAGTTCCAGTAAAGGAATGATGTAATGCTTTAACATACGAAGACATTCTAGACAACTCTGAGCTTCCAAATTTGTAGAAACATTTTTGAGATGAATCATATATAGATATAATGGTCAGGTTTCCACCAACATTTGGTAATAGTGTACAATATACACCAGATATTGTTGCTGATCTATTGGAGAAGTCTTTTTTTAGACCAAAAGAAATAATTGAACCTACACAAAAGTGTAGGTTTAGGTTTTGTGCGCTATTTTAAGGATTGCAACTACAAGTACTATGAGTGGCTAACAGATAGCATTGAGCACGACAAGCTATTTTGCTGGCCATGGTTACTTTTTAATACAAGTAAAGGGACACATAATAATTGTCTTTGACAGTCTGAACAGGATCCCTATGGCAGCTTTTAAACACCAAGGCTTTGCACGCTATATAAGGTCAGTCATGCATAATGTTATTTAATAGCATATAACAGAGATAAACGTGTGTAGTTAACAGTTGCTTACTGAAGGCCCTGACACCACTGGATTTTCTTTACATGAATGCGTGTATGGTATTTAGAATATATATTTGTGGAATTCACTGAATAATTGATGTTAAATGCTAACAGATCCTTAAACGTAATTCTCTTAAAACTTACACTGAAAGTAGTTCCGGCTGTAAAATGAGCAAGGCCTATATTAATAGCCTTAACAAACGTATAGTATTACTGTTTCTATAGTAACCGTCAATATAAAAGGACTTATGGTTATAATTATATATCATAAAAATATATTGCTAATGGATAAATTATATAAAATTATAAATAAATTATGAATTATATAGATATATTTTAATGGCATGGCATGTTTTATCCTTTGTCTGTTGTTATTAAACAATAATAATAGATGTTTTATATGAAGAGATGTTTACAGTATATGACATCAGTGGATGGAGGTTCAGGTATCCATGCAAGACTCACGACAGACTGATTCCATAACCAGAACTCATTTAATATAAATGCTAACAGGAACTAGCCTGACTTATTTCCACCTTAATGTCAGAAATGGGTGTTGAGGTCAGACATCAATATATTTAACATGCACAATTCATCTCAAAGGTGTTTAGTTGGACCGCTGTGCTTTGTGCACAGGTGCGCCATTGTGCTTTAACAAGTTCTAGACAAAGCTTTGTCTCAACAGGTTGTATAGTTTGGGGACAAATACGTCTGATGGTCCAGTGTCTACATACCATTATCCATACTGTGTATACAGAAGAAAAATTTAGCAATTACCGGAAAAAACTATTCATGTCTCACATTACCCGGTTCTTTGTAGTTGTAATAAGCAGTGTTCTGTTGGAAATTAGTATTGACAACAACCCACCATTCAGATAACATCTGGACAGCTGTGGTCTTCTATAGATAGCATATGATTTGTAACCCAACAGGCTAAAAGTCTTCTAGTTCCCCCTCTATTTAACTGAGCGATAGATCTCTAGGAGAATGAATAAGCAGCCACAGATGAGATTTGGACTGTGTAGCATTGAGTGAAGAGAGTGCAGAAGAACAAAGTGATGGGGACAGACTTATTTTCCAGCCTCCTTCAGGGCACGGATGAAGGCAATCTCATTTGGAGTCTAAACCTCTCTGTCTTCCCCTCTCTCTCTCTCTCTTACTCTCTTTTTCTCTGTCATCCCACCTCTATTCATCTTTCTTTGTCTTTTGAGCTTGCTCCCAAACTTTCTCAGTCATTTTCTCAGTCTCTCTGTCGCTCTCTCTCTTTCTCGCTCTCTCTCTCTCGCCGTCTGTCTCTCACTTGCTCATCCTCTATCTTTAGTTTTCCTCTTTCAGCAGTGGACTGAGGCTTGACACCCACCTCACTGGTAATTCGAGTGAAAGCCTCGGCATGGCTATGGACCGAAAAACTGACAGACTCATGATTAGATTCCTCATGTGGCTGCAGACGAAACGTAACCGAAGAAAACTTGTGAATGAAAATGTTGTGGAAATTTTCTATATCAAGTCAGTAATCAGCTTTTTCACCCATAAATAACTGTGTGGTATTTTCTGCTAACTCATCTCTTAGATAGCTATTCAAACTCGCAGCCATGGTTCCCTGATCCATCAGCATAAATTAATGTCCCTGGATTTCAGCCGACTCAATTTTCACAATTCTGCTGTTGTTGCTCTTTCTGGTTCTTTGTCACATGTCTTTGTTTGTGAGATTATGGTTATTACTTATGCTTCCAATAACCCTGTCCGTCTAGGAAGATTTGTTTTTATTCTGTAGGCGCTGAACAAAAGTGTAGTCGTGTATTTGTTCGCTATGAGACTAGGATAAATATTATTCAAGGGGCAAAGCAAACCAAAGAAAAAGACGTATTATTAAATGTCATACTGCACTGAGGAGAATTGAAGATGTACAAAAAAGAGGGTTTTTTTTTTTTATTCGTTTGCTGGAACAAGATGAAAGAAGAGCTGAAAGAAATGACCCTGCAGTTAAAGCAGTTCCTTTCTGCTTTAACTTTAACCTACTGTCCTTATTTGTTGCCAGTTTAAGGGTTAATTACATTTACAGCATTTGGCAGACGTCCTCATCCATAGCGACTTACATTTATCTCTTTTATACAACCGAGCAATTGGGGATTAAGGGCCTTGCTTAGGGACCCAACAGCGACAATCAAACCCTGATCTTCCATTTAGTGGTCCAACACCCTAAATACTGCTTTACTACTTACCCAAATCTTGCAAATCAATAGAATGTTTTCAAAATAAAAAATATTTATTTATTTATTTTTATACAAAATCTACCAGGTGATGTAAGGGTGTCACAAGTCGTAGAGTTGAGTTCAGATGCAAATGCAGTTTATTAACAGGGTAACAAAAAAAACAAATAAAAGAACCTAATAAAACACAAAAACATGAAATTAAACATAACACAACCAGACATAAACCTGAACCTAAAGCATAATTTGACATGTTATGACATAACTGAATCATTAGTTGACCTGATCAATCTTAAGAGATTAAGGGGCCTTGCTCAGGCGCTCAGCAGCAAGAATTTAGCTGTGATGGGAATCAAACCCCAATCGTCCAATTAGCAGTCCAACACTTTAACCGCTGCCTTACCACTTCCCCGTTTTTCCCAATCTCTGATGCTAAATTAATTAATTCAGGGCAGCATGGTGGTTTAGTGGTTAGCACTGTTGCCTTGCAGCAAGTAGGTACTGGGTTCTATTCCCGGGCAGGGGAATAGTGTGGAGTTTGCATGTGTTCCCTGTGCTTGTGTGGATTTACTCCGGGTTTTCCGGTTTTCTCCCACAGTCCAAAAACATACATGATAGATTGATTGGTGATTCTAAATTACCCATAGGGGGGATTGTGTGTGGCCCTGTGATGGACTGGCGACCTGTCCAGGGTGTACACCTCTTACCTTTCACACTTTTACAGCTGGAATAGACTCCAGCAGATCCCTGTGACCCCGAATTCGGGAATAAGCGGGTACAGAAGATGAATGAATGAATGAATTAGTTTAGGCTAAAAGTACCTCAACATGATTAATCTGTTTGACTGAAATCAGTGTTTCAGTGTTTTCTTCGTAAAACATCAGAATTCTGACGTCTTTTCTAGCATAGCAACCGACTAAAAAAATATATCTGCCTCCATGCAAAATGCCTCCCATTTCCAGCACATTACAGTTACTTAGCGAATGCCTTCCTCTGTCCCCAAGGGGCTGTAATTACACAGGCATGCAGATGGTGCCAAGTGAAATTTCACTTCTAGCAGAAGGCACAGCCGTCCAGTCATGAAGCTCAGGGTGCCACATGCAGCTAAATTTCCACTTTCATTCAATTCAATTGCTCGAGCATGTTAATGGGATTTCAACCTTGTAGGGTGAATACACCTGTTAGTGTCTGTTCCCACTCAGCAACGTTCTGTTTGAATCAGACACTGTAACCGAAAGACACACACAACTAGAGTTCCGACTGTATGGATTTGCATTACGTTGGGGTGTGTTTCTCAAACTGGAAAGGTCGATTTTACACCAGGCAAATACGGTACAGTGTCTGTGACCAATGTGCATTATTAGTAGTAGTATAATAGTATACATTTAATTCTTTATCTAGTTATATATTAACAACCTGAATTCCGTAAAAGTTGGGAAAATTAAATGAAAACTCAAAGTCTTTTAAATCGCATAAGCCAATATTTTATTCACAATAGAACGTAGATAACGTAACAAATGTTTAAACTGAGAAATTTTACACTTGTATTCACTAAATGAGCTTATTTTAAATTTGATGCCTGCTACGGGTCTCACAAAACTTGGCCTGGGGGCAACAAAGGGCTAAAAAAACAAAACATTTTGTAAAAAATTCAGCTGGGAGAACATTTAGCAACTAATTAAGTTAATCAACACCAGGTCTGTAAAATGATTAGTTATATAAGGAATGTCTTAGACAGATATAGTTGCTCAGAAATAAAGATGGGCAGAGGTTCTCCAATCTGTGAAAGAATGAAAAGGTTGTGGAATAGTTTGAAAACATCAATTCTCAATGTTAAATTACAAATTTTATCATCTACAGTGCATAACATCATCAAAAGATTTAGAGAAACTGGAAAAATCTCGGTGTGTAAGGGACAAGGACGAAGACCTTTGTTGGATGCCCGTGGTCTTTAGGCCCCTCAGATGACACTTCATCACTCATTGGCATGATTCTGTGATTAACATTACTAAATGAGTCCAGGAAAACTTCCAGAAACCACTGTGGCTAAACACAATCCGCAGTGCCGTCTGCAGATGCCAACTAAAGCTCTATCATGCCAAAAGGAAGCCATATCTAAACATGGTCCAGATGTGCCATTGTGTACAGTGGGCCAATGCTCATTTAAAATGGACTGATTCAAGTGTTTTATAGTCAGAAGAGTCCAAATTCTATCCAAATCCACATCTTGATATTGCACATATTGCAATTTTTTTATATTGCAATAAAAGGAATGTAAAACAAGGAGGAGGAGCCATTATTTTTTTTCCCCATCATGCTTCTTCTGAGACAATGACCGTACTTTTAGCGACAACTACAGGAGTGGAGGAGAAAATCGTTAAATATTAACATATATATATATATTTATACAAAATTCAGTTTTTAATTTTATTTGTATAACACTTTTAACAATAGACATTGTCTCAAAGCAGCTTTACACAGAATGCAGGAAGAGATGAAATAGGAAGAAACCTTGAGAGGAACCAAACTCAACAGGGAACTTATCCTACGCTGAGTTGCGGATGCGGAGATCAGAAAAACCTGGGGTCAAGCCCCACCACCGCCAGCTGTTGATCTGAACACCAGAAACACCAGGGTTCAAGCCCCACCACCGACAAGCCAACCACTGTTAGGTCCTTGAGCAAGACACTTAACCCTTCCTGCTCCAGGGGTGCGCTGTATCATAGCTGACCCTGCGCTCTGACCCCCAACTTACTAAGATGGAATATGCAAAAAAAAAAAAAAAATTTCACTGTGCTGTAAAAAGTATATGTGACAAAATAGGGGCATTTACATGTTATTGTTAATTACAACATATAGTAATAATCAAATGTAATGTAAAATGAGTATTTAATTAGTATTAATTACTAATCAATTATGTAAACACTAATGCAGTATTTATTGTAGTATTACAAATTTAATGTAGTATACATAAAATATACTACAAATGTAATGTAGTATTAGTAAATACCAATGTAAAATTAGTATTTAAGTAGTATTAAATACTAATCAATTATGTAAATGCTTAAGTACTATTCGCTGTAGTAGGAAAAATACTACTACAGTAAATACTAAAACAGTGAATACTAATGTAGTATTTACTGTAGTATCACAAATTCTATGTAGTATACATTAAATATACTACAAATTTAATGTAGAATTAGTAAATACCAAAGTAAAATCAGTATTTACGTAGTAGTAATTGTAGCATATATTATACCTTAAATAATCTTATTTGATTATGGATTCTATTTGATATTTGTAGCTTTTTCAGTTCTTTAAAATAATAAAATAATAAACAAACGTTATACGTATCATGTTGGTGTTATTTACAAAAGTATGTTTACGGCTATATTCAATAGAAGCAGTGCTTTTTTTTCGCACCACTGGATATCTTGTCATATTCAGTCAAGGTTACAGTGAAATGCTGTAAATGTGCTGTACATATTAATGTTGATTTCATCTTTCCTAAATGCCAGAGAGGTCACAGTCCCTTGCAGCATCTGGTGTTCCAGTTATGGAATATCACATCTGAGTCTAAGAGGGTGTAAGGTGAGGGTGAGATGTGTGTAGATGGAATAAGATAAGGCTTATTCTTCATACATGGTAGCTAAAGTGAGCTGCAGTGACTATATGAAACCTGTGAACAGGCAGACTCGAATCGATTCGTTTGAATCAATAACTGTTATTACATTTAGTTACAGCAGCTTAGCGTGGCTTTGATGTGTAAAGCCGATTTTGATGTGATTAGTGCTGTCTTAAAGCGATATTACGTGTCATGTTGTAAGAGATGATACTAATACGCTTAGGGTTTAAAAATCTTATTCTATAACTAAACGGACACAGTAGAAATAAACAAATGCAACAATCACAGTTTATCGTCAAGATTTACGCAAATGCAGTATTTTTTGAAGAAATTAAAAAACGAAAAGATGAAGAAATCAACAAACATAAAACAAAAACATAAAAATAATCGAACAGAACCTGACCTGACATAACTGGAACATGAACATGAATCACGACATAACTGGAACATGAACATGAATCATGACATAACTGGAACATGAACATGAATCATGACATAACTGGAACATGAACATGAATCATGACATAACTGGAACATGAACATGAATCATGACATGACCTGACATAACTGAATCATGATATGACCTGACATAGCTGAATCATGACATGACATAGCTGAATCATGACGTGACCTGACATAACTGAATCAGGACATGACCTGTCGATATAATATACCAATACATGCGTAAATATAACAAAATATAACAATATATAACAATATATGCGATCCCGCACTCATGCTTTCTTTTAGTCGCATGTCTGTGCTGCTTTTCGACAACCCCACCTGAGAAAGCCTACAAACAGCAAGTTGAATATGCCATGCGCATAGATTTTTCAGTGCTGGCGCTACAGTGGTGTTTACGGCTATTGTTATTCAGGTAGTATAGCACTCAGAGAGGAGGAGAGATACACACAAAGAGAGAGAAGAATATACACAGCTATGGTAAACCTTTAAAAGTAAATAAAAAAAAAGAAAAAAAAAAAGAAAAAACATAAAAGAAAGTGAACTGCACCTAAATGGATACTGGGGTTATTATAAACCAAATATTTATGTTTGTTAAAGTGACCAGAGGAACTGATAGTCGAGTCAAGACATCGTGTCAAAGCATCACCAAGTTGCCACTGCTGGGCCCCTGAGAGCAGGGCCCTAAAGCCCTCAATTGCTATAATGTGAGAATAATTTACGCCTCTCTAATTGAGGGCTTCTTCCGGATGCTGCAAATGTAAATGTATGGAACCAAAACTCCATGACAAAATAGAGAATCAAAAAACCTTGGGAGAAACCAGGCTGTCAGGGGGTCGGTTCTCCTCTAACCAAACAAACCAGCAGGTTATTCCATGCTGCAGCAATGGACCATGGTCCATTGGTCCATGGTTTCCATAGTCTTTCCTGGATGGTCATCTAGAAGACAAGGTCATCACTGGGAAACTGCCTTATGGTCTTCAAGTGCTGATCCACCAACTGGGCTGGATACAGACTGGATCTGGTGGCGTCATTGGGCTCAGAATAGGAAAGAAACCGACACATTAGCGTAGATGGATGATAGACCTGACATGCTTTTAATCTGTTAAAGCTCTGGACCATGCAAGCCTCTTGCTTACACAGAAGTTTACTTGAAGGGCTGTAGAAGCTATTTACATTAAATGCTACGCGTACAGGACTATTACTTCTCTATTACCCCTGAGCAGAACAGAAAATGTATAAGCTAAAATATACCGCGGTTTTGGGGGAAAACAAAATTGGAAACTAAAGGATGTAAGAACATCCAAAGGCCTGGGGTGAGTTTGTGGACACAAGCACACACACACACACACACACACACACACTCACTCCCCATTATTTCTCTTTTTATTAGCTAGCGGGAGAGGGAGAGACCGAGTGAGACAGAAAGAGAGAGAGTACATTATGATTAAGTGTGGCTTCAAAGCAGTAATATGGCTGCGTTTGGTTTCACTTACTTCTTTCTCTAAAACAGAGGAACATAAGCTGCGATCAAGAGCTAACACTCAAGTTGGCTTGCTATCTGTGTCCCTGCACCTGGTCTAATATTAAACCGTACTCAGCTTCAGTGACATCAGGGTAATGCAGTACCTTCAGGAACTTACCAATTATTTAATAACCCAGGGTAAATAGACAGAAAACTGCTGCCTCTGCTGGAGCTGAACTGGTTCACCAGCACTGCAGATGTTTCTCAGGTGAAACTAAAGTGTACTTGAAATCCTATAGATTGTGAGGATGTGAGAAGTTTTACCCCAAGGTGGCATATAAAAAACTTAAATTACAAAAAACCCTTAATACTAAACCAAATTAAATCTGAGAACATCTCATAACAAAACACATTAAATCCTAATTCGAATTTAAACACAATTTTTAGAAATATACACATACCAAACACATTTCAGAACCAAACACACCTCAGACCCAAACACGTTTCAGAACCAAACACGTTTCAGAACCAAACACATCTTGAAGCCAAACACATCTTAAGGCCAAACACATCTCAGAACCAAACACATTTCAAAACCAAACACACCTCAGAACCAAACACACCTCAGAATCTAACACATATCGAAGTTAAACACATCTCAGAAAATAAACACACCTCAAAACCAAACACATTTCAGAACCAAACACATCCCAGAACCAAACACATCTCAGAACCAAACACATTTCAGAACCAAACACATCTTAAAGCAAAACACATCTCAGAATCTAAGACATATCAAAGCCAAACACTTCTCAGAACCAAACACATCTCGGAACCAAACACATCTTAAAGCAAAACACATCTCAGAATCTAAGACATATCGAAGTTAAACACATCTCAGAAAATAAACACACCTCAAAACCAAACACATTTCAGAACCAAACACATCCCAGAACCAAACACATCTCAGAACCAAACACATCTCGGAACCAAACACATCTTAGAAACAAACACACCCCAAAGCTAAACACATGTCTGAACCAAATATGTCTCAAGTCGGAACGTAGTTCAGAACCAAACACATCTTATACCTAACACAATTTAGTGCTTGACAGATCACAGTTCTACACACAATCTTACAACCAACAGTGAACCCGTCTCAGAAGCAAACACATCTTCTCGGACCCATTGTGTTTGTTCTCAATTGATTCTCCATGTCCACAACTAAGCTGTACTATGATCAATTTACCCTCAACACAGCCACTTAACTGAGGTGTTTTACTCTAAATAGACTGTCAATCCCCAAACACACGCACACACACACACACACACAAACCATTCTCTGGAGGTGCAAGGATAAGTTAACTTGTTGTCATAGCAACTGCAGGTCTCGTAAATGTGTTTTTTTGTCACTTTCTGCTTCCACCATGGCAGTGATGGTGAGGAAAAAAGTGGTAGAACAAGCCCAATGGGGCAATTAATTGATTAATAAAATAAATAATTCCTCATTTATGTAACAACATCACTGAAGCTTTTTGAGTTGATTGTGCTGTATTATTATGATTGGGTATCAGTATAGAAAGTATATTTAGAATAAAAAAAAAACAACTGTCTAAAGTCCAAAGAACTAAATATGAGCGCTAACTAAATATGATCACACAATTAGCGAAAATGTCAAGACGAGTCCGGTGGACAGAACAGCAAGAAGTTAAACTTATTAAGGTATGTCATTAGCAAAATGATAACTTGTTTGCTGTTAGCTACCATTTAGCCACAACACGGGTTTACGGAATGGTGACAGAAAACTCCGTACGAGTCTCCCTGCATGCATGCATGTCGTACAGTCTGATGTTCTGACAACTGAGTTGCCACTTTGTGATATGGAGAGCATGTTTGTACAGTCTGACAAGCGGCGATTGCAAAAGACGAGCCCGAAAATGGTTAAGGCCTCGGCTTGAAAGTGTCTAATCAACGACTGATAGTTGTCCAATGTCCCGTGTTTTACAATTCTGGACAATAAAATCCTTTTCTAATAATTATATTTCGTTTACTGGAATGTAACCCAAATAACCTACAGGTCATGTATGCAAATGCAAAGAAGATGATTACATTTGTGGCATTGGGAAAACGCCCTTATCCAGAGCAACTTACATTTAGTTCAGTTATATAACTGAGCAATTGTTCAATCGTCCAACTGTTGGGCCCCCACTTGGTAGTTCTGGGAATCAAACAGTGAGCTTCCGATTTGCAGTCCAACACCTTTACCACTACCACTTTCGCAGACATCCTGAAGAAACTCGCAGGGTTGTCCTCTTTTTACCGAAGGTCTACCAGTGCTGGTGCAATCTCTGAATGTCTCGGGATGAGTATAAAAAGGAAATTAATGTACCTTCAATCAGATGTACTGGAGCATAAGATTATGGGATATGTTAGATGTTTGCCTGGCTTAATAGATACACATAAATATATATTATATATAATTAAATAAGTAATCATTACATATTTATTTTAACTAGACAGAAATCAAGCTCCATGGCTGTCTCTCTTGCTTGCACATCTAGCCACGTCCAAGTCTTCAACAAACGACACAGAAACTTTACTCTGGCCTCCAGTGAATTATTGATTTTTGACCACTTACAAGAGCATAAAAAAGCATTTACTTGCCCCGAATCGCCCTGAATTAATCATAACTCTGGCACAAAAGGAAAAACAAATTCTATTATTACAAACCCAGCAATTTCTGCTTCATCAACAGACATATTCAGCGAGCCCGAATCTCCCAGATATCATCTGCGGTATCGGTTGACCTTGCATCAAACATTTAGGACGGAGGCTTTTGTTGTCTATTTTCCACCTGCTGCATCAAAGCTGCATGTGATTTCTCTATCAACGTTCCAATTGTGTCTTTCGTAAGCACGCTGAACGGAAAGGTTAATTGGCGCTAAAATGGGGGTTGGTAAAAAGGAGCTGCAATAATTGGTAGGGGAAAAAACAAGAGCCAATTATTTTTAATATCTGCGTAAGAAAACTGGGTTTATAAATCGAACATATTATTTTTAGTGGTTCCAAATTGCAACCTTATAATAAATAAACAAAAAAACAAACAAAAAAAGCTGGATAAAAATCTTTTTAAATTTGAAAGTTCAATCCAGTGGCCGCCCTTCCAAGAAAAAAAAGCTACTTACCATGTTAACAAAGACTTAACTATACATCTATACATATATACATCCATTAATTCCTCGCAGTTTTGTTGTCAGCGAATCAATATGGCTTTTATAGTTGTAACCTCATGTGATTAGACTGTTGCGATGTAAGTCATGCTTTTTGTTGTTTTCTCTTTAGCTCTCTCTAGTGTACAAGATCAATATTACATCTTTCATCTCAATTATTGAAATAATATTTTAATTACTGATAATGAACATGCATTAAACTTGAAATCACTGATTTACAATACATTTATTGCATTTTTGTAACAGTTTTCCTAACGCCGTTGTCAATCTTATTTTCAAGGATTACAAGGATTCACTATTAATCTTAATTATCTTTTTTGACTTAAGAGGACCTAACTGAAATATTTGCCTGATACCTTGCCGTGTAGTGTACGTGGTTAAAGCGCCACCCATCGGTAGTGCTGCAAAAGCACCTTGCATACATTGTGGCAATGTTACGTGCGATGGTAAAAACTTGCTCTGGTTGGCCCCCTACTGTATATTATAGATTTATCCTTCATTTACACATATGAATCTGAAAGTAGAAACGATAAACAGTCAATTTTAACATTTAATTTAAAATCATTATGTATTGCTGAAATTGTCATTGTTTAGTAAAAACAGCAAATAAAATAAAATAAATAAACCTGAATAAAGTTAGGATAAAAGAATGCCTTATGTCTAGTTACATACATTTACATTTACAGTATCTGGAAGACGTCCTTCTCTTACATTTATCTCCTTTATAAGGGGTTTGCTTAGATGCCCAGCAGTGGGAACTTTGGTGGTGTTCGGAATCGAACCCCCATTTTCCAATTAGCGGTCTAACACCTTAACCACTGCACTACCACTTTCCTTATATGATGTTTACAGCTTGTTTTGTTCCAAATGGTACACCGCAGCTTCAGACTTCAAAATCTTTCAACAGTGACCATTATAAACTGGATTCCATCAAAACATTCTGTAGGTTTGCACTGCTTCTTTCTCGGTCTTGACATTTGATTTGGTTTGAAGACTTCAGCCTTTGTTCTCTCCTCCAAGATTTCAATTAAAGCAAAGTGCACTTTGTGAGAGGCAGTAAAAGTCCAGCCTCAGTATGAGCATAAAGCGTGTCATCACTTTTCAGTGCAAAATAACTTGGATTGTGTTATTAGCGATTACAAAAAGCACTATTTCGTACCTAAAAGCGGAAAAAAAAGGTTACTCTAAATAAAAAACGTTTGCACCATCGTTGCTGAAAAATCTAGCTCGGGAAAAGAGAAAAGAAAAGAAAAGAAAAGAAGAGAAGAGGTAAGAAAGGAAAGGGAAGGGAAGGAAAGGGGAAAGGGAAGGAGTAAGAAATTGGAAGGAAAAAGGTAATTCAATTGTAGTGAACGGAAGAGAAGGGAAGGGAATACAAGTAAAAGGGAAAGGGAAAAGAAGGGAAAGGGAAAGGAAACGGAAGGAAAAAGGGAAGTGAAGGGTAGGGAACGCTAGGAAAGAGGGAAGGGAAGGAAAGCGAAGCGAAGGGAAGCGAAAGAAAAGAGAAGTAAGGGAAGGGAAAATTAAAGAGAATGGAAGGGGAAATGGAAGATAAACAAAAAGGGAAGGATAGGGAATGGAAGAAATGAAAAAAGGAAGGGAAGAGAAAAGGGAGAGGTAGGAAGGAAAGGGTGGTAGGAAAAGGAAAGCAAAGGAAAAGGAAAAGGAAAGGAAAGGAAAGGAAAAAGGGATAGGGGAGGGAAGGGAAAGGAAAAGAAAGGAAAGTGCTATAGTTATATTTTAGCTAGGCCCTCTTTCAAAGGAAAGTAATAAATACTTTAAAGTTTGAAATAGGTAATATAGAAATAAGTAAGAATAATTTCTTTGTTGCAGATTTTTTTATTGCTCTCATTTGTTTTTTTAGAACCCACTGGTAATCGTTTCAGATTTATATACGGACTGGCTGATATGGCAAAGACTCCTGGCAAATATTTGGAGTTAGTAAATGTTAAAGTGTCAGCTGTAACTGTAACCGTTAAGCAGGTTGGTTTTTTCATGCATTACAAGTTGTACTTTGTATATATTACTGTATACATAAAACTAATTATATTTAAAAAATGAAAGTTATTTGTAATTAAAATAAAAGTAATTTATGTAAAATTATTCGGAATTGTTATACTGGTTTTATGGGTTTAATTAATTGCAGTTGGACTAATTTTGTCATGTGAACTTGTCAACTCCCCATCTATTCCATCTATTCATCCACCCAACCATCCAGCCAGCCATCCATTTATCCATCCATCCATCCATCCATCTAATCAGCCATCCTTCCAGCCATCTATCTGTTAAGAGCTGACTGTTCCAGGCTTTCACATCATGGTGGAAAATGAGTGGACTGTGCTGTGCCCACCAGGCAAAAAGAATGTTTGTATTGACTTTTAATGTTAAATATTAAAATAAGAACCAATTATAAAAAATAAATCTACTAAACATGGCTTGAAGTAATGTCCACATACTAGAAGGCTCGATATTTATTGGTTTTAAGACCACAGGATCTATAGAAAAGCCTATAAGAAAAGGCCAGCAAAAAGATGGCAACATCACTGAATTTGGCTCAACTTTATGAGTATGTTGGGACAGATGGAGGCTGATGAGCAGCTGATTGATCCCTGGTGCATGTGGGCTGGCCAACTCGATCAAAACTAATCCATTGATTCCCCAAAGGTCATATTTAGCTGCCTATTTCTCTTAGACTAAGCTAAAAAGGAACAGAGATAACTGCTCCAGGCTAACGCTTCCTTCATATAGTCAAATAAAATAAACAGGAGCTTTGGGGGTTTCGATTGCTGGGGTTTTTAATTGCTGGAGCGTTACAGTAAATCAAATAGACCTTTAAATAGGTTGACATTGTTCCTAGGTTTATTTCCAAAGAACATGTAGATGATGACTTTCTAATATTTTAAATTCCGCACACTTTCTTCAGTATTATCAGACAAGCTGGTGTATAGTAACCAGAGAAGTGCAGAGGAGAAAAAGAAAGTTGAGTTTAAAGTGACTGAGACATTTGAGGACTATTGCTTAATAAATAATTCTGTTTTTATCTTTGTTTTTTTTTTACTATTCGGTTATATTCGATGTCCAATCTGTGGATAACAGAATAACGTTAGTGGGCCGTAGAGTTTGAAGCTGTTTTCTGTATGTCCTTAAATACATATTAAAATTATGGAGTTTTGTAGTTGTCTTTGTGTCTGGAAATGAGCAGTGGTCCTGCTAAATGATTAGCACAATTCTTGTCTAAGCTAGCTAATTGAAAAAAGTCTTGGACTTAAAGACGACTTTGTGGGGAAGTGGGTTTAGTTATCAAACTTTATATTACATTAGCAAATTGTAGTATACTGTTAAACATTTTAGTATTTACCACAGTACATCTTACTGCAGCATTAAACTAATAAACTACTACTATTTTAATTGAGAAAAGCAAGTAAAAAACTTTAATATACTATATTTATAGAATTGTATACTAGCAATATTTATAGTAGTATATTTGAAGTGTAGTACACTTTGTGAATGTATAGGCTATACTATAGACAATATGTAGTGAACTGATTTATGGTATTGTATACTAATAATATTTGTAGTAGTATATTTAATGTGTAGTACACTTTGTGAATGTATAGGCTATACTATAGACAGAACTGTAGTGAACTGATTTATGGTAAGGTATACTAGTAATATTTACACTAGTAATATTTAGAGTATAGTACACTTTGTGAATTTATAGGATCTATACTAAAGACAAACTGTAGTGAACTGATTTATGGTATTGTATACTAATAATATTTGTAGTAGTATATTTAACGTGTAGTACACTTTGTGAATGTATAGGCTATACTACAGACCAAAACTGTACTAAACTGATTTATGGTATTGTATACTAGCAATATTTATAGTAGTATATTTGAAGTGTAGTACACTTTGTGAATGTATAGGCTATACTATAGACAATATGTAGTGAACTGATTTATGGTATTGTATACTAATAATATTTGTAGTAGTATATTTAATGTGTAGTACACTTTGTGAATGTATAGGCTATACTATAGACAGAACTGTAGTGAACCGATTTATGGTAATGTATACTATTAATATTTATACTAGTAGAGTGTAGTAGAGAGGTGCATACATTCATCTCTTTTTGCAATTTGGAGGTTAAAGGCCTTGCTCAGGGGGTCCAGCAGTGGCAACTTGACGGTGCCGGGTATCGAACCCCAATCTTCCAATTAGCAGTCCAACATCTTAAATACCTTAATCACTGTGCTACCACTTCCACTGTTCAATACTAGCACATTTTGTTATATGGGTAAACTTGACTAGTCTTAAAGCTGCCTCGGAGAGTCTTCTAGACAGAGCGATAGACTCCTTGTCTGTAATAAAAACACCCTGGACCTGCTATTTACACAGGCCAATGAAGAGGATGTTCTGATGTATAAAGACTTATCCCGACAATCAGTGAATAAAGTGTGTGTTTAGTCGAAGCCAAATCAATCTCAAATAAAGAGTGCAGTTATTTTAGACGTCTTACAAAGTGAAAGTCTTGAAACTCTTCTTCCTGGAGGCAGTCCTCAGAGGAAGCTTTATTTATAGGAGAGGCTTACGGCTCCTGTCAGAATTGCTCGGGAGTAGGAGAGCTTCCTTTATGCGTTCTGCAGGTTGGCTCAGAACTTGACACCTACACACAGCAGTTTCACACTGGCTTACAGTCTTATGGCAATGACGCAAGGACGGGAAGTCTATTAAAGAAAATGCTTATCATCAAAATCTTGCTGTGTTCTTTAAAATAAAAAGATATAAAAAATGGAAATTGACCAAAATGATGATTATGTATGACCTCGAAAATGTACAGTATGTGAATATAAAGCAATTATTAGCATAACCTTTTGTCGGGTTATGAATATTATTACGTCTTCTATCTTACATACATATTGTATTTCTCAGGATGTTTTTTTTTCAACTTATTTCAATGAATTATTACCCCCAGCTTATTGCAGTGCATCACCTGTGCAAGTTATTGTGAATTACTCGCTACTATAGAAACAATAACATATTAGAGAAAAAAAAAAAAAATCATCAACATGCAGACGGAGCAACTGAAGCTGTTGTAGAAAATTTATGCACACCGTCTGATTTAAGGTTTTCGGCTATATTGCAGTGTAACGTTATTAATTTCGGGACCGATCCAAGTGTGGCTGACAGCATAAACCATATTATCTCGAGCTCAGCTTTGACCTGTGAAAAAAAAAGTTGTTTCATTTCACACCCCATCTACTTTAATGCTTAAATGATATTCAGCTTCAGCCTGAGAACCAATCAAGAAGTTTTATGAATATGCCTAATATCTGTGAGGAATAAGCTGTTGAGGTGTTCGAGAGACCTCAGTCAGAAAGATACTCTATCGTTTTCATCCCTCGATCCTTCCGTCTGAATGTGAGCCTTTGTCTGTGCATTAGAATGCCCCATTCTCCTTCTAATACATGAACGCTCTTGTCTCCACAGCCGCCTGATTTGAGGACGTGACTGACACGTGGTTTGTAACCCGGCGGTTCTTTGGGACGGACCTCAATCTCGCTTTCTTTCTCTTTCATCCCCCTCCTTTTTCCCCCTCTGTAAAGATGTGTTAGGATTAAGCCCTGGGATTACCGGACGTTTACACAACATCTGCAGAAGAAACACACTGCCGGTCGTGAGTACCCTCCTTCAACTACTATGTCGTGCTTCCTGCAGCTAAAAAAAGGCTTTGTTCTGATTGGCGCCGTAAAATGTGGAGTTCAGATCAGATAGAACTTTTGAGATAATCTGAAAAGGAAGTGATTATAGCATTTGGAAGGTTGCCCAGCAGTCCAATGTGCCTTGTTGTGCCTGGATCCAAGAGCATTGGTGAATAGAAATCTGTGTACAGACGTTGTTGATGCTCAAACGTTGACATGAAAAATAATATTCAAATTTTGGATTTGACATTTGACCCTTGTAGAACCCCCCCCCACACTATATTAGCAAAAGTTTGTGGACACATGCAGATCCATATGTGGTTCCTCTCCAAAATTTGGAACACACAATTGTCTAGAATGTCTTTTCCAGCATGACAAAAGCTCATGAGCTTCTTGTGTGGTATGATTGGAGTGGAAAAACACCACTGAACACATTTGGGATGAACTAAAACACTGATTGTACCACAGACCTCCTAATCTGACTTTAGTGTCTAATCCCAGTAATACTATTTGAGATAAATAAACACATATGTCACATAAAAGTTCCAAATTTTAGTGAAAAGTCTTACCAGAAGTTTTATTAAAGCAGCCACAAACTTTTGGTAATATGGTGTCGAATTTTCTGTTGCATTGTCAATAACTAAGAACAAAAAAAGTCTTGATCATGGAAATGTCTAAGGCTGCACTATTTTCTGCCATATCACACCCTCACTCCTCCTCATCACATCTGCATCCTGCCTTGAGGATGCTTTAGGCAAAATAAAATAAGTGTGAGAAGAATAAATGTGCTTGTCATTGTGCCAGTTGGAATTTTATAAATGCGTGTATTGTACATGTACATACTGTATATAGTCAACCATGATGCATTGTAGTGCTGCCCTTTTTATCCCTTTATGCCTTTAATCAGTATGATGCTATAAAACGGTTGGAAAGAAAAAGAGACAACCAGTTTTTTAATGATAAGAGGTGTTTGTTTAAGTATTTCAGTCAGAGGTTGGTGTTTGAAGACAACTAGTGACTTTTGTTATATTACAGAGTAAATAGAGGTGTTAACAGGGTTGCCAAGTCATTTCAGTTAACTTTCCATGGGAATTTTATCTTTGGAATTTTGGAAATATTCCAACTTGGCAACTTAACAGGAATTTGTGGGAACTCACGAAATTGTATCAGAATTTTGGGGACAATTATATAAACTGAGGCGTCTCCCTGTGTGGAGTTTGCATGTATTCCACACGCTTGCAAGGGTTTACTCCGGATACTCCAGTTTCCTCCCACAGTCCAAAAACATGTATGTTAGATTGATTCTAAATTGCCAGTAGGAGTGTGTGTGAGTGTGTGTGTGGTCGTTTGTCTGTATGTGTCTCTGCGATAGACTGGCAACTTGTCTTGGTTGTACCCCTGTCTTTTACCCAATTTGGGACAGTTTGGACAGACTCCAGAAGATCCCTGCGAGCCTGATCAGAAACAAGCAGGTATAGACAATGGATAATGGATGGATGGCTAGATGAATGAATGGATGGATGGATGGATGGATGAATGGATTTTTTAAATTGAAAATGAGGGGGTGTTCCGCTTATTGATCTGCTTGTTTACCTCAGATTAGACTGCAAGATAACTTTAACGACATTTAAGTTCCCTGTTGTTGGCTAATCTGCAATTTTGCAAATTCCCAGTTTATTCCCTGGAATTCCCTGGAATAGTTTCCAGCCTTGAAATTTCCCCAAATTTTGCCACCCTAGGTGTGAATTAGGAATAAAATCCTTTGAAACATAACACAATCTGTGATAGATATGAAGCTCACAGATCACATTGGTTTCGCAATCATGCTACACCTGTTCTGCATGAACAGCTAGATACTGTGGATTATTCTGATAGATACTAGAAATAGCCACCAAGCTTTCCACTGCCGGGCCCCTGAGCAAAGCCCTTAACCCCTAATTGCTTAGTTTTATCTGGATACGAGTGTCTGAGAAATGCTATAATGTAAAATCGACAAATCATAATGAATCTTGCTCAACCAAAGAAAATCCACTTAACACATTGAGTGATATAGCTGAAGTAGAGGAACTGTAAGAGCCCAGATTTACACCAAATACAGATAGATACTGCAATAGTTGAGTGGTTACAATAAGGTCAGTCTGCCTCTCTAGAGTTTCTATTTTCACAGGAAGGAAGAGTGAAAAGGATTACTGAAGAGACACCTTTACTTATTTCAACTATCTGTGCAGTCCAGGCTCAATTTTATTAGCGTGCTAGACCTTAGAATGATTTTTAGTAAGTGTGTGTGTGTGTGAACACAGTAGAAAGAATGGAAAAGTAGCTGTTTCAGAAACTACAATATCTGTGCAAATGTTTCAGGAATCAGAGATAAAAAAAATGTGTGTGTTGTTTGGTTTTTAAGGGAAGTAGTGCATGCTAAAAAGCAAGATGCCTAGAGCGAGACGCATGGAGACAGACAGCACAGCGAGAGCTAATTGAAGCTTTAGCTGAATAAATATCTGCAGCTATATCATTGCTCTGTGTATATTGGTTTGGTTGTATATATATTTTTTGACAGATTCCTTTGGGATCCAGGGAAAGGAAATGCAATTCGCTGGTGGCTGTTTATGCCTTTGATCGGATGTGGCAAGCAATGATATGTTTTTTTATTATTATTTCTATCCATCTATGATATTCAGCTGAGTAAAACATATCCGATTTTAAAGATCTCATTCCAGATTAAGCTCCAATCATCTAGTAAGACTTTTACAATTTGGAGCTTGACTGTGAGATTTGGGTTCAGTTACAATAGTATTAGTATTAGATTAGTATTAGATTAATATTAGATTAGACACTAACGTCAGGTAAGGAGTTAGTTAGACACTAACGTCTGTGGTAAAGTCTGTTCCGGTTTATCCAAAGGTGTTCAGTTGTGTTAAGATCAGTTTTTCGTGTAGGATGGTCGAGTTTTTCCGCTCCAATCATTACACACCGTGTTGTAATGGAAATCGGGGGTTTTGTGCACAGGTGCATTGTCATGCTGAAAAAGGGTTTGTGTCGCTTAGTTCTACTAAAGAAATAATGTAATAAAAGCTACAACATACAAAGACATTCTAGATATTCTAGACTAAACTCTGTGCTTCCAAATTAGTAGCAACATTTTGGACAGGAACCAACTATGGATCCGATGGTGAGGTGTCCACAAAGCTTTGGCAATAAAGTGTAGCTCCAAATTAAAAGGTTACATATCCGAGAACAACGTTATCACTCCTACTTGAGGAAAACATCGCTAAACGGATTTCCTAAAAGGATAGCTGTCTGACCCGCCCTCGTTCTTAACTGACAGGTCATCCCTATAGATCGTTCTGTCTAATTGCTTACGCAGAGAGTGAAAATTGCTAATAGAGTTGGAGCTGGAAGGAACTAAATCTTAGTGTCAGCAAGCACACACACACACACACACACACACACACACACACACATATACAATTACATGAAAACACATCAAGAGGGACCGTAATGCAGTATAGGTACCGTCTTTACACCCTCAATCAGAGAGATTTATTAAGCATTTGTGAAAATCCAATTACATAAAAGCCTTATTTATGCATAGTTTAACTATTTTTTTTTTAATTTTATTTAATAGTCAAATTGACAATTTATCCTTTCTGTACTAATAAACAGATGCAATTTATAGCAATGAATTAAAAAAATATATGCCAAGTATGAAAAATGTATTAAAGAAATGTATGCCAAGTCAGGTCAAGAGGCTTTTGTTGTCATTTTCACTAATTACCGCTAAGTACAGTCAATTGAAACGTTCCTCCAGGATTACGGCGCCACATACTGCAAAACACAGAGCTAAAGAAAAAAAAAAAAAAAAAAAACAGAAAAGTACAACTACTACGACAAATTTTTTCGAGTTTTTTTAATGCTATCCTCATGTGTTTCTTGTTCCTGACTTGTCATGTGATCATTGTTCCCCATGTAATCCTGTTATTTGATTCCCCTGTCCATTTATCATGTTTCTATTGGTTTTCAGTTCTGTCGTGTCATTGGTTTGTTTTAGTCATGTGTCTCTCCTGGTTTAATGTTTATAGTCTTTGCTTTACCGTTTGTGGTTGGTCTTGTATTCTGTAAGGCACTTAACTCAGGCCTGAGGTTTAGAATCCAAATGTAGTTTTATTTAAATTAAATAAGATTAAACAATAAACTTGACTAACTTGACTTGATGCTCACAAACATAACTTACCACAGTGGTACAGGAAACACAATCCAATACAAACACATGACCAAAACAAACCAATGACAACATAGAACTGAAACCCAATAGAAACATGACACATGGACAGAGGAATCACATGACCAGAACACATGAGTAACAATGATCACATGACAGGACAGATCTTTGTGATTAAACTATTTTAAGAAACAATAAACATCTGGTACAATGTGTCTTTGTCGGACCACCAACATTTAACATAGAAAAAAATTTAACAGAAATCATGTGGTTATTTGATAAAGGATCCAAACATTCAAATTCAACGAAATATGAAGTCCAGACACATTAATATGTCGATAAACATTCCTAAATGTAGCAGAAGCTAAGCTCAGAATGCAAGTCGTAATGTCTACGCTAACACGAAAAACAAAATAAGCGCTGTCCTTGACTAGTGTGTCAAACATGGCATTTTTCAAAATAAAAGTACTGTTTTATTACACCAGTTGGACAGCTTTTAGCTCATGTGTTAATATTTTGTTGTAGTTATTTTAGTAAGCTGTCTTACATTTTGTATTTATCTGTTTCTGTTAATAAACTAGACTTTAAACATAATAAAAATAACAAAGATTCTGATTTTGATTCTGGATATAAAAATTGAGCTGGAAGAATCATAAATAAAAAAAAAAAATTCTAATTAATATCTAACTTTTCGTCAGTAGATAAAGATAATCAAAAATCATTAAAAGCCGAAACACAATGACTTTGAATTTTTATAATGTGGACAATTGCTACAAAGGTTCTCCACATGACTGATCATTTTCCATAAAGCACCTAATTTCATCTAGCTGTCAGGAAGTGGTGGCTCATAGTTAAGGTATTGGACTACCAACCCAAAGCTTGTGGGTTCAATCCCCAGCCTTACCAAGCCACCACTGCTGGGCCCCTGAGCAAGGCCTTTAACCCCCAATTGCTCAGTTACATAAATGTAAGTCGCTCTGGATAAGTATGTCTGCAAAATGCTGTAGATTTGAGAACGTACAATTATGTAAAAAATCCTTCACAGCAACATTTCTACTAAATCGTTTATTTCTCTCTAAATATGTCCTCAAAAACTACTTTGTGCAAAGATTTTCCTTATATTTCAAAACTCGTTAGCTGGTATTACATACAGTATATGAAGGAACCTATATTTCATGGTTATATTTCAAGCCCATGTGTTTATTTTATGTCCTCATTAAAAAGACTGATCTGTTTGTTAACCTTTAGGCTTAGTTTCTTTCAAGTTAGTGAACAGCAGATGTGCTGTAAGTAGTGCCATAATTATATAGGTCTAATTATAAAGCTGCTACTTATTTTAAAGGGACAGTTTCCCATAGCCTTTTTCATAATAGTTTTGTAAAAAGTTATCAAAACGAGGAATGTTTCAATTAGTGGACAGTTGGTGGTTGGATGCAAGGGCGGAGGTTTATTAATTAGTGTATTATAAAAGTGATATAAAACAGTATCGAAAAATGCCAATTTTCTAACTTTCTAATTAAGAAACGTCTAAACCTCTCAATGGTACCAGAACAAAATTTTTACTCTGTTAAGAAAGTGATCAAAGACAAAAAGATGCTTATTAATCAAACATACATAATAATACACAAACACAGGAGAATTGGGATTAAGTAGGGGCCCCCAGGCAAGAGATGGGGCACTTCTAAAGGATGAAAGCTCGTTCTTTTGAATAGATAAAGGGTTTCCCTGCTTCATGTCAAAGAACAGAGGACAATTATGGAATATTCCTCGCTGCAGCCGCATTTCTGAACACAATCCATCCACACATATCGATTCGGCGGTTTCCACCCCAGAGTCCTCTATTAATAGGCACCACGTCGTCTATTCATTAAAGAAGAGAAAGAACGCTTTCATTCTTCGAAACAGAGTGTAACCTCCGTGACCAAGACCTTTTAGATATTGACTGCAAATTATTCTACCTCACATCTCATTGCATTTTTATTTCTGCACATGCTCAATGTAAGTATTTTAGTAATGTTAAGTATTTTAGTGTAAAACAGAAAGGCTTTTGCGCTACCCTGCTATGGAGGGCTTATGTAATATAATTTTTCCAGTTTTTTTCATTTATCTTCTATACCCGCTTATTGCCCAATTCGGGGTCACAGGGATCTGCTGGAGTCTATCCCAGCGGTCTCTGAAAGGGTGAAAGGCAGGAGGGGGACACCCTGGACAGGTTGCCAGTCCATCACAGGGCCACACATACATTCAAACTCACTCCTATGGGCAACTTAGATCAAATCAAATATACATGTTTTTGGACTGTGGGAGGAAACCGGAGAACCCGGAGTAAACCCATGCAAGCACAGAGAAACTTCACACAGAAAGAACCCTGCCCGGGAATCTAACCCGGGCCTTCTTGCTGTAGGGCAACTGCTGCTGCTTTCCTGTTTTTACTTTATTTAATTTTTTCTTTCATATTCGTCATTTGTTATATGACATTGAGTCAAATAATTGACCATTTTGTGTAACTGTAGGAGTCCAACTGGTAAATAGACTCAATAACATTGTCTGCTGGATTCCTTTTTGGATTTTGTCGATAGTTGGAGAAAACATTTACTATAAAAGATTGATTTAAGAGTGTATATCAGTAAAACATTTTGTTCACTTGTTTGATTTGTAGCCGGTTAAACTTTCTCATAGTTTGTCATTTTGACAGACAGGTCAGTCATAATCTATTATTATCATGGACACGCCAGACTCCTCCATCATTCACCGCTCACAGTCACCCGAATACTAATACACATACACCAGACACTTATTCAAAAATTACTCACTCAGCAATATTTAAGCACGCTTTCTACACAGGCACTTTGTCTGGTCTACCTAATGGAAATGGACTCATTCTGATGCTAGTTATTGCCTGTTCTGCGTCCCCTTTATCTTCCTTTGTCTGCAATTTACCTGCTTTCAGCCCTGGTCCACCCCCTCCTAAAAAAACCTCTGTCACACTGGATAATCCTGAACGTTGTTTTCCATCGTATTTCGATTCCATGTCTTGAGTCTGACTTCTCATTACAGTTTTTGCCCTTTGCTTTAATTTTCATGTATTTACTAATTATAAACCTACAGGATAAACATATAGGATAATTTTTTTAGTTATGTGTTTCTTTTTTTCCACGCACTGACAGCGAGGGGAAATAAAACATGCTTATTTGTGCAACGACAAAATATATAAAAGACAACATTACTTAAAAATTAACTGTTAAAACAAAGATTTCGCAGAATATTTGCTAACTCAGCAACATAAACTACTGCTTTTACTGCACCCGTTACTCCCTCCCAGGGGCATGGAAGAATATGAGGTTTGGGCCCTCTATCTCACCCATTCTGCACCAAACATACTATTACATCAGTGCTAATACTGTTACTCCGAAGTACATTATCCTAACCATAAGCGCTGCCCTATCTTCCTCCTTCTTGACCTTCTTGTTGTAGCTTGGTTTCTCCATACTCCAGACTGGTGAATTTTAAAGAAACTTTTCACACTGACATGGGAAAGACGAGATAATACAAGACAGTTGTTTATTAATAAAGGGCAATTGACATTAACTGGATGAAAATGGGAATTACAGTTAGACATTAAAATGGATTACCCTCAGCGTAATCAAATCCAAATAACAATTTTTTCCCTTGCTGCTAAAAAAAACACTGGGGCAGTGGTGGCTTAAATTTGGGGCAGTAGGTAAGGCGTAAAGCTATTGATTGGATGACCAGGAAGACCTGCGTTCAAGCCCCACCACGGCCAGGTTGCCAGTGCCCCAACTTTCTAAGATGGGATATGCAAAGAAAGGAATTTCACTGTGCTGTAAAGTTTATGTGACAGATAAAGAAAAATCTATCAATAACAGAAAATATCCGGTAAACAAGACCTGTGGAATAGAGTAATAAAACGATTTAATAATAGGCCATGCATGGAAACCAGGAACATAGACAAAAATGGAAAAAAAAATATTAATTTTATTTATATAATAGCTTGTGTTTATTCCTCTTATACCTCAGCAACATGAGTAGATCATTTTTGTTAGTTTATAATAACATTGTTATGAAAGGAAGAAACAAAGCCCAACATCTCTTAGCGAACGTTTAGCAAGTTTAGGTGCAGATTAGACTGGCTCGTAGGAATCTCTGGACCAATCATTTGTCACTTGTGCTAAAACATTTTTATGGTTTTCCTTCTCGCTTTTAGTTCCCAGGTGCTTTTTTGACTCAAGAAAATGAATTAAAATGTCACAGTGTTTTCATTACATCCCATTTCATGGTATCTCTGGAGGGTGTTTTTTGTCTGGAACATTAGTTAGTGCTACAAATACACCAGACACACATACACACACACACACACACACACACATCAGCCCATTATTTTACCCTTTTTGCACCTTTAATGATGTTACACTTGATTTAAATTGCAATTTAAAGACATATCTTGTAGTAAATACTGCACTGTAAGCAATGTTTTGGCCATATATCTTTCTCACTAGTGTCACCTTAGACACTGTGACCACATCTGATGCATAAAGATAACCAAATTTAAAACACTGAACATTTCAAAGTCAGACTTTATAACACTGCCAGACTTTTCGACTGACACCTGACTCCACAGGAACTTTTTTTTTTTAGCAAAGAAGGCATGTGACTGACATGTGACACAACCAATCACAGTTCATTTTGTTCAGAATCGGGTTCAGAAAAAAAAATAAATAAATATATATATATATATATATATATATATATATATATATATATATATATATATATAAGAAAAACAAATCAGCAGCATGCAACTTTAGGAAGGTTGTAAGTTCTCCTCAACTCCACATGGGTTTTTTTTAAGATTTTCTTCTAGTAACTTCCTTCCTCCCGAAAAAAACACACCATGTTGGATTGCTTATGCTGTGTTACTGTTAGCTGTGCACATATCATGCTTTGTTATTTACTTGGGTACCACTTGGGATGTTATGACACTCATGGCCAGTTTGTTCAGGATAGTCGTTGAAAGGATAATACAAGTATATGTCCATCTGTGTGTTTTCACATAATTGTCTTTGTATGCCAAAAGTACTTTAAAAGGTTCTGTTCTAGCCGTGTTGCTCTTCTGTTTCAAAATGATTATATATTGCATTCTTTCCTGCGCTCTAATGAACCAGCATGAGTGAAATAGTGCAATTTCAGACCTGCCTCCCTGCCTCCCTACACAGATTGGTGTTTCATCTCTATCAGCTTATATTATAAAACAAATAATGCACAATAAAATTATGTTGCAGCTGCCCTGGCGTTAAAATAATTACTCAGATATTAGCCTACCGTATGTCATCCGCATGATTTATATGCGAGCATATATAATAAAATATGGATAAGCATAAAACTGTGACATAAATACTATGTATTAGGGTATGGGTTTTTTTAGCATGCAAGTTTCTAACTAGTCTCAGCCTCAGACGCACACCCACGGCCTGTTGGCTGAATATCTAGTGCATACGGCAATGCTAGCTGGAAACTTCAGAGGTTTTAAAGTCGTCCTCTGATTGGTTGAAATGTACAGGATTTCTGGAAGACGTGTGTGCCACTTTGTTTGCCCTGGCAATAATATTGGGACATTTCCATGCCCTGATGTGGCACAAAAACGAAAGATCATTGCCATACATCCTCTTGGGCAGGCATTAGCCATTCAAAGCGACTTCCAGACCTTCTGCCTTCAGTCTGAATGTCTGGCTACTTGAGACTAGTTTCTAACTGGCAATGTTATTATATTACATAGGGAATTATTCAAAGTCAAAGAATTAAGATGTCCTTCACAAAGCCCCGATTCAACCCCACTGAACACATTTGGGATGGAATGGAACACCGACTGCATCCCAAACCTGTCTAATTTCACTGTAGCTGAAGAAGTAAATTCCCACAACCACATCCAGAATCTGGTGGAAAGCCTGTGCAGACGTCTGAAAGTTATTATAGATGTTAAAGTAAAAATAAATCTGGAATAGGATGTTCAAAATACACATATGGATGTAATGGTCGGGTATCTGGGAAAAAGGCGCTGCAGGGAAGAGGCAGCACGGTGGTTAAGATGTTGGGCTGCTAACTGGTAGACATAGGTTTGTTTTCGAGCATCACCAAAATCCCACTCCTGGGGCCCCTTGGCAAAGCCCTTAACTCCTAATTGCTTTGTTTTATAAAAGAGATAAACGTAAGTCAATCAGGATAAGGGCGTCTGCCAAATGCTGTAAATGTATTGCAATAAACATCTAATACTAGTAAATACATAATAGCTTGAATATTAGTACTTAAAACATTAATCATTGCCTATGTTTAATTATATGATATTTCTTTTACTTTAATTACTCTGTATCATATCCGATTAATTGCATTTTTAGGATATTGTGCACATATATTCATGCTTCTAATTCGCTTTTTGGAATTGCTTGATTAGGGAAAAATGTCAATATGTTTTGCTAACTTTAATGTGCTCATCCTATAATGAAGCATCCTTAAACGTGCAGATGTGCAGATGTACGACTTTTATTGTAGCTAAGCAAAAACTTCGTTCTGTATGAGCTGCAGCTGTCTAATGTCTAATGGTCTTTTTGGGAAGGCCGGGCAGGAGTGCATTACAATAGTCCAGACTACCGGTGACAAATCCTGACTGGAAGCAAAACTCAGGTAGCTTTTAACAACTTAGTTTTTTTGGAAGGTTGGAAAAAATCCCAAGAAAGAATTGAGGCATTTATCACTTCTAAGACATCTGCTTCTAGACAGTTGAACACACTTTTGATAAAAGATGTCGAAAGTGTGTTAAAGTAAGAAGGAAGCAAATTCATTGCATTTGCTGTTGGGCAGCATTTCACAGGGAATCTGACTTGGAGGGTTTGTTAGTCTCTCAACAGTAGCCAAAAAGACTGTGAGTGTTGTTTAAGTTACTGTTCAGAACGTTTGAGAAGAAGGTCTGTCTAGCTGTGCCTGGTTTCACACTGGAAGCATAAAGGCTGTCTTTATAGATACTAAAGTGAAATTCAAGTTTCGTATTCCGCCACGTCCTTTCAGCTTTCCTGCATTGTCCTTTCATAATTTGTAACACTGTTAAGTTTTTCATGCCTGCTTTTAAACTAAATAAAGTTTTGGCACATGCAACTGTTAATTTCATTAAGGCATTGGCAGAAGGAGCCAATAGGACTGTTGTCATTTGGTGATAAGGAAAGGTAAACCTGGGTATCATCTGCATAGCTGTTATAGGTAATTAGTTTCCTATATGAAGGGGTGTATAAATCTTGGTTCCAAGTATATTTTCTGACCAATTAGAAATAGGAAGTCTATAACATCAGGCAATTTAAAGTGTAGTTACATTTTGAATGTTAAGCTTTTAGGATGTTTTTAGCATCTACTATTTAACAAAGCTCTGCATTGTCTTCAGACTGTTAAATTCATGATTATGTCTGGACTGAAAAACTGCAGACATGGTAATTATACGTGCATAACACATTTTCTTACGCGCAGTATTTGTACACAGTTCTAATCAAAACAGTCTTTATTTCTGCCCAAGTAACCAACACGAGATATAAAATTCTGACTTGTTTGTGATTGTGTAGAGCACTGAGGATATGATTACTATACAAACTCCCACTCAAGCAAGCATAGCTGCACCTCTACCCCTCTCCCTGCGGCATCTCTGGCATTGATGACTCCATTAAAGCTCTCACGCTTTGTCTTCTTTAGGAATTTATCATAGGAAGGTCTAATTGGAGCCATTTCCATATGTAATGTGGCCATCCCATGAGAGTTAATTAGGGTTTGTGCTTCCTTCCAAAGGCTGTTTAATGGTTTGGTTGGAAGCCAGTGCAGTTTGTCCTGAAGCACTCCGGTACTATAACTAAGCCTCTAGACACAGGAGAATGTCAATTTCCATCTAGATTTTTCAATTTTAGAAATTTAGGACTCAATTGCCGCGCTTACATGCACAATTCTTTCCGACTCTGATTGAAATATTCAGTTTGAGTGTTTACATGTGATGTGATCTATTTATTTTAATCATTTACAGCTCGCCTGTCACTCTGTGGATTTTATTATTTCCTCTATTTTTAATCCTGTAAAGATGAACCGCTTGATCGCACTAGTTTTGGGCATTGTGTGGCTCTTGAAAATGTAAGTGGGTGAGTAAGTGCTTTTACTGAAATTGTTTATAAAAAGAGAGTGCAAAGAAGCCAAGCTTTTTTATAGCGGTGCTTTAGTATAAGTCACCGATTTCCTTTTCCACCCTCCTACAAAGAATCAAATCTGAAGAATGTCTGCAATAAGGATTGGTGACAGTTGTGCTACAGAAAATTGGCAACCTAGAATGAAATCAAAGTTTAGTGTGACATGCCGGTCTTTTTCCTGGAAATTAACAGAATTTTCTGAAAAACCCAAGACCAGGCATTCTTGGAAGGACGTACACTCGAAGTAACCGTTTACATGTAGGAATTTCGTTGTTTAATTGGATTGTAAAAAGGTTTATTCCACCTCTCTTAACCTGATTAAAATTTAAATGTTTATTCTGTTTGAGATATTTACATTAAATTAGACTTTAAAGCTAATTGTAATTGGAATGCAATGCTCTATGTAAACAGGGCTAGTGTTCCATTTCCATATTTAACAAAGATTAAAATAATATTGAATATTTTCCTTGCAATTTGGTAACATAACATTACAAGAATAACATCCTTAAAGATGACATTGATAATGTTGCTGCAGTCTCAGCAAAATCATCACCAACGTTCCGAACCACTAAGTATATATTAAACAAGAATGGCGCAAGAATTGAGCCTTGAGGGACTCCCCATGATGTTCACTTAGACTAATAACCGGTTGAAAACCAGGCTGAAAGTTGTCCAGGTGTCCATTTGGTGTTATCCAGATTAAAGAAACCTTTGATAAAAGATGTGAAAAGTGTGTTAAGGTAGCAGGTTGACAATTTAAGGTTCTGTAAAATTTCCACAGAATTTTTGCTTACAATTTCTTTTATTGATCTTCTCAGAAACAAAGGACGCAAATTCATTGCATTTGCCGTCAGAGAGCATTTTACTGGGAATCTGACTTCTAATTAAGAAATATTTAAAAAAAAACAACCTAAAAGAACAATTTAGGTATATCTTAAATAAAAACAAAAGAAAGCGGGAAGCCGTTCCATAATTTTGGAGTACTGACTGTAAAATCGCGATCCCCTCTAGATTTCATTTCAGTCCAAGGAACAATAAGAAGTTTCTGTGATTGAGATCCTAAAGATCTTGCAGGCTGTTCCTAAATTAGATCCACAGATCAGAATATCAAAGAAAATACAGAAGTGATTAGATAGTGCTACTGTACATGCCTAATACCAATGGATAAAATGTTTAGACTCTTACACATGAGTAAATCTAAAGTGTGTCTATGACTGTATGTGCATTCATTTACATGCTGAAAAAGGTCAGACGGTTATCAAAGCGGTTAGCATTTCTTTTATTACGTTGATTTCTGAATTATCCTCAAAAAAATATTAAAATCTCCAGCTATAGCCAAACAGTCAAATTCTGAGGAAATGATTAATAACATTTCAGTGAACTCTTTAGTAAAGGCTGGAGAAGCCTGTATACAATGATGAATAGAGTGCATGGAGCATCATTCAGCAAAAAACCTTTCAGCTACACCTCCACCTCTCCTAAAAGCTCTGCATATACCTAAAAGAAAAGTTTGGAGAGGCTTTTTCATTAAGGACTGTTGCACTGCAAACAAATGTTTAAAAATGCTAACTTGGTGGCCTTACTTTTTGTACGCAGAATAGGCCATAGATTAGATGGGTTGACTGTGCAGCTTGAGAAGGCTTTAAGCTTTCTACCACTTGATAAAACAGAATGTAAATGTCTTTGTTAGTCACATACACTTTACAGCACACAGATCGCATATCCCATCTTAAATTGGGGTCAAATCGCATGATACAGTGCCCATGGACCAGAAAGAATTAAGAGTCTTGCTCAAGAATCCAACAGTGGCTGACTGGCAGCGGTGCGGCTTAAACCCAAGTCTTCCTGGTCTTCCAAACAGCGACTTAGCACCTTAACCATTTGAGCCACTACATCTCAAGATAAAAATAGAGAGAGCTACACTGGGTTCCTGCTTGTTCTGTAAACATCTGTGGTTGTTGCTGGTATCATACCGAAGACTCGACACATCATTGAGTGGTATTATGGGTAGTTTTTGGTTCGCCTACAGCAGATGAAGGAGAGAAAGCTCTCAAAGAAGGAGGAGGGCAATCTGGGCTGTTAAGCTTTGGTGGTTGTGAGGCCCGCTGTTTTTCAGTTGATATCTGGGCTCATGTTAGATGTTTTGGGGAAAAAATAAGGAAAGCCAGGTTAAGGTGGTTAGGACATGTACAGAGAAGGGATAGTGAATATATTGGTAGAAGGATGTTAGAAATGAAGCTACCAAGCAGAAGGCAAAGAGGTAGACCAAAGAGGAGGTATATTGATGCAAAAATCGAGGACATAAAGTTAGTGGGTGCGAGTGAAGAGGATGTAGAGAATAGGGTTAGGTGGGGGCAAATGATTCGCTGTGGCGAAACCTAAAAGGGAAAAGTCTAAAGGAGAAGAAGATCTGGGGACTTGCAGCCATAGAGTTGAAGAGTTTGGTCCCAATGTATACCTGTCAGTGTTTTTCCACACTGTTCATTTTACATGAGACTGACTGGCACAAGGCAGCAGTGTGATTTGCTAGAAAGTGCTTTAAATAGCATGTGAAGTTTCTCGAGGAAATAACTGAACTGCGCTCAATGATACATGACATTTTGCTGCCTAATAAAACCAGAGTCACAACCTCCAGCAAGTTCTTAATCTGTAGAGCTTAAAACAAAAACAGCAGGATGAATCCATTTACACATTGATGGGTGAGACCAAATTTAAACGTCGCATATTAAATGTCAAAACTACTGCAGATTCAACGCCGTTGCATAAATCGCGTTAAAAAATCATCAAATTGCATGGCAGTTAACGGTAATGAGGCACAAATAAATGCCCTGGTTTTCATTTTTGCCACTTATTTCTGCCAAAAAGTTATTTGACTTACTATGACCTTTTCTATCTAACTAACAAGCCATTGTCTTTTGACCTCTCTCTCAAACACAAGGTGTTTCTGCCTGCAGAACTCACACTTACTAGATGTTTTTCGCCCTACATCATTATGCGAAACCTGCAGTTTCTGAAACCGTCCAGCACCAACAAGGTCACTGATATCACCTTGTTCGACGTGTAGCTGCCACATGACTGGCTGATTGGATAATTGCATGTTTGTCCAGGTGTACATGATGTTCCTATTATGGTAGTAGGCAAACTATATACTACTTTTGCCAGCCTCATTTAAAAACATTTGAAATGACATATTACTCAGGTATATATTACATTTGAGTTAGTATGTACTTCCAGACTGTTAAAAAAGTATGCTCTATATAAATATTCAACTTTATTGTCATTGTGTAAGGTACGTGTACAGAGCCAATAAAATGCAGTGTTTTTTGCATATCCCATCTTAGTAAGTTGGGGTCAGAGCGCAGGGTCGGCTATGATACAGCACCCCCTGGAGTGGGGAGGGTTAAGGGTCTTGCTCAAGGACCCAACAGTAGTTGGCTTCTCGGTGGTGGGCCTTGAACCCAGGTGTTTCTGGTCTTCAAATCAGCAACTTAGCACCTTAACCATTTGAGCCACCACTGCCCCTTGTATGATCATAATTAAAATGAATGAAATTCAGATATACTACATCAACTATGCGCGAATAAAAAATCGGATAATGTTTAACTAGAATGATGGAAAACAAGTGCAAATTGACTACAATAATCAATTCTTTTTATTTTTTAATATTTTAGAATGAAGTACTTTTTGCCACTTATGCGATAGTAAAGTTTACATTGTATGCATACTTCAAAATCCAAGCAGAATTAATAGGTTATCTGTAAACATTTCCTTTACAGTTATTCGCATAAACATAAGTACATACCACTCGCCTTGCCAAAAACTCTATTTCTTCAAGATCTTTAGACAGTCGTAGACAGTAGATTTGTTATTCATAGCAGAAAAAAACGTCTCGAAAAGCACTGCAAAACATTTAACCATAAAGCAGATGTGCTACAACAGCAAAAGACCGAACAGGTTCTACTTCTGGAGACCAGGAACAGGACTCTGAGGCTGCAGTGGGCACAGACTTACAAACCGTTGTAGTTAAAAAAAGGAGCCTGCTTTAATAAATCCTAAAATTCGCTGAAGTGCTGAGATGGTAAAGTCCGAAATTTGGTGCAAACAAAATGAATCCATGGGCCCAACTCAACTTTTCAGGCTGGTGGAGGTGGAGTAATGATGTGGGGGATGTTTTTAGCCACACTTTGATACTAATAATTCACTACTTGAATGCAACAGCTTTTTTCCTATTGTTACTGACCTTTCCTGCCATTTTTGTATCTTTTAATGGCTATTTCCTTTATGATAATGCAACAGATTGTACTCCACTGAGGCAAGTATCTTTTAGAACGTTTAAAACGTGACAATATACAGAAACACTAGACAAAGCAACAAACATGGACTTAACAACATTAACTTGACTTGACTTGACTTAAGTTTTATCTTATTCCCTTCCTTAGAAAAAGCAAATACAACACGGCGCAGTGCCATGACTCCACCCCCCATACCGTCCAAATCGCCATCTGTTCATGCTCAGTTTGTGCTGTTTTAAAAACACAATAACATTCATTTTTTGAGAAATTATAAAATCCCTGGAAAAGCAGTGATGTCACGTAAGCCGCTTTCCATCCATCTTATCTACATACCTGTCTGTGATGCACTTGCGTCCCGTAACGGACACCACTGACAGGCGAGTACTGTTGAGAACCCAGAACCCAAAGATTTATTTTTTTTTTTATTTATTAACATTTTTAGGTCATTTTAATTTATTTTCATTTAATCATTATTTAAGTTATAGTGTAGTGTTGATGTCCATACTGTGTATTTAGTGTCAAAATGGATGACAACAATAAATATTCCTTAAGTTAGGCTTATTAGCCCACTGTATTTAAATGTTGGTCAATATGGTGGTACTTGGAAAGCCAGAAAAAATTTTAAGGTGGTACTTAGCATAAAACTTTGAAAACCAAAGTCTTAGATTTTTGTTGTTTACATGGAGTAAATAACTTATTGTGATTCTTTCTACGACATAAAACTGAGAACAAACAGATGGAGATTTGGACGGTACATGGTGTAGAGTGACGTCACTGCCCCGTGTTGTATTTGCTATTTCTAAGGAACGGAATTAAATAAAATGTTTATTTTAATGGCACAAATCGAGCACAAACGAACGGCACCGGTTTGGAAAGATTTGGGCGGCATGGGGTGGAGAGTGACGTCACTGGCTCGATTCTATTAGTTATTTCTAAGGTAAGGAAATAGATACAATGTTCATTTTAACGGCACAAACCAGCACAAACGAACGGGCACCGTTGGGTTGGAGAGTGACGTCACAGCTTCTGGTGGTTATTTCTATGGAAAGAAAATAAATACAGCGTTTATTTATTTCAACGACACAACGGGCACAAACGATTTGGGCAACATGGGTGGGTAGTGACGCCACACCGTCATAAAAAGAATGCTCAATATCTTAAAAACAAATTTACAGCATTTGACAGACGCTCTTATCCAGAGCGACTTACATTTATTTTTTTTAATTATTTATTTATTTATTTTACAACTGAGCAGTTACTCGGGAACCCACAGCGGTGGTAATCGAACCCCGGTCTTTCTGGTGTCAGTACGAACGTTCGTTTTTGCGGCACAAAGCAGCACAAATGAAGCAGAACTTCACGGATTAAGGTTAAGTAAAGTCCTTTTTTTTGCCCCACTTTGTTGACAGAAATGATAAAATAACATTAATATTTGACCATTTTATAATTTTGAATAGTTTCTGATAAAAAAAAGTTTTTTGTTTTGTTTTTTTACAATTATTTTTACTTTTATTCATACAGTTGCCATTTCTATTAGGAAAAAGTTTGCTTTGTGTTACTGAGGATGGGGCGAAATATAAATTCAATAAAATTCAATTCTTTTAATATATAAAAACTCATAATACAAGCATCTGTGAGTGTTTTTCCAGAGTGTAAGCATTGCATTTTCTGTAGTCATCTTCGTTGCCTAAAATAATAAAGCGAATATTACTCAAGCAGATACATATACATTATTTATTAATTAAACCATTAAGAACTTCATCAGTAAAAAAAAAAATCAATCCTGGTAGCAGGTTCAAAGCTAATGATAATGTGTCAAAGGAATAAATCACACACTTCATCAGCCTAAATAATTATACATGTAAGAAGACAACAGAGTTGAACGGATGTTCACTCTGGAACTGGATTAGTAAATTATATGGTATGGAAGCAGAGCAGAGAACTGCAATATTGGTATTTACAAATGAAACAAGTTCACAAAGGTCTGGCATTCTGTGCTGGAAAATTATACCCATAGGGTTTTTTTTTTCTACACTTGGCATCTACACTATAGCTTAATTAGAGAATTAACCCACTAATAAAGAAGCTGCAACGAGTATTAAATGTGCAGAATTTTTTATTTATTTATTTTTATTTTATTTTTTTTTACAACTTCTGCTGAATCATCGAAACGTTGGTGCAAGTGACCACTAAAGGTAACTGACCCATGGAGAATCTGATAGTCCTTTGCGGCTTATAAAGGTCATGTTTCCTATTTTATAGCAAGGCGCAATATAAGTCTATTTTCGAAAGAGATTGTTTAGTTTTTTATATCTTTCCTTCGTGGTCATGGCCGATTTGAGATAACAAAATGATGGCCGAATTGAGCTATCGTGAAAACGACCTGCCTGTCGTTCTGTAAGCTTTTAGTATTTTATTTGTATACTGAATCTTTTTCTTTTTTTTTTTTTTACAAATCCTAATTTGCACTTGATTTGTTTGAAATAAAAGTTTACTATGTCCATAAGAATCATCTACACATACCTTTTATTGAAATCCTAAAATGCTTTTTTACCTACTGACAAAGCTTGATTTGGGTTATTTCCCTATGGTTTAATTACCACTGATCAAAGTCTTATTATTATGTGTTTTTGCCAACAAACAAACGGGTAAATATCGTATTAGGGACTCGAGAATCTTTTCAAATCGTAGAATATTTTCTCATTAGCAGAGCTTTACTTTTCTTGCCTTGTTTCTGCAGCATGTTTGGTAGATACTTGTACAGAGCAGGAGAAAAACATTCGCTTAAAGAGTAAGTTGGATGAGCACTTCCTGACAGTCTAAGTGCAGCCTCTGCCTAGTGGCTACCATTTCACACCAGATTGTTTAGCATCTATAGAGCAGCAAACTCCAACATAGTGAGTGTTAAGGAGTATGGTTATCAGGTCCCAGGGTGAACCAACGTTGGCTTCAGCATTAACCATGGATGCAGAATAGTCAGTAAGGGAGCCCCTGAGCTACCCGAAGAGCCCCAGTAAGGAGGCACTGAAGCTATAAGAGCCCCCTCTGTAAAAGATTACACTATAGTATACGGTGCCCAAATCTCCCTGTTGTCTCAGGTGGTGTTTTAGTTCATCCCAAAGGTGTTCAGTGCGGTTAAATCAAAGCCAGGGCACTTTGCAAAACAGTCCATATCTTTTCTCTAGTTATTATACACCATAGGGGTCCGGGGGCTTTGTGCACAGGGGCACTGTCATGCTGGAATAGTATGTGCCTCCTAGTTCCGGTATTAAAATAATGTAATGTCACAATATACAAAAACATATTTTAACTTTGTGGTAACAGAATACACACTTAAAGGTGTGCTGGTAAGGTGTCCACAAACTTTTGGCCATATGGTGTAGCTGTCATAGCATAGCTTTGCTAGCTAGCATAGCTTAGCTTAGACACAAAACAATAAACATGAAACAAGACAAACAAACAAGGACATAAAAACCTTAGAGACTGCTGCTTTGGGGCACAGTTAACTGTTAATAACACTGTTATAAACTTCTACTAATAAAACGTTTTATAGGTAACAAACTATGCTAAAATCTACTTTTGATCGAATTTGCCAGGAGAGTTAAATCCCCTGCATCCTTTTCCTGCCATCGATAACGAATTCATAGCACCTACGGAATAAAACGCTTTAAAATTAACAACCAAATAATGAGCCAAGAGTTTAAAGGTTAATTGCTTGTTTTTAAAAATCCACTCCGATGTTTTGGCACAAAGACACCATTACTATCCCACAGTAGCTCCGTCTCTGCTTCCTGATTCATCTTTGCACCCACACAAGAGCAACAGAACTTCCGTACCTCCCATACATGCTGTCCCAATTTAGCGAACGACTGTTTCATGACAGTTTTAGCTGAGAATCTCTTGTGTAATTCTTAAAAAAAAAAAAAAAGTTAGTGGTTCAAAAGGTTTTTGAAGCAAATGAACAAGTCCGGGCTTTATGCGTCAAGAGTGTTTTATTAGGATCTGGCTTTTCTTTTCTTTAGCGTAGGTGTGTCTTACTTAGTAAAATTATTCATATTGTACTTGTGTCTTGTGTGAGTGTGTGTGTGTCGCTGTGGGAAGCCAAAGCATGTGGCAAATTTGAATTATTTAACATTGGCAACGAGCTTCTGTCTTTTATACTGTATAACCTTAACTTTGCAAAGTAAAAGTCACTTTGGTATAATTTAGCATCAATTTAGTAAAAGCTGTTTTTTAGTAACTTGTAGTAAAAATTTTCTGTGGTAAATAATGTCTGTTTTTCAATCTTACTGTAGTAAATACTGTATATTATAGTGAATTGCAATGATGTGGTAATTTGTTTGCTGTAATGCTACTAAACTTGTTATAGTAAATAAAAAAAATAACGACATTAATTACTATAGTCATTTTAATTAAAAAAAACAACCCAAATATATTATTTACATTTACAGCATTTGGCAGTTGTTGTTATCCAAAGTGACTTACATTTTTATCTCTTTTATACAACTAAGCAATTGGGGGTTAAGGGCCTTGCTCAGGGGCCCAACAGTGGCAACTCGGCGGTGCTGGGAATTGAACTGCCGATATTTCAATTAACAGTCCAACACTTTAACCACTGCACTACCACTTCCCCCTATATGTCGTTGTACATGACATGATATGAACTTTTACAGCACAGATCAGAGCAAAAAGTGTGTAATACAATTCACACACAATCCTTCAGATAAATAAAATGTCAACATACTATTTACTTATTATCGTTCACTTTTGTTGGAAATCTTAGCTATGTTGTTTAACTTTTGTCGAATCCATGATCTGGTATTGCTGTCCATTAGAAATAGGAATCTGGTCTTTGGCGTAAACATCAACCAAGTGTAAGGGCAGTCTGGTGGTTTAGTAGTTAGTGCCTCACAGTTACAACTACCCAGGTTCGAATCCTGGGTTTTTCTGTGTGGAGTTTGTATGTTCTAATCTAATTAATCAGATTATTAAGATGAGGAAGCGGTTGCGCAGTGGTTAAGGTGTAGGACTACCAACATGAAGACCCGGGTTTGATTCCCAGCACTATCAGCCTGTAGCTGAATGGCATTGTGGGTAATGCCAACCAAAATAAAGGTGGATAAAAAAATTAACATTTTTTAAGCTCAAACGATACAGCTACAGACTAATATCCAAATCATCTAAAGTTTACATGGTCGATAAAACAACACAATATGATCAAATACACGGTAAGAGTTCTTACTCCAGCCTCGGTTTCAACCCCTGCCAGGAGCAAATGCACGTAAATATATTTATCACATTCTTGTACAAAATTCAATATGAATATTTTAGTTTAACTCAGGCTCCAAATTGCATCAACTGGAGTGTATAAATTTGTGTAACGTCTGGCAGTGAGCCTGCAGGATTGAAGCCAGCTTCTATTCATAATAAGTAGTCTATTAATATTTTATTTAGGGGAAAAAAATATTAAAGAAGATGGACAAACCCAATTTCTGATCAGCAGTAGACCGTCAAATGGAATATGGAGAGATTCGAGTTATTCGTTTATGCATTCGGTAATTATAGAAATTGTTAAACAGTTGATAGAATTATATTGAAAATCACATTATAATAAATAGGTTCCCTGTACTGAGTAATAGTACTAAAATGTCATCTATGTTGGTGGTACCAAAGTGGTGTCAAGGGTAACTCTAAGAATGTGTCATCAAAATGTACGGTGAATTGCATTTTGGTGTGTGTGTCTGTGTTGAGGTCTCAGAATAAGCCTATTGTTTAGGATGTTCAGCAGCCTTGGAGCACCAAACTCCCACATAGCAGGTATGGTTATCAGGCAATTCCCGGAGTAAAGAGACTCTGGCTGGCTATTTGTCCCTGGGTGCGGCATCGTTGTAAAAGGGGCACCTAAGCTACCCACCAAGCCGTTAGTTTCAACACCGACATTGGTGGGAAAATCATACATCTCAGCAGGTAGGCTGGTGCATGCCTGCATACAATGGCCATATACAGGCATATCAGGCGGAGCTGCTGGGGAAACTGTCTCTCAGGGCTACCAAAGAGACAGCCACAGAAGTTGGACACTTGATGGCAGCTATGGTGGCCAGAGAGAGGCACCAGTGCCTCGCTGCTTTTAGGTCCAAGGGGATGCTGGGCAGCACATCCCCACATTGCTACCTCTACTCCACTGAGAGTGGAGATATCAAGGCAGTGACCAGAATGGGAGTCTGAGGACCATCATTGTCCATCAAGCCTCCAGGGAGAGGACCTGATACCATGAGAGGGAACACACCCACTCAAGACAGAGAAAGAGAGTGGCCTCTCAGTGGCCACCACTGCTGCCATGGACCAGTCGATGGCTCTGGTCGTCCCTAAGTGGCCCTGAGGGCTAGGTCTGTGGCCTGACATAGTTCTTGAACAGTGTTGGTGTCAGTCGGGTGTTAGGATCTGTTTCTGCCCCCCTAGTCCAGATCCTTCAGCGAGTCTGTCTGATAAGCCTGGAGCATGCCCAAAGTGTTCTTCTGACTTTCCCTCCAAGTTATTTGTCTTTTCAGCACTTTTGTGGGAAGTTTTGGGGCCCAAATGACGATGCACGAAGATAGGAGACAGATAGCTGCTAGCGTCTATTCAACCCTGGGCATTGCCTGTTAGCCACATTCCTTAACCTCAGCTATATTGGATTATGGCACACCATAACCTCTAAATAACCTTATAAACCTTAACCTTGGTTTATTCTAGGATCTTCTAAAAAAAAACCTGTACGCAAAGTCTATTTCTTCCCAGATCTGGATTTCAATGTTCTTTAGAAAACTCCATCCAAACACATTTCAGGAAATTACATTTCTGTAAAAACGCAATTAGATGAAAGTTTCAGGAAAGGTCATTTTGACCCGAACAAGTTCTGTAGACTCGACGATGGTGATTTATTGGAATGAAAAAAATCAGAATGAAAGATTCTGATAAACAAGGTCAATACAGAGTCTGTAGCATGACTTGATTCCCTACTGAGGATTTCTTCTGTCAGAAAAATGACTCACTGTCACAACAAATTAAACAGCATCATTCACTCCATTTACTTATTATTGTTTTTCCAGAATTCTCTAACCTCATGTGGTGTTCATGTTTTTTGTTAGCCTGTGTTTAGGGGTCTGGTGGATTCACTACATTATTGGGTTTTTACAGACAGACAGAGATGACCGATAGATAGATAGATAGATAGATAGATAGATAGATAGATAGATAGATAGATAGACAGACAGACAGATCGAAAGACAGACAGATATTTAGACAGATATATAGACAGACAGACAGACAGGCAGGCAGGCAGATAAGCAAAAAGATAGATAGAGACAGACAGATAGACAGACAGATAGAAAGACAGACAGATAGTTAGACAGATATGTAGACAGACAGACAGACAGACAGACAGACAAACAGATAGATAGATGGATAGATAGATATATAGATATAGATAGATGGACAATAGAAAGACAGATAGACAGACAGACAGACAGACAGACAGACAGATAGATAGATAGATAGATAGATAGATAGATAGATAGATAGATAGATAGATAGATAGACAGACAAACAGACAGACAAACAGACAGACAAACAGATAGATAGATAGATAGACAAACAGACAGACAAACAGATAGATAGATGATAATGATAGATAGATAGATAGATAGATAGATAGATAGATAGATAGATAGATAGATAGATAGATAGATAGATAGATAGATAGATAGATGGACAAATAGAAAGACAGATAGAAAGACAGACAGACAGACAGACAGACAGACAGATAGATAGATAGATAGATAGATAGATAGATAGATAGATAGATAGACAGATAGATAGATAGATAGATAGATAGATAGACAGACAGACAGACAGACAGATAGATAGATAGATAGATAGATAGATAGAAATTGCTTTGAACATATTACACATAGTCCTCACTGAGCTTGGATACAGTTGCAGCTCTAAACAGATCCAGACAGTGGTATCACTTACACCCTTTATTACACACTGAAATCATGTTTCCCACAGGGGTCTGGTAAATGTACAGTCAGAAAGTTCGCACTCTCGTCAAGAAAAAACTTTTTTCCAGAAAATAACTATGGGTAAAATTTTTATCCATTTATTTGGAGATACTGATAGCATCCTTAGCCGAGGCGGTGACTGCTGCCTGTATTTAGGTGCGAAAAAGTCTAATCAAGCATAAGAAAAAAAATGACTCTCATTTTGATTTTTTTTTTGCTCCAGGGAGCGTAGACGGATAGCAACGCTCAGATCTGTATTATATTTTTTTGTTAAACCAGCTTCAGGCAATTGAAATCAATACATCACTTTCAGATTTCACCTTCTCTGACGTGCAGAGATAAAGTGTCAGACACGTCAATAACGACCTATTGTGGCTCCTCTCCTCAGGGAAGCTGCAGTCATTACCGAACCGGTGGCTAGGTTTAGGAAATGAGCTGCTAAGTGTAAGGATGGCTCTTCGTTAAGCTCCGTCTTTGTTCAGCGACCCAAACGTTAGTGTGCATGTCCAAATCAGCATGTTCTGTAGACATGGCGGAGATAGAACGTTATTATTTGAACACAGTGGCCTTGCTTGTCATGGGCTTAATAAAGATTTAATACGGCCGTCGCTGTTCAATTAGCAGATCGTATGCAGAATGTTCCTGTCATACAGCTGTAATGTCTGTGACAACTGGTAAGCAAACACTTAGCTAATGATTTGTTCACGGCAGATTAGATCTGCCTGACGTCCAGATCCACTTCGAGGACTGTGATGGTTAGCGTTTTTCTCCACATGCTTTGGCTAATTTTCCTAAAAGAAAGGAAGAAACTAAGCAGTTAAGGCAGTTGAGGCTTAAGGGCCTTGCTCAGGGGCCCAGCAGTGGGAGAATAGTGATCCTGGGACTTGGGCTCATAACCGTTGATCAGTAGTCCAACGTCTTTAATATCTTCAGCTTCAGCTTAGCTGCAAAGCTGACCCAAGTTCATACAATTAAGCAGTTGAGGATTAATGGCCTTGTTTAAAGGCCCAGCAGTGGCAGTTTGGTATTCGGGACATGAGCTCACAACCTTCTGATCAGTAGTTTAACACCTTCATCAACACCTTCAGTTTTAGCTCAGAGGCAAACCTGCCTCAAATTTATACAACTGAGCAGTTGAGGATTAAGCGCCTTGCTCAAGTGCCCAGCAGTATCAGCTTGGTTATACTGGGACTTGAGCTCACAACCTTTTAATATGTAGTCCAAAACCTTCATTAACCCCTTCGGTTTCAGCTCAAAGGCAGACGTGACTCAAATTTTTACAACCAAGCAGTTTGAAGATTAAGGGCATTGCTCAAGGGCCCAGTAGTGGCAGTTTGGTAATACTGGAACTTGAGCTCACAAAGAACCTTCCAATCAGTAGCCCAAACATTTCAGCATGAGCCCGGGGGGGCGGAGAAGGCTCAAACAGTTAGAGCTTATTAAGTGACGAGCCACCACAAAGGCGCCACTGTTGGGCCCTTGAGCAAGGCCCTTAACTTGCTCCAAGGGTGCCGTGTCGTAGCTCAACCCAACTTTCTAAGCTTGGATATGCAAAGACACCAATGCTGTTTTTTTTTGTTTTGTTTTTTTTACAAAATAAAGAGACTTTTTGTTACACGGCTCACTATTTTTTTCCACGTCCAAAAAAATAATAGGATAGAGTGGTCATAATTAACAGTCTCTATTTATCAGCCAGACCTGTTACTGCATTACTAATGCGATAAACATAACACACAATCCACTGCTGAGTGCCCCTTTCTCCTCCGAAATGAAAGGGTTAAAGGTCATTACCGGGCTTATAAAGCTTCAACTTGTAATTAGGATTTTTACACCTCTATTAATAAATCAATATTGAACCATTTTCTCATTTGTTCCCAGCCGAAAATACAATGCAGTGAAGTGTCCGGAATACCCCGTAAAGCCTAATATTTAAGTCTTTACTTAAATTATCCAGTTCTCTTAACTAAACATTTAATTAAAAATGGTAGTGTCACTCATTAATCTTTAAAATACATAAACTGAAGACGTTAAGCGTCATAAACCGAAAGCTATGAGTCATTAAATAAGCTTACTCTGGTCCTCCTTTAGGTTTAAGTACATTGTATTACCCAAATGGAATAAATTTTAGAGTACCAAGTGATGTAGACAGATAGACAGACAAAACTGAACAGACAGACAGACAGACAGACAGAAAATACTGCAGATAGATAGATAGATAGATAGATAGATAGATAGATAGATAGATAGATAGATAGATAGATAGATAGACGAATACGGGACTAGGACGGACTGGGCCGGCGGACGGACGGGCGGGAGACAGGGACGGACGGAACGGACGGACGGACGGACGGACGGGACAGAATGACGGACAATAGGAGATAGATAGATAGATAGATAGATAGATAGATGGATTGATGGACAGACAGACAGACAGGAAAATAAGCAGATAGATAGACACAAGAGACAGACAGACAGACAGATAGATAGATAGATAGATAGATAGATAGATAGATAGATAGATAGATAGATAGATAGATCCTGTTGATCACACACACAAACATACATACATGCTCACACACACACTAATTCAAACAGTAACACTCACAAACAAACAAACTTAGCCACTTACATACACAGGGGTGTATTGTACACACAACATCATCATATCTGCAAGCCAGGATATGTATTAGTTACTGGAGCAGTGCGAGGGATTGATATCATATCTGTTTATAAAAATGTTTATTGTGATTTCAAAAATCGCATGAACGCTTAAATCATGATGGTTTTTTTATTTCACACCTCTTTAAACTGAAAAAATAATGTGGTTCATTTTTTGTGAATTAATCCTCATGTGAATATTAGTTTGGCTTTCTGTATGTGTTGATTGAGTTAATGATTGATTGATTGATTGATGATTTGATTGATAGGTTCTGTTCTGCGCTATATAAGATGACCGGGGTGGTGATGGCCCAATGTGAGACCTCTAACAAGCGGCTTTTGCAGCTGCACATCCAACACACATTGATCCACTGTTTATAACCACGGGTAAGAGAGAACACACACCTACCAACTGTTCTTTCAGCCAGTCAGCATATTATTATGGGTTATAAAATAAGTGCCGCTGTCAGTACAGGTAATAATTATTGCAATAAATGTAACAGTTTAAGGTAAAAGTTTAGCTTTTCTACCAGCTTTTAACAAGTTTTATAAGGTTTTGCATGGACTTCCGAAGAATGTAAGTAAATATAATAAAAATGATAAAATATTTATTCTAAGAAGAAAGCTTAGGGTCAGATATAACTTATATTCACATTTCTGGCATCCTTGATGGTTTCTTAATAGAACAAATGCAGATAAATATTCAACGTAAATATAAATAGAAAAATAATAAATACTTTTCTGCATCTCTAATCAGTGACACACTTTACTATAATTAACTGCTGTTTATTTGTCTGATTTCTTTTCTTTTTGAAATTTTTTAATATAAATAAATAGTCCATTATAGGGCGCTTAATGTATTTCTCAATAATAGTCTTTGAAGCCACAGAAACCTTAGACTCATGAATGTAAAACGGTTCAGATGAATCAGGTGAATCAGTTCTGAATCACGCAGGAAGTTTCCTGAACAACTTAGCCACTAGTTTCTACAGTTACTACCTGGGTTTTATTCAGTTATTTTAGTGTTATAGAATTAAAAAAAATGGACTGAACTGATCCAATGTGTATTGGATTAGATTAGATTAGATTAGATTAGATTTAACTTTATTGTCATTGTGCAAAGTACATGTACAGAGCCAATGAAATGCAGTTAGCATCTAACCAAAAGTGCATAAGTGGCTTATTTACAATAAATAGTGTAATAAATAAGGGTATGAGATTAATAATTACAGAGTTGAGAGTAAATAATGTACTTGGTGCAGTAGTATGTAACCAATGGTATCTATATATCTATAATAAGATATAATCAGTACGGTTATAGTGCAAGGAATGACATAATGAATATATTCATGTAAATGCCTTTATTTTGTCACATATACTTTTTTTTACAGCACAGTGAAATTCTTTTTTTTTACATATTCCATTTTAGTAATTTGGGGTCAGAGCGCAGGGTCAGCTATGATACAGCGCCCCTGGAGCAGGAAGGGTTAAGGGTCTTGCTCAAGGACTTGCCAGTAGTGGTCTGGTGTTTCTGGTCTTCAGATCAGTAACTCAGTGCCTTAACCATTTGAGCCACCAACTGCCCCCTATGAGTGTTTGTATGATGCAGTAAATACGGAGTAAATATGAATAGTATATAGAGGAGTGTAATGATAGACAGTTATGGATGGTGTAAAGATAATATAATGATAAACTAGTGCGAAGTACAAAAAGTGGCTTTTAGTTTAATATTGTTTAGAGTGACTCTTTTACCCTCCTTATGCAGGTAATTACCAGGCACAGAATCAATCCTGGAGATGCCGAAGAGAAGAGACATACTTGCCATCGTGTTAATCGTGCTACCTTGGACTTTGCTCATTACTGTTTGGCACCGGAGCGCCATCGGCCCCCTGCTTGCTATCCGAAAGGGTAATCAAAGTCTTTTTAATATATTTTTCAGAACAATCAAAATGACATATTCACATAAGATTCTACTGGTCATTTATTTATTCGATAGTTTGTTGAAAATGTAAGATGATTACAAAAAAAGGTTAATTTTAATAAAAAATAATAGTTTTTAACGACTATTTTTAATAATATACCTTTTAATCTCTATTATATATATTTATTGAAACATCATTTGGACGTTGCCTGTAGAAAATGTGTTCATGTTTAATAGAATTCATTTCCGAATTAAAACCTTAAGGGTATTAAAACATGTCAATTGATTACAGAAAAAGTTCTTTATGTTTCTAATAAGAAATTTTAACGCCTTTTTAATCTATATTATTATTATTTTTTGGAAAAAAACATCATTTGGACCTGCTGCTGAAGTTGTTCACTTGTTTAATAGAATTAATTTTCCGAATTGAAAATATTAGTTTATATATACTGTAATAAACATGTACGATGATTACAGAAAAAGTTCCTTCTATTTATAATTAGAGTTATATATAAAAGTCCTATATAATTAAAGAAAATCATTTGGACCTGCTGCAGTAATGCGTTCATTATATAGAATTCAGTTCTAAATTAAAACGTTTATTTTACACTGTTATACAAATGTAAATGATTACGAAAATGTTTTTCTATTTATAATGAGTTATATATAAAGTTTATTATGTTTTTAAACAAATCATTTGGATCTGCTAAGTAAACGTGTTCACGTTTATTAGACTTCATTTCCGAATTTAAAATAATTAGTTAATAGACCCTAGATAAAGTGAACGATAACTACAGAAACAGAAAATCTTACTTCTATTTATAATGCTATTTAATAATTATTATCATTATAATGCCTTTAAAGTTTTTTTTATATTTATTATACTTTTTTTTTAAAACCATCAGTCTGGACCTGCTGCATAAACATGTTCATGTTATTAGAATTCATTCCGAATTAAACAGTTAGTTATATACACTGTAATAAAAATGTAGGATATTACAAAAACAGTTATTTATAATGGGTGTTTCACAGAATATTATTAATAATCTGCTTTTTTTAAACATCATTTGGACCTGCTGTAAAAAAATCTGTTTATGTTTAATAGGATTCCTATTTGAATTAAAAAATTTTTTAGTTTATAATACATATTTATTTATATAAAATTTACCCTATCACATCAAATCATGTCCTTTTTTTTCTGTACCTGATTAAAATCTAAACTTTCTTGAATTGCGGTAGCCAAAGTACTCTAAATCTCTCGAGTTATCAGTGCCAGTTATCAGATCTCTGGTTCGGGTCAACTCTGATGCTGTCCACGCTGATTTGTCATTGTGTCCTACATTCCAAACAGTAGCAGAATTTACACTCAGTCATGCAGCACTACTATAGTGCTAAAATAATAAATCATTCTAAAATGATTACATATTTTAATAAATATTACACGGACAGACAGACAGAAGTCATGAATAATGTTTGTCACTTATAGTCCCAGCATGACCTCATGATGCCATTTTGATCTGTTTATCTAAAAAGGGTTTTGTTTAATTCAAGTACAACATTACCAACTATGGCGTTTGGTGGATGCTCTTATCCAGAGTGACTTACATCGAGCTTATTTATACAGCTAAGCAGTTGGGGGTTGGTTAAGGGCCTTTCCTTAGGGGCCCAACGGTGGTAGCTTGGTGGTGCTTCAACACCTTAATCGCTGTGCTACCACTTCCCCTAATTTACAGTACTAATTAACTTCTACTAATTTATCAATGTGTGTGTGAGAAAGTGAATCAATGTAAGTTTCATTTAAATGATTAAAACATTAATGTTGCTTCTAAAAGTATTAAAATAGCATTGGGAGTTAGGAGCAAAGGAGTTATTATTTACCACATAAAAGTAAATATCAGAAAATTCATCTTTTTATCTCAAAATAAAATGTCTTCCATGTACAGCAACAGTTGTATTGCAGTACCTATACTTTTGGAGGCGACTGTAGGTATTTCATCCCAATAATCTGGGTTATTAACGTTGCTTGTAAAAAAAAAAAAAATGCTATCGTCAAAAGTTATATTGTAACTAAATGTTGTTATTTAAACAGGCGCCCACCTTATAATTCCTTACTTAAATTGACTATTAATGTATTTAGTTAACGTGCTTATATACAAACAAACCATATCCTTCATTAGTGAAAGTATTCGTAATTGTAACTATTATTTCCGCAATATTTTGTTCAAGTATTTGTCTTTTTGTCCCCAAATCATCCAACTCTAGTCGTGAGCTTGGATGGAGACACGACCAGGAGCTTTATAATATCTTTATGGGTAAAAATGTAAGCACTTGCAGCAGGTCTGAGTCTGAGGGTGTTGCCCTTATACACTGCCTACTTTCACTCTTTCCAGCTTGTCACCATCTAGTTAAAGAGATCTTTATCATACCCGAGGGGCTAATGGTCCAACGGCACCGCCTGTCAGGTACTCCTCTTGGGATCTTGGCATGTGTCAGATATAACGGGAGCAGCTCCGGGGCGTGCTAATGCCTGAATTCTCTGTCTCTGTCTCTGCAGATGATAGACCTGGTAGAGGGGACGCGGGAGGACAAACGGGAGATTCGAAGGAGTTCTGCTCTTCTGACAAGGACATAGTGGAGGTAGTGCGCACCGAGTACGTGTACACAAGACCGCCTCTGGGGTCTGACAGCCTTCCTACAATCCATGTCATCACACCAACCTATAGCCGGCCAGTGCAGAAAGCAGAGCTCACCCGGCTTGCTAACACTTTCCTGCATATCCCCAATCTGCACTGGATTCTGGTCGAGGATGCACAAAGAAGGACGCCGCTGGTTACACATCTTTTGAAGGATACAGGCCTTAACTACACACATCTAAACGTCGAAACGCCTCGTAACTATAAGCTGCGGGGGGATGCACGGGATCCCAGGATCCCACGTGGAACCATGCAGAGGAACCTGGCTCTCCGCTGGCTACGGGAAACCTTCAGTCCAAACAGCACACAGTCGGGTATTGTCTACTTTGCTGATGATGACAACACCTACAGCCTGGAGCTCTTTGACGAGGCAAGTAAAAAATTATATTTGATTGAAAACAATTAAGTGGGTAAGCCAGCATTTACATTTGAACAGTAGAACATCTATATATTGAGAAAGATCAAGGCTTTCCAAATTGTTTCCACCACATTAGTTTCCCAAACTGTTGCAACAAAGCGGAATGTCTAGCAGTTGTCTTGAATGTCTTACTGTATGTAGTAACATCACACTGCTTTCTAACTGTAAATACCAGCTCCGTGAATACATAGTGTGTTAGGGTTGAAGTGTAAGGACTCAACTTTGACTCAACCACACTGAACTCCTTTGGGATGAACTGGAACACAGACTGTGCAGCATCGTGCCTTAGTGGTTAGCACTATTGCCCCATAGCAAGAAGGTCTCCGGTTCATATCTCCTGCGGGAATCTTTCTGTGTGGAGTTTGCATGTTCTTCTTGTGCTTGTGTGTTTTTACTTCAGGTACTCCTGTTTTCTCCTACAGCCCTAAAACATGTATGTTAAGTTGATTTGTGATTCTAAATTGCCCATAGGAGTGGGTGTGAGTGTGTGTGCTTGTTTGTCTGTATGTGGCCTTGTGATAGACTGGTGACCTCTCTAGGGTGTACCCCTGCCTTGCGCCCAACGACAGCTGGGATGATTAGAAACAAGTGGGTATAGACAATGAATTAATGGATGGATGGATGGAACACTGAATGCACCCAAGACCTCCTCACCTGACATTAGTGCAGGGATTTTTCTAGAATAGACAGATGTTGAGACAGTTAATGACTGCTGTAACATGGACTTGTTGAGTTGCCTTCGTATATTAGCATAAGAAGTTGCGCTTGGGCAACTCTGTCATTACCCTTTGTTTCAGAATCGATTGTAGTCAGACTTCTTATCCTCTGTCACTTCACTACAGAGCCTCTTATTAGATAAGCTCTTTAAAACATCTTGTCTTCTTCTTCTTGTTCCACTTACTAACCATTCCAGTTGTTTCCATCGCATGTTAAAGGACTTTAGCTAGCGAGAGAGATGATTCAAACAGAACCAGGATACGGGTGTAATAATTAATGCGCTTTGAAAAAACCTGCTTAAGTAGGCAGGTCTGTATACTGAGATTTATGTACAGATCACCTCTATTTTTAACTTCTCATCCTTTCTTCCTTCTACGTCTTTGGGTAACCTGAAACACTCAGCGGCGGCAGAGGAAGAAGAGTGAGAAACAAATGAAGATGAATAATAATTTATCTGCACTTTTTTTCATAGGCTTGTCTCCATATGCATGATAATGAATTTTTGAAGGAAAGAGTACATATCAAACAATGCATGATAAAGCAGGCTATTCATCATAACATAAAAACAAACCAGATTTCCCTGGGTCGCTGTAGGGATTAATGATAAGACATGGCAACCCTGCAAACCAGTAAAGAGCTATGATAAAGAGCTTATCCGTATTGTTTTATTATATAATGCTAAGGGAAGTGGGGTCATGATCATGGGGTCAAAGCTGCCACTGCTGGGTACTGAGCAAGACCCTTAATTCTCGATTGCTCAGTTAAAAGTCGGTCTGGGTTAGAAAACCGGCAAATGGCAGAAATGTTAATGCGAGTCTAGTCTCAGCGTAAGACATTCCGTGTCCTTCATCAGGGTCCATGCACTTTGGGGGCCCTTAGAGAACTGTTTAATTAGTAGTAACAGTACTCGCAGTAATGTAATACAATTACATTTATAGCATATGTCAGACGCCCTTATCCTAAATGACTTGCATTTTAAACAACTGGGCAATTAAGGGTCTTGCTCAGGGGCCCAGCAGTGGTAACTTGGTGGTGCTGGGAATCAAACCCCGATCTTCCAAAAAGCAGTCCAACTGCACTACCACTTTCTCATAAATAATAGATTTCCTATAAATAATAGAAATAATTGCATAGGGCCAACAATTGCTAGCGGTGCACCTGAATGCAAATAAATTCTGACGTAGCGAATATTAAACCCAATAATCTGCGTTTCTGCTGATAGTGTAGCAGAACATGGCTGCTTTGTCAATTGCAAGCTGCACTTGTAGTACATTTATTACTAGCCAGATGGTTACTAATTAAAGTCCTGACTTCATTATGCTTGCTTTGTTGGTTACTGTGAGTAAATTCTCACGCAGCAAACATTAAACCCACACGACTTATCAGCTGTTTTCGCTTTAATATGCTTGTCTTGTTACTCAGTTACCAATACCACAGTCAGCTGCTTGAGCAACTTGATGGAAACACACTAATATGGAATTGGGGTTAGGGGTGTTAGCGAAAATTTGCTTCACGTTAAGATGAAAACCCGGCTAGTCTAATTAATTGGATTCTACAGGATGATTGGGAGGCTTTTTAAAATCTACTTGAAAGCAAAGCTGTCATGACGCTTTAGTTCACACATGGTAAAAGGAAGCAGAGGTGTTTATTACTGTAATGCTAAGAGTTTACGCGAGTGTACGCGAGTCCGCTAAGTGTTGATTTTTCCAAATGACGTGAATTTTATGTTACCGACTAATTAATTTGCACGTTACATTTCAAAAGAAAATGTAATTGGTTGCTTTATACATGCAACCAATGTCAGTCAGATACCCTTTTGGCCAATCAAAGCTGATTTGGCTCAAGTCCTTTCGGTGTCAGTCTGAAGGTCAGGCTGCTCAGACAGTCTGAATGCCTAAATGATTCAGTCATTGAGTTTAAGTCATGAGATTTATTTCAACAAATTCTTAATGCATTAATCGATTAGAATTAAAACTTAAGAAACATTTAAATTCGAATAAAATGAAATAAATCATCATTGTATGATACTGTATTGAAATGGTTGTTTTTTTTTTGAAACTCATTTGATTTTTGTCCCTGGACAGGCTGATAAATTGATCGATGTGACTGTTCCACGAAAAATGTCATTAAACGCCGGTGAAAGAAGGCAGAGAAACATGACTACACCTGTCAATCATGATGCTGGTTAACACACAGTTGGGGGGTTATGCTGTCTGCACCTCCACCTAATAATACACATTTTGTGACAGACTCTTCCAAAAGTATTGGAACATCCAGACAAGTTTATCTTTTTGTTCTTGTGTAAATATCAGATATGCTGACACCCAGTTAGCAACATATCCTAAGAGCATTTTACTCAGCTAGAGGCTGTTTATTAGCAAGCGCCTCACAGCACGATACATATCACGAACCTAGATTCACGAAACAATTTAGCACGATATATTAAAAAATATATATATTGCAATATATACAAATAGCTAAAAATACAACAAATACATTGTTGTTGTTTTTTAAAAAATATTAACGTAAACGTTAAATCAGTTTGTAACGTAATTTTAAATATATTTCGATAGTATAAGTTAAAATTTTAGTTCACTATCAGCCCAAAAATATTGCAATAGTTAGCTTTATCAATATTTTTACATGGTATAATTTTAGTGGCATCACCTAGTCATCACCACAGGAGATATTATTCTTATATATTTGACTCACATGTCTCTTCTTTTTCTGCCAGTGCCTTTAACTGAGTCATATATAATATATAATTAGCTTTTAAAGCTTAGGAAGACCCTAAAGCTCATAGTTTTGTTAGCTGTTGGATTCATTATAATTGATTTTTCTACCGCTTTTACTTTTTAAGTGGAAGAAGTGTCTTAAGTGTTATATTCACAATATCATCATAATGGCAGCATGCTTTTCTACTCTTTTTCACTTCTTTTCTTCTTTGTGTTCAGCTTTGCTACTGGCAAAATATATGCAGGCGAACGACTTTAGCTTTCGCCTTTGATCCAGTTATTTGATCCAGGAAGGGAAATGAACTCCGATTTTTTTTACTACAGAAAACGAATAAAACAGAAATATAAATCTTATGACTCACAATGAACTATTTTATTACATGTTTTAGAAACAAATAGTAATGTTGCAGAGTAACCAGGCATCATGCAGTACCACAATAATTATGCCAGAAAATTAAGGACATCCAACCAGCTCCAAACATGCGCAGGTGTGTGTATGTGTGTATTGGTGGGGGAAAAAATAGCAAAATTGCAATATAATAAAAATAAATAAATAAAGGTAGTTTATTTATCACATTGAACTTCTAATGCAGAAGTTCTCAACCTATTTTGGAACGAATTCCCTCTTCAAACCAAGTTGAAACCTCTTACTGCCCCTCCTATGCTCTAGACCAGGGGTTGGGCAATCTAGGTCCTGGAGGGCCTAGGTGTGTTGAGGCAAGTTGAGCTAAACTCTGCAGGACACTGGCCCTCAGGACGAGATGCCCACATCTGCTCTAGACTACATTCCATGCACAAACTGGATGTTTTCTATTTTAAAGGCCAAGCTGTTGGGCCCCTGAGCAAGGCCCTTAACCCTCAATTGCTCAGATGTGTAAAAGAGATATATGATAAGTTGCTCTGGAACTGGAAAACTTTGACAAATTTCCACATAGAACTGCTTTACACACCTGTTTCTTTAGCGCCCCACCATTAATGTGCCACGTTGGGACCATTTTAAAACCTAGGGTTAAAACTAAGATGCAAAAAAGTCCCACCGCTTGATTATATATTTTCATTACAGATATTGTTTTAGATAATATAATAAGAGAATACACACCAGAGACAGACCATAATTATATCACACACATACAGTACACACACAGTAGAACCCTTATAAGGTTGCCACAGCTTGTGACAGTTTAACAGACTGTCAGTTCAATTGTATTTTTGGCCAAGCGAAGACACTTAGTTTTAAGATTAAAAAAAAGTTTGAATATATAATATGAATATTTATTAAACATTATAGAACACTACATGTTTTGTACCAGTTCTAGCTGAGCAGAACCACATCTGTACATTATTTTGTCACATATACTTTTTTACTGCACAGTGAAATATTTTTTTCGCATATTCCATCTTAGTAAGTTAGGGGTCAGATATGATACAGCGCCCCTGGAGCAGGAAGGGTTCAGGGTCTTGCTCAAGGAACCAACAGTGGTTGGCTTGCCGGTGGTGTGGCTAGAACCCTGGTGTTTCAGATCAGCAACTCTGCACCTTAACCATTTGAGCCACCACTGGAACCGAAGGGGATCTAAACCGGAATCGAACCCGGGTCGCCAGAGCGTAACAGCGTAGAGTGCCAGCTCTTAACCCACTGAACCACGACACCGGCTAAATCTATTAAAACCCATCTACTAAAACCACTAAACAGTCCATGCGCCAAGGTACTTTTGTGTAAACACAGACCTCATTTCTGCACTTAGCTGTTTTAATGGGTTTCTGTCTTTTTGTCACTCACCCACTGACCACTCATTCTTGTTTTATATTTTACCCGTCTCTGTTTGTCATCTTCCTTTTTTTTTTTTTCTCTTCCTCTTTTGTACTTGTCTCATTGTACATTCCCATCCTGGCAAAACACTTTGCACTGTAAAACGTATTTTATCAATATTTACAGTGCCTTGAAAAAGTATTTAAAGCCTTCGATTTTTTTTTACACTTTGTCACTTAATAACCAGAAAAATGTTATCTAACAGACCAACACAACGTAGCCCATAATTGTGAAGTAGAATATCCAATCTCACGCCATAGATAAGAGGGACTCGAAAAAGCATATACTGGTTTCCAGCTGAGTGTCTATCACATCTGGAAGAGAGGACAGTATGCCCAACAAGCTGCCTGACTGCTGGATATTTACACCCAGTCCGATTATTTCTTTTTGACAGGGAAAAAAATATTTCCAAGCTTCAGTCATTATTATTCTCTCCTCCTCAGAGAGACACAGCTGAAAAACCTCATTCTACTTGAAAATCTAAGTAGAAACTGCGGCGTCATTATTACAGCAACGTTGTGCGCTCATTCCGTCTGTCCTCATCAATTTATAGTCGGTATGAAAGCAGCGTCACAGTCAGGACTGTATACTGTAAGAATTAGTCCTGTTTCTGATGACTGTCCTCAGAGTTCATTACCTCGCTTTCTCTTTTGCCGCATTTACACTGCATGTATCAACTGAAACCAATTCCAGTGTGGTACAGATGGGATATGACCCATGATGGTGTAAACAGGAAAAAAAGGGCACCGATTCCGATATTTTCAAATCGGATTTAGGCCTCACTCGTATGTGGTAATAAAACGGATATGAATTGGATATGTAATTAGATATAGTGTATTAGATAACACACCATATCTAATGTATTGAAGAAATAGGTATTTATAACTTAGCAATCAATGCTACATTCTCCCAGGCTGCAACAAGGCCTCTCAATCTTTTTTTTTTTTTTATAAAGAGAGCATTGTTTTGCCAACCTTTAAACATAAGGTGAAAATAACATACTGTATAATCATTTCAGCTTCATCCATTAAAGAATATTGCGCCGTTTTACTTCCTTTTCTGGTCAGCACATCTACCTTAGGCTGTTTGGTCGTGTATAGTGTAAATGCACATGACGCATACGGGTCAGTTTTAAAACATTTTTTATCCAAATAAATCGGGTATATTCGCAAAATCGGAAATGAGCATCAAAAGCTGTAGTGTGAATGCAGCCTTTGACATAAGTACAATCCCCAACTGCAGCTCATCAGATCTCTTTCATCTCTCGTCTCTTCGACAGAGCAAAAAGAAATCACAGCGATATAAAAGACCAAAAACAGGAAAAGTGTTGCACAGTAAACTAGGCCAGCTTGTCGCTACCGGCCTTCCCCTGAGACTGTCCTTTATCTGTATACTATAATTCAGCAATTTTTTTTCATATAAAATGCATACAAATGGGTTTTTTTTTAATTATTTCTGAATGGCACCTAGTGCCAAATAGTGTGTGATTCGTTGCAAAAATGAATAGTGAATTAATTCCCGCACAGTTAATAAAGAATCGATTAAAGAATTACAGATAAGTAGTTGTAGGATGTAAGCCAGTCATTCCATTAATATTACTGATCTGTTGAATGCGACTGAGGGAAAGAAATGCAGCACTTTTGTTAAAAAAAAAAAAGCTTTAAGGTACTTCTGGCTAGTGGAGTAAATACAAGCAGAGACTGAATAGAGGAAAGATGTGAAGAGAGGAAGAGGAATGCAGTGAAGATTAAATAGCATCACTTTTTCTTTCCTGGTTGGATATGTGCATTTGTGGAACTTTATCTGTCTGTGAGGTCTGCCTTTTCACTCACTAGTCCTTAGAGATCAGGGCAAACAGACTGAGCCTGGATGTCTCTAATAGGCTCTGTGCACAAGCTGGCCTCTTCAGCTATTAGAAAGAAAATGGTTTCGAGTAGGAGACCTCAACTGTACAAAGAGACAATGACTATTATTTTGGTCCTGAAAAAAAAAAACATAAAATGTGGAAAGAAAACCAGTAATAAACACTTACTGAGCACTTCATCTCATAACCTCATATCAGGAACACCTGTGCACCTGCACCATCAGGCGATTATACAATCGGTATATCAGGTGTCAGATGTGCAGTGCATCAAATCATGCAGATACGGGTCAAGTGCTTCAGTTAATAAACTAATCCGACATCCCAATAGGGAAAATAGGGTGTCAGGTGCTGATATGTGTATTACAGAAACTCTTCATCTTTTCTCCTGAGTAGAACTTGACACCATTGGTGAAAACCATCAACAAGTCTAGTCATTTGGATCTAGACAGAGTGTATCTACGCAATCAAGTTCAAGATCAAAAAAAATGTTAACAAGACTGAAGACCTATACCAGGCTGGAATGGGTTACAAGACTATCGTCCAGAAGCTTGGTGAGAAGGTAACAACAGTTGGTGCAAATGAAAGAAACACAACTGGGACCATAGCTACCAAGAAAACAACTGGAAACAATGTGGTCAGATGAGACCAAAATTGAGCTCTTTGGCATCAACTCAACTGGCTGTGTTTGGATGAGAAGGAATTCTGCCTATGACCCCAAGAACACTATCCCTACATTTTGCTGCTAAGGGGACAGGACAACTTCACCACATCAAAGGGACAATGGACAGGGCCATGTACCCTCAAATTTTTGTTGAATGCCTCATTCTTACATTCAGAGCATTGAAAGGGGGTCGTGGATGGGTATTCCCCTTCCACGGGTATATGGGTATATCAGTGGAAAGAGCGGCAGGTTTAGGTTGCCAAACGTAAGCCTTAAAATCTTACTGGCTTAGAGAGGATCTGCAAAGAGGAGTTGAACAAAATCCCTTCTGAGAAAACTCCTGAAAACCTGGTGGCAAACTACAAAAAACGTTGACTGACAACAATGGTTTTGTCCTGTTTTGCGACGGGATCAAATGCTTATTTCACTTATTTCAGAATGCAAATCAATTTATAACTTTTTTTATTCTGTAACAATTAAAATTATACCCTGATCATTTCTTTGTCAGCGGAATTTTTTTTTCTATAAATAAGTAGCTCAGTATACAGAGAGTTTTAATTCTTTCGATTATTTGTCAGCCCTGTAAAAAATATTTTATAGGAATGTCAGTCTTGTCTTGTGTTTAAAGGTTTTCGAAAAAATTAAAATGAAATGTCTTTTAGCTGGTAAACAGAGTGTTTTTTGTCTCTGCAGATGCGCTTCACGCGTAAGGTGTCCGTCTGGCCCGTAGCTTTTGTCGGAGGTTTGCGCTACGAGTCTCCTAAGGTCAACGCTGCTGGCAAAGTGTATGGATGGAAAACAGTGTTTGATCCACACCGGCCTTTTGCTATTGACATGGCAGGATTTGCCATCAACTTGCGACTCGTCCTGCTCAAACCACAAGCCTATTTCAAACTGAGGGGGGTTAAGGGGGGCTACCAGGAAAGCAGTTTGCTTCGGGAACTCGTCACTCTCAATGACCTGGAACCGAAAGCGGCTAATTGCACTAAGGTAAGCAAACAAAATTTAAGGGATGTTTTAAATGTTATGTTCAAACACATTTTTACCATTGACTTTGAGGTAAATATTTATGGCCTAATGTTTTATAACATGTCTGTATGTAGAAGTTAAGTTAAAAACCAAGGTAAATTTACCACACGAAATATATTGTGTGATATGTCAAGCATTTTGCCTTTATTGCTGAGAAAGGGGAAAAGGGAAATGCTACACAATGGCGCAAACCAGATTTCCCAAATATCTTAATTTAAAAAATGGACAGCTTTTTAGTCCTGGAAATGGCGGGGATATGTATATTTTTATATTTTTAATGGAAACAATTTGCAAGTAAGTAAAGTGAATCTCCGAAAGCTAGTATAACCTATTAAATACAAGAGATTATATAACACTCGCACATACACACAATTAATCCCACTACTCAGAAATCAAATGCAGTGAGTAGCCTTTTAACCTGGATAAGTAAGTCAACTTCCAGTCTCTCAGTTCACCAGAAAGCAAAGTTGAGAAGAGGAAAGTTCATTCCATTCCATTCTTTTTTTTAAATTAGCATAAAGGGCTAATTAAAGCAAACATCATTATCGAGTTCCTTAGCTCGAATGCTGCAGGCCTTGCTCTGCTCCTAAGTGGCCTTAAGAGCAGAACATGGCCGTGCATTATTACAGGTATGATCACAGAGCATGATGTTGCAGGATTATAGTAGTTATTAGACATCGTGGTGTCGCATATATTACCTATTATTTCCAAATAATTGAGGGACACAATGTAGATTTAAATCCAGGCTGAAAAGCCTTCATGTGACTGCAATGTGTTTATCGCAGCGTTCGGGTGGAAAAGTCTGCAGCTGGTACCCCTCTGTCCAGAGCCTCGAGTGTGTGTGTGTATGTGTGTGTGGAGGTACAAGTGGAGCCAAGTGCACTACATACTGAGAATTCAGTGCTCAAGAAACACTCACAGCTGTGAACATCATGACCCTTTAAACGCTGCAGATGAACAAGAGCAGAAGAAATTTTGTTGTTTGTTTGTTGAATAAATGATTTTTTTTTCTATTTTGTGATACATTTATGCAGATTCTTGTGTGGCACACAAGGACAGAAAAACCTGTCCTGGTAAACGAAGGCAAGAAAGGCTTCACGGATCCAAATTTGGAAATCTGACTAAATCCTCTTTAATGATGGTACGTGAACTACAAAACACACACACACACACACACACACAGAATTCTCAAATAGCTCTAATAGAAGTTTTATTTAGTATTATTTTAATACACTTTTACTTTCCATGATTACATGTTGGACAGTCAGAGAAAGTATTTTACTGCATGAAATAATTAATATAAAAATAATTTATAGCATAATTGCTCTTTAAACAAATCTTACAAAGACCACACAAGGGTTAAAAGTTTAAAGTTAAACTTTTGACCACACGGTGTAACTCATGGTCCAGAAAAATACATGCTATGTTAAATGTCGGATGTTTTTTGTTTCCTCATATTTCCTGTTTTTACTTTGTTTCAGGCACGCAGATCGATCCAGGCTCTACAGTAACTGAGGCAGCATCTCAGAACCGAACCCCCAGACATCATTTCTTGTTCCTGCTCATTGCAGCAAACTACCACAACTGTATTAAAGCACAGAAGGGTTCCACAAGGCAATAGTTCTGGGTATTTTCTATCAAACTTCTCCATGATTGCAACAAAGAACTTAAAACCGCAGAATAGTAACCAACAAAACTGTTTGCCAGGTTACTGACTTTTCCCAGCACACAGGAGTGAATATAATAAAAAAAAAAAAAATTAAAACTAAACACACACACACTGGATTGAAGCAAACCTGTTGAGGACGAAGGACAAAATTCTCTCGATTACTCTCGTTACTTGATCTTGAAAATGAATTTATAGACGAATCTCTTTTTTTTTTTTTTTCAGAGATTACATAGAAGGGAATGTGTTGTTGTTTGTTTTTCTTTTAATGTTCTTTATGTTGAATGTCTTTAGTAGGCACTTACTTGCTAGTTCAGCACTACTGATGTCTTTACCTGACTAAAATCAAGTATTCTCAAATTGTAGGGTGTTCATTGAATCCACGGCCTAGCAGCCATGTTGGATTCTGGAGTCATTGAAAAGACAGCACTGTTTCTGTGGGTAGAATACGAACGGCACCTAATTTTTTTATTTATGTCGAGAGAAGGTGGTGTTGGACCTTATAGTATTGTATATATAAAAACTTTACACACAATCCTAGACTTCGAAACGAAGTTAAACCGAACAAAGCAATGTAACTACTGTATTTATAACTAGAGTCTAGAGCGAGATTACATGACCGTGCCACAACCGTAAGCCTTTGAAGGTGAAGGCGCGATAAGCCGTCACGTTTAAGTGTTAAAGAACAAACAAAAAAAAAGACTTCATCGTTAGCTGGACATCCCGTGGTGTCACATCATAAGCCATGGACTTATTAAAGGAGTCTCTCAGGCAGAGAAGAGATGCAAAGCTAATATTAGCCCAGTGGCAGCTTTAGGAGAGGGTCTGCAATAAAACCTTTTCAAAAGAGATTTTCATAAAGAACATTTGAAAACGGTCGTGTTTTTTCCACTATTAAATAGAAAAACGATGCCATTAATGATGTCAGTTTTGCTTGGACGCTAATCCGACCCCACCAATTTAAAAACGTAGCTGAATTTTAGCGCTTGGTAAAGGTATCAGAGGCGCCAACGGGGGGAAACAAAACAATACAAAAATGGCTCGTAATATCACCTGCATGCCACAGACGCTTCTCCTTTTTACGGGTAGAAATGAGATCGTGTGCACAATTTCTTCTCATTGGTATTGACAGTACTTAGCTAAATATGGCAAATTAAGCACAAGAGATCTTGACCTTGACCTACGAAAAAATGCTATTGTCTTGTATACGTACTAACAATTTTCTGGCTTCGATGATCAGTTAGCTGTTAAAACGTCATGCTTAATATTGCATATTGATAAAAAAAATGCTCGTAAGCATATAAACAGTGAATACAGCCCTTATTTAAAACAGCATTACCGGGACACACTTGATTCTATTTTTAAATTCTGGGTTTAAAAGTGTGGTTTCCTGTTCAACAAAACTGTCTTATAGAAAATGTGACTGGTTAAATATTAATATCATCATTGGATATTCATAAATTTTGTTATGAACACTGCATAAATCTATAAATCTGTTAATATTATTAATACAGATTCATTTTTTGGGGAAATATAACGTGCACACAGGTTCCACTTTTTCTGTCTGGCCATTTCTCATTGGTTCTGGTAACTACTAACGCTGTTGTTGACATCCCATAATATTGGTCTTGCAAGCCTTTTTTCTGAAATTCCCATATATCAGTGGAGCCAACGTTACAAAACCGATGTCCGATAATAAAAAAAAGGCTTAAATATCGTCAAAAATATCAGTAAAACTAATACTAAAACTAAAAATAATGGTTATTCAGGACAGGAAGCAGAACAGGAAGCAGGAAGCAGCTACAGCAATAACCTACGATCGGAAGAACGCAAATTAATTACAAATGGTGTGAAATATCTGCCGTATTCACTGTTTATATGTTCAGTATACAATGCCTGCTCATCTAGTAAAGTATACAGTGATGTTACTGTTCACATTCAGACGTGGATTAGCAACATCCCGAAATGTTATGTTCCTTGTAAAAAAACACTTAAATATGAATGAGTAATAAATTTAGACATGAAACTGATCAAGAAGGCATAAACAACAAACCTTAACTATGATCTTAATATTAAGAACTGACCTGTGGATAACGGTTATCCCGGAGGTGTAATTAGGTACACTGGGACACAGGGGGCAGTAGTGTTTCTGTATGGCATTAACAGCCTTCTCTCTAGCAGACCAGCTTGGAATTGTAATCAACTGTAAAGCAAACTGCATAGAAACATGTTGTAGGTGTAGCTTAGTATTTAAGGTGTTGAACTGGAGATTGGAGATCATGGGTTCGATTCCCAGCACTATTATTCGACTTTCAGACTGAAGAAAGATAATCTGAACTCTATAGCAGTTTTTATTGGCTAAGAGAACTTCTGACTGACATATGAAGTGGAGAAATAGTAGCACAGTGGTAAGGGTGTTGAACTGCTAACTTGAAGATTGTGGGTTCAATTCCCAGCGTCACTAAACTAACACAGTTGAGGCTCTTAACCCCCAATTGCTCAGTTGTATAAATGGGGTAAATATAGGTCGCTCTGGATAAGAGCGTCTGACAAAAGGCAGAAATATAAACCAATCAATTATGGTTTAATTTGTTCAGCATCTTCTAGAATCCATCCAATCAGAATCACTTGAAAAAAGTTATCTGTAAGCAGTATTAGTTTTGTTGTTCTACAAGGGGTGGTTATCAAACATTTGCCCGAATTATGTCTCGGAAATAAGTACGTTCATGAGCATTTCATCTTGTTTAACAAACCTGTGGTATAGTTCTACACAATGGCGCTAGATCACGGGTGTCAAACTTGGTTCCTAGAGGGTCAAAGCCCTGCAGAGTTTAGTTTCAACCTTATTCCAAACCAAAAACATGGGTTTTAAAAACAAGCCTTAAAGACATGATTAGCCGGATCAGGGCGGTGGCCCTTTAGGAACTGATACCTGTGCACTAGAAGGTCAAAATCAAAATATGTTAGCATTGTGGCCTGGTTGTGACTGGGGTTTACCTTTTTCATGGCGTCATGCCAGCCGATTCTGCCAGCCGACCTGAGCTCCAAAATTCTGCCTCGTCCCACCTACTCCTCCGACCTGAAGACATAATTCACCTTAGAGGAAGAATATGTCAAGCCGGACTAAGCTCATGGACCAACGTTCATTTTCTCTATATTATTTTTTCTTAGCAATAATAAAAATTGCATGACTGCCCTTAGTATACGCAGAAGTCGGTGGCCATGATTTCTGACACTAAGAATATAATGGTAGCTCAGCGGTTAAGGTGTTGGATTTGCAAATTGGGACGGGGGTTCGATTTCCAAAACCACCGAGTTGGGCCCCTGAGCAAGGCCCCGTAACCCCTAATTACTCAGTTGTATAAAAAGAGAGGTGAATGTAAGTGGGATAAGGATAAGGGCGTCGTGCTGAAAAATGTCCTCAAAGGGGAACCCTTCATAGCCACCAGTACAGTGGTACCAGTACACCCGATGCTGCAGTATATCACAGCTACAAAGCGTCTCAGAATGAAATCCTTTCATTAAATCTGTCCTCACTGATACAGAAAACATCATTTGTCGTTATTTATAACTCACGTCTCTACATACAGTATCACTTTTACAAAAAACCCCTGAATTCTTTTGTGTCTTAGAAGCCTGTTTGCAGGAAAAAAGCGTTTGATTAACAAACAGCGCGAACAGCGGCTGTCTGTCATCTCGGCTTTTTCCTGATACACTTCCTTTTCATCATCATCGTTCAAAGGAAGTTAAGAAGCTTGTAACATTAAATCAGCTTTTCGCTTTCCACTTCACACACTTCTCAGTACCTGCTAATAATCACAGCTCATTTCCCAGCATCACCAAGCTGCCACTGCTGGGCCCCTGAGCAAGGCCCTTACCTCCCAATTGCTCATTTGAAAAAAAAAAAATTGGTAATAATTGCAAAGGGCGTCTGAGGAAATGCCTCAAATGTGAAAACAAACTATCTGTTCTTCCTTTTGTTTTATTTAAAGCTTTCAAAACACATTAGTGTCCACCTGGGTCTCCCCCGGGACAGTGAATGCATTGTGGGTAAATTTTATGATTTAAATGGATGCTAAAGTGCTTTGTAAAAATTTCTAGCAAAAATGTCCTAATTTTTATTTATTTTATTATTATAGTCTCAGTTTTATCTCTATTAAACTTTTTTTACAAGAGAGATCTTGGGCATGGTAGCAGCCGTAAAGTAAAACAAAATACAACAATTACACTTAACCTTTTGTTTGTTTGTTTGTTTGTTTGCACTCAATTAGCATAAAAATATCATTGTTTTCATGCAGTTTTCGATCCCAAATTATTTTCGATGCCGATTCGATCCTGATTAAAAAAGCATGTGGAAACGTGCTAAAATGAACGCCGTTTGTCAAATAAACCGATTCGCTAAAACTAACGTAAATAATTAGAAGTACATTTTTTATTATATCGATCGAGGTCCTGCAGCCACCTGAGTTTAGTGTGACTTTTTTTTTTTTCTATTTATACTATTAACGATCTATTTATTTATTGTATTTATTTTACACACTGATGTCCGGACACCTGTGTTGTTAACATGTCGACTCGAGATGAATAAATCTCATCCCTACCGAAAATATAACTTATAAATCAAATCTTCGGTTTTAGATGAAATGGAATTCTGTCGGCGTGTGAGGCAAGAAATCACAAGGATCTTTTATTTATTGTTTTTTTCTTTTTTTTTTTTTTTTTGCAGCCCTGTAGCATTTTTTCTTTAGCTGCAAGGCATTTATTTCTACCACATCTCGTTTTTTTCCCCCTCCATCTCTGCTACGTTTGTAATATAAACTCATAAGCCATGATAATATTCTTGCATAACTTGAAGACAATATGTTCGATGTGGTTGCTGATATTCCGTAGAAATGCACACTATAACAACATCTCGCCAAGGCGGAGTATTTATGCTGGCCTTAATGTTTGCATCCACACACACACACACACACACACACACACACAAAGCCTCTCCTGCATGTTACTCTTGTAAATGTTCTTCTGTTTTTCTCCATGGCTCCAGAGAGGAAAATGACCAAAAAACAATAAACACTTGGGGAAAAAAAAACATTGAATCATTTGTGCATCATTTCTTATACGATGGAACCCGATTTTTAATGATGGCGATTTGTTCATCTTGAATGAATCTTTATTGTGACTCGAGGAGAAAGAGTCGTCTCGGAGAGTGATTCGTTCAGGTGGCATGCGGTTCTCTTTCCAGCTCACACTGCAATTCGTGGTGTTGCCACGTAATGCATGAACGACTCAAACCTCTTAGAAAAGGTTTGCTGATCATAGACTGAAGACTGAATCAGACTAAATTAATCGGTTCTGTTTTATAGCATTATAGTTTAATATTATTTATAGTGTGATCAAGGTTTGGTCTACAAGGTAAACTGAAAAAAGATTCGTTCGTTTTGCTGAACTAGACTCAAACGCCCTAGTCTGTAAAATGAGCTGAACTTCCCCTTACTACCGATTTCATTAAACATCTGTCGATTTTTTAAGAAACAAAACAGTCATAAGATCAATTTAATGTAATGAAGGTTTGATTTAGACACAAAGCGAAGTCACTACAATAGATTGTGCAGTAAGCATTTTCATTCATTAATTCATTCATTCATTCATCTTTTATACCTGCTTATTTCCTAATTCAAGGTGACTGGGATTTGCTGGAGCCGTCTCTGAAAGGGTAAAAGGCAGGAGGGGTACACCCTGGACAGGTCACCAGTCCATCACAGGGCTACACACACACTCACACTCACTCCTATGGGCAATTTACAATCACCAGTCAATCTAACGTACATGTTTTTGGACTGTGGGAGGAAACTGGAGAACCCGGAGTAAACCCACGCAAGCATGGTGAGAACATCCAAACTCCACAAAAAAAGACCCCCGACCGGGAATCGGTTGTCTAGATTGTTTTTTATGCTATGTAGCTACATTTACATGGACACTTTTTTTTTCCAATCAGAATGAAATCAATTAGATCAATCATTCCGAAACTAGTGTTTACATGAAGGCTGAATAAAGTAAGAGGATTAATATGTGCGGGGATTACAATCGGATTTAAGCTTTTAGACAGCACATGCACAGAACGCAATCCGATTAAGTGTTTACATATCCTCTTAATCGGATCAGAAAACGCTTAAACCACCCCTTACATTCTGAATGAAATTTAAATCAAATTTGGCCAAATCAAATTCATTCCGATTGACTGGTTTACATGTCACATTTTCAAATTTGTGCTTAAAATCTTCTTAAAATCGGATTATTGGTGTTGTGAGAATAAAGCCAGGTTGAATCAGGACAAATCTGTAAAGAATGAACAGTTAAACTAGGCTCGATACGTAATCTCGCTTTGCTAGTGTGGGATCAGTCGCGGAACAGTGACCTCTAGTGGATAAAAACAAACAAACAAACAAAAAAAAACAGAAGCTACATACGCATTTTGTTAAAAATATATAAGGCATTAACGGAAACAGCGAACAGAGCGGGCCGGAGAAGTGTATGATGCTTAACAATTCACTGCATCAAATCCTAATTGACCTACATAAGACAGAGAGACACTATATTGCCAAAAGTTTGTGGATACCCAAACTTTATACAACAGGTGTTTTGGGGAGAAAGTCAGGGAAGCCAGATTGAGGTGGTTTGGACATGTAGAGAGGAAGGATAGTGAATATATTGGTAGAAAGATGTTAGAAATGAAGCTACCAGGCAGAAGGCAAAAAGGAGGTATATAGATGTGATAGAAGGGGACATAAAGTTATTGGGTGTGACTGATGAGGACGTAGAGAATAGGGTTAGGTGGAGACAGATAATTTGCTGTGGGGACTATGTAGATAGAAAAAAATGTTTAGTGTGTGTGTGTGTGTGTGTGTGTGTGTTTGTGGGTGGTTTCTTGTTCATGTACCATTGTTAAAGCGGATGTCAGATTTCCATGTTTGGATCCAGGAAGCCTTTCTTGTCTTTGTTTACCATGACAACTTTTTCTATCCTTGTGTGCCACACAAGAATCTCCATGAGTGTATCACAAAATGCATTTATTCAATGCACAAACCACAAAATGTCTTCTACAGCGTTAAAATGTTTACAGTTTCCTGAGCAAGTTTTTATAGGGGGAAAGAGTATTTAAATTAAATGTAAAATAGGATCAGGGTTAGATGTTCCGCTTGTTTTCCAGATACCCCTGCCCTCAGACGTCACACCCAGGAATCACTGACTGAACGTCTGATGCATATGGCACACTCACTTCAGGAGTTTCGATGTCGTCCTCTGATTGGTTGAAGCGTACAAGACGTGTCTGTCGCGTTATTTAACATTAGAACCCAAAGCTGTCTGTTTCAAGAAGTGACCTATTGTATTTACGTCAGTAACAGTGAGCATCAATGAAGATGGATTAAATGCTGGGTTCTTAAAAGTATGCAAGGTTCACAGTATAGACCGTTTAAATGACTGTCAAAAAAAATAGCTTGAGGCGCTTAGTGACATTCCTAAAAATAACAAACACACCTAAACCTGATTGATGAACGCACCTAAACCAGGTAATGAGCAGTGTGTGGCACAAAATAAAACGTCATTGGTTGATTTACCTGTCAGTCATACGTCCTCTTGGGTGAGCCTTAACCATTCAAAGCGGCCAATGTTCTCAGAGCTTCTACCTTTAGTCTGAAGGTCTGGCTATGCGAGACTACCCCTGTGTTACACACTGCTGATTACCTGGTTTAGGTGTGTTCGTCAATCAGAAGCTGGAAGATATTATTTCAGTTGAGGATGAAATGGGGGAAGATCTGATGATTTGGTATTTCCACGTTCAGCGGTGGGTAGGGCATGGGTAGATGGAAAACAAGCAGAACAAAGGAACTTAAGGAACATGCGATGTTTAAAATACACATATGGATGTGATGGTCACGTGTCGCAATACTTTTGTCTGTATTTTTTATACAACATCAAACTGGTGTCTTGAAACTCAACTAATCCTTTGTAAACAGTTACTGTACATTAATTTAGGTTAAACATGCTGCTGTTTCTTTTCATCAGTGATCCTACAGCTCTTAAATAAGCCATTATTGATCACCCAGGATAATCCCTGGTAAACCAGCTAAGCATGTAGCAACATCTTAATTCCCACTATTTAGCTGCTGTGACTGAGGAAAAGCCAGAAAGGTGCTTGTCAGAGCCAGTCTTCGCTGAGATACTCTCCTGTCCTGCGAGAACAGGCTGTAGTCATCATCTAAATGATTCTCCATCAGAGACAAACGGCGGGTTTTGATTTCGATATTTAATCCTGTGGAGGAGAAGCAGAAATGACTCCGTCACATCTTATCAACGTAATTGATCTGGAAGCGTCGGTTTCGTCAGAAGAAATAGATTCCTCAGAATCTGTAGTACTCTACTGAGAGCCATACAAAAGAGCGAGTGGCTGGATGAAACATCTGCAATGAGACCGAAATGTCATAAACAGTGAAAAGAAAGTCCCAGAAGCACCTTTGAGTTGGATAAGAAGCCTGCAGCCTTTGCGATGGATGAACTGAAGCCTGGATTGAAATATGATCCTCAGATACAATGAATGGACAGAAGTGAGTTAAAGGGCTGTTCAAATGATCATCCTGAGATGATTCAACTCAGTTCTAACCCGGTCGGTCTGTAAGAGAAAATACAAGGGCTGGAATGGCTCCCAGTATTATTATGTTTTTTTAAATATGATTTTAAATGTATTTATTTTGCCTCCTAATGCTAAAGAAATTGCACGTAAAGAAATTGTCTGTTCTGCACTGTCTGCACCAAGTTGCACACATGCACTTTATGTCTATCCTGTTTAGTGGCTCTTTGTTGTTTTGTGGAATTCTATGTTTTGTGTAGCACCAGGGGGTGCTGGAGAAACGTTAGCTCATTTGACTGTGTACTGCATCTGCTATATATGGTTGAAATGACAAAAAAGCTCCTTGAACTTGAACTTGAGAAATATACACCGTAAAGACAGTTACGGTCAGTGTGCTAATTACATTATATTCCTTTAACATGAAACGTGAGGATGTTGTTCCCTTAATTAAGCATCTCGAGGTCACGACTGGCCATTTAATAACGATGCCGTTGCCTCGACGAAATGATCTTTTGGCCATGACATAATATCAAGTTTCCACAAATTAATATCTCATAGCCACGACATAATATCACGTTCTCCTGAGTTCAATGCAAAATTAAAGTGAATCAAACATGTCCACTCCCGGTCACCGCAGTAAAGTGACTTCATCCCTGGCACCCCAAGTCCCTGACAAGGAGGGAAGTGGTAGCTGAGTGGTTAAGGTGTTAAACTGCTAATCCGAAGGTTAATGGGTTCAGCACCACCATGCTTCCATGGCTGGGTCCCTGAGCAAGGCTTTTAACCTCAACTGCTCAATTAAATAAATAATGAAATAAGTTTCTCTGGATAAGGGCGTCTGCCAAATGCCAGAAATGTAAATGTTACTTTTACAACAGTTATAATAGCCATTGCGATGAAGGCCACACTTTTTTTAGAAGCTTGTTATCAACAAATGTTTCTAAAATCTTTACATTCTGAAGCAGATTGTTTCCAACAGCTATTTTAGGACAGTTTGTCACTCGGTTTTACTGACTTAGATGTCCTCTTCACTACTTATTAGCGGTTTATAGATTTAGAAGCTAATTTTAGCGCTAAAATGCTTTTAAAAATAGTGTTAGAGCTGAAATTTAGAAGTGACACATTATTTTTAAGATTCTCTCCTAAATCAGCGAGTTATAAGCTACTTAAGATGTTTTGTGAATTCAGGCCCGTGTCTGTCGATTTTTAAGTATAATCTAAGTGTACTTGAGCATAATTTTATTTGGTGTATCTTTAATCGGTCTATCAACACACTAAATTACTTTTAGATTAAATTAAAGTGGACACATGATCAGTACACAGAAATAAACCCATTTCTTTATATAGAAAGTGCCACCTGCTGGTATGTCATTATATTGCTTAGCCCATATTAATCATACTTGTCAACAACCTAGAACCTTTTTTTTTCTGGCATCCAGACAGGCAGGTGGTCCCACTTCTAAGCATGACGAGGCCCCCTTTTGAAAGGTTTCCGGTATTGCACATCAACGAATTTGGAGTAGTTCTGTACTTTGAGGTGGATTGTGTATTATGTATACACACAAACACTTACATGCTGCACCACCTGATCCACACATCACTCCTGATCACTTTCATGTTTGAGAAATAATGGACTCAAGCTAACCTAAAAAGCCGACTTCTTCTTCCTAACTTGGAGGACAGAAATCCTCACACACCAATCTCTCAGACTGTTCACAAAGTCATCTTGACCAACCGGGGCAGTTTATGCATTAAAATTAAACTCAATTCAATTTTATTTATTTGGGGCAGTATTGGCTCATTGGTTAAGATGTTGAACTGATACCCTAGAAGATCAGGGTTTGATTCCCAGCACCACCAAGCAGCCACTGCTGGGCCCCCGAGCAAGGAACTTCCCCCCTAATTGCTCAGCTGTATAAATGAGATAAATGTAAGTCACTCTGGAGCATCTGCCAAATGCTGTAAATGTAAATATTAATATTTGTATAGCACTTTTAACAATAGACATCATCTCAATGTGGTGCTACTAAAGGTACAATTTAAAGAATTACAAATTATATTTATTCCTGATGAGCAACAGTGGCCAGAAAAACACTCCCTGAGATGATTTTATAAAGAAACCTTTAGAGGAACCTTTAGAGGACTCATCAGGGAACCTATTTACATTTATGGTATTTGGCCTTTGCTCTTATCCAGAGCGACATACATTTTTTATTTCATTTATACAGCTGAGCAATTGCTGATTAGGACCTTGCTTAGGGGCCCAGCAGTGGTAACTTGGTGGTGCTGAAAATCGAACCCACAATCTTCTGGTTAGCAGTCCAACACCTTAACCGCTGCACGATCACCCCAACCCATCCTTATTATCTGGGTGAAAAGCCTGTTTCCTTTCTTTAGGATCAGTAATCATGCTAAGCGATATCAGATTAATTGCTAGTCATGATTTAATGTTGCCAAATAATTATGATTATAATGGTGGTGATGATTATTACTAACACAACCTGCCATGTGTGAAGTTGCAGGATACCTACTATAATGAAAACGAGTTACTGCTTAACGGCTTGGAAGATCAATATGGCAGTTCAGTGTGTTCTATTTATTGCAGCTTTTTAATTAACTAATATTGTCAAAGTGAGTTAGTGATCTGGAAGTAGGTGAGCTGAAGATGGACGGGATTAGGAACGAGGCTCATGTTAGATGTTTTGGGGAGAAAGTCAGAGAAGCCAGGTTAAAGTGGTACAAAGGAGGGATAGTAAATACATCGGTAGGACGATGTTAGAAATGAAGCTACCAGGCAGAAGGCAAAGAGGAGGACCAAAGAGGAGGTATATGGATGCGATACACGAGGACATGAAGTTAGTGGGTGTGAGTGAAGAGGATGAAGAGAATAGGGTTTTTTTATATATATATTATATATTATATATATATATATATATATATATATATATATATATATATATATATATATATATATATATATATATATTATATATATATATATATAATGTCATTGTTTGCTCGGATTGGTCAACAGCATTACAAACTCAACAGTCGGCCATCAGATCAATGGGGAAAGTGGTAGCGGTGTGAAAGGTGTTGGAGTCCTGATCAAAAGGTCAATGGGTTCAATTCCCAGCACCATTTAACTGCCTTAACTGCTTCACAAGATACAGAAATAAAATAAAATACAATGTAAACGAACGGGCCTCGTTTCCAGTGGCGTGTCGCATTAACGCCAGTCTGCGTACTCGGCTCTTATTCCGATTGACCCACTTTACCCCTTCTGATTAACAGCCACTGTGACAAATCCATGAAAGTGACACATGCAAGTTCACATTTCAACTGAATCAGAGATCCATAAAGACACAGGGATAATGAAAAGCTATTGGGTATCGGCAAAAAGGATTAGATCCTCATAGGAGGTCGAAGATTGGCTGCCTCGAAAGAAATATAATTTTGTCCTATTAACAACAATAAAGAAACAGGGCACCTTCAAAAAGTAAGCAGCGGAATAACCGAGTTATGAGTCAATAAATCCCTTCAGCTTTCGACTACAAACTGGGCTGCGGCGTTGATTAACACAGACCCCTGCGGTTCTTAGCTTTTAATTAAAGAAAAAAAAAAATGAAACGATGGTGTTGCTCTACTGGCTGCGGGGTTAATGATGGAAGGACGAGTTGTACAGCGAAACAAAAGCAGCCAACCCATTCTATCCGACAGAGCTGCATTCAGAAACCGATCCGATACTGATAATAGGCAGGAGGGGGATTGCAGAGGGTGGAAATTCTGCTCAAACCTGGCAACCTTAAATAAAGTGTTAATTATGCAAAAACTCACATATTGGAAATAGATCGTAATTTAACATTATATTGTATCAGTACACCTTTAAGACCTGGTCGGACATCTTTAGGGTCATTTGGATTCCTCTTAAACATCCAGTTTGTCATTTCGCTCATCTGTACAAGTGTAAATGCGTACATTAGACATGGGTAACGCAATATCACATGGTATGGAAGTGGTGCAAATATGAGTGACCCACACCCCATACCTAGCCATAGAGAAAGAACACACCTACCCTTTGCACACACACACACACACACACACACACAATCCATGCCCACCCATCAACCAACAAAGAACCACCACACACAACCCATACAAAAAGACCCCCCCAAACACACACACACAATTCATACACATCTTCATACACACCCACAATCCATGCCCACCCACCAACCCGAAAAGTACACCCGTCTCACACACACAACCCACACAAAAAGAAAACACCACGTATTCATACACACACACACACACATATATATATATATATGTTAAATTACAGGTCATTTATTAATGTTTCAAACATAAGCCACTGAATCTTCCCATCATCATCTCACTACATGTTAAAGCAGCACTTAAATTCCATAGATTCATTTTGTTCTAATCAAAAGAAATTAAAAATCTAACAGACTAAGAGACACAGACTACATTTCCCACCCTTATACAGCTCACATAACTGATACAGTCACCTGTAACCAAACCTTTCTTTCACGAGTTTACACCATGACCAGTGTGTGTGTGTGTGTGTACGGCTCACTTGTGCTAATATGCATGTGTATAATGCGTTCTTAATGTTAACGAAGCACGTGTTGAAAAAAAAAAAATAAATGGCAAGAATAAAACCAGGTTAAATCAGGACAAATCTGTGAAGAGTGAACAGTTAATACTAGTGCTATGCTAATGTATGATTAGTCGCAGGAGAGTGACCTCTAGTGGCTAAAAGAACAAACACCCGCTTTCTGTTAAAACATAGGAACAGGGCGGGACGGAGAACTGTATAATGCTAAACATTTCACTGCATTATATACTAATTGACCTACATAGGACAGAGGTACACTATATAGCCAAAAGTTTGTGGACACCTAATTAGAATGGAAGCACGGAGTTTAATGTCTTTCTATTTTGTAGAACTTTTTTGGGGGGGGAATTAGAAGTTTCAGCAAGACAATGCCCCTGTGCACAAAGCCTCGGAGCTGCAGGAAGACATGGTGTGTTATGATTGGAGTGGAAGAACCCTCATGTCCCCTAGAGAAAACCCCAGGTACCCCAGACCTCAATACACAACATCAGATGCTTATTTCTCACACCCCAAAATCTAGTGGACTTTTCCAGGACAGTGAATGTTATAATAGGAGGAAAAGTGAGAGTAGGAATAAGATGTTCCCAAAAAAAAAAAAAAAAAAAAAGGGGTCAGGTGTCCCAATACTTTTGTCCATATAGTGTATCCACCTGACAGTAACTGTGCTTCATGATTATGCGAGTAGTTTTATTAATCTCAAGTCGTCCATTTGATATCTTTAAATCTCCTAAATCAAGTTAGCTAGAGGAAGTGACTACTTCTCGTACAGGTCGATTGGGTAGTGCTCCTTGTACTGCTGCACATGCCTTCTCATGGCCTCTCTCTGTTTGATCAGATCTGGAGTCAAGTCGTCATAGACATCTGTGAAAATGAACTCCAGGTTGGGTTTGAGACGCCGCTCGGCTTTTTCAAAGGCCTCCATGACCAGCTTACGCGATTGCTTCCTCCAGGTGCGCTCTTCATCTTCGCCCCACCAGCCACGCGCGGTCATGTAGTGGCGGAGGCGAGAGATGGGGTGGTCCTGCTTGTCCCAGTAGTTCACCTCGTCCACAGAGCGGTAAGCCGAGCTGTCGTCGCTCGTGCTGTGGTGGCCGATCCTGAGCTCGGAAAAAAGGAGGGGTTACCATTAAACAAAGAACAGTCATGATATTATTAGGGTTATGATGATGATGATGATGATGATGATGATGATGGATTTATTTCAGTCTGCGTTTTACCTGTAGGTCATGGCCTCGATGAGAAACGGCTGGTTCTCGGCCACCGCTCGGCGCCGCGCTTCTTTTGTAGCGTTGTACACCGCAAACACGTCGTTACCGTCCACACGAATAGACATCATGCCGTAGCCCGGGCCTCGAGCAGCTACAGTATACAAAGGAAAGGTAAAAAAAACAGACAATGAGAGATTAGAGGAGAGGAGAGACAGATAATAGAAAGAAAAAAAGAAGTAAGTAAGAAAAAAAAGAAAAGAAAGCAAGCAACCAAGAAAAAAAAAAAAACTCTTTAGAAGCATTTAGACAAAAATGAAGGAGGTAAGGGTAAAAAGAAGTATGAAAAAAAGAAAGAAAACATACAGATAGGAAAAAAGAAAGGAAAGAAAACAAGGAAAGTAGGAAAGAAGAATTGTTTACAAGCAATTAAACAAAAAGGAGGGTAGGAAAGAAGAAAGCAAGCACAAAATAAAGTAATGTAAAAAAAAAATGAAAAAAAAAAGAAAAAAAAAGGAAAGAAAGAAAGAAAGAAAGGAAGAAGCTTTGGAAGCAAGAAGACAAAAACAAAGAAAAGAAAGAAGGAAGCAAGAAATAAAAGGCATGAAAGAAAACAAGAAAAAAAAGGAAAAGAAAGCAACGCTTTTCAATAGATTAGAAAAAAAAAAAAGAAGGGACCGATGGACGGAAGATGGAAGGAAAGGACAAAACAAAAAAACAAAAACTAAAAAAAAAAAAAAAACCTGAATATACATAAAGTGGAAGAGGCGATAAAAGAGAGTGGCACTCCAAAGTGTAATGACTTCCCCTGCTCCCCAGGTGGTAACAGCAGGTGCAGGTAGCTTGGTGTGCTGTGGCGTGGTGTGGTGTAGCTCACCGATTCCGTCGCCACGGTACTGCTCGTGTGTGGGGGTGGAGATTGCGTAGCCGTTGTTGCGACAGAAGAAAATGATTGGACACTCCAAGGTGGCGGAGAAATTAAAGCCGGCATGGGCGTCGCCTTCACTGGCGGCTCCCTCGCCGAAGTAACAGACCACCACACGGTTACTGTTCTCTCGCTTTATAGCATACGCGGCTCCCGCGGCTACACACACACATAACCACACACACACACACACACACAGAGAAAACAGGTCATTTCCCTCATTCCATTTCATTTTCTTAAACTGTATTTCAATTGTAGGTGCACAGCTACAAGCTTAATGGCAGAATGTAAGCGAAACGTAGGCGATTAAACAGAATGAGAAGACGACCTTCATGCTGGTGAAAAACAACAAACATCATGTGGGTAGATGATCTGCAGCCTGATATAAAATCATGTAAAGACAAAAATCTCCAGAAAGAACAAAAGATCAACAGAAAGGAAAGTAAAAGAACAAAATAAAAAGGGAGGAGGGAAGACACAACAAAAATAATAAAGAATAAATGAGGATAATGAAAAAAAGATAAAGAATAGTGGAGAATAGATGAGAATAGTGGAGAATAGATAATGGAGAAAAGTGGATGGAGAATAGATGAGAACAGATAAGAATAGTGGAGAATAAATGAGGATAGTTGAGAATAGATAATGGAGAATAGAGAATAGTGGATAGAGAATAAATGAGAAAAGTTGATAATAGTGGATGGAGAATATAGAATAGTGTCAAATAAAGGGGATATAATAAAGAATAATGGGAAATAGATTAGATTAGTATAGTATATAGTATAGTATAGAATAAATTAGAATGGTTGAGAATAGATAGTGTAGAATGGAGAATGAATGAGAATAGTGGATGGAGAATAGTAAATAGAGAATTGAGAATAGTGGCAAATAATGGAAAATAATAAAGAATAATGGTTAATAGTGAGGAATAGATGGAGAATAGTGGGTGGGGAATAGTGGGTGGGGAATAGTGGAGAATTTGAGTTTTGTAAAGTGGAGTTTTGAGTGGCAGCTCTCTCACCCTGAGGAATTTGAGTGGCCAGAGGAGATGAGATGGTGACGAAGTTGAGGTCTTTGCAGCCGTAGTGTACCGGCATCTGCCTGCCCTTCCCCAAATCATCTGCGTTACCGTAGCACTGTGCCATAAACAGGTCCAGAGGGAAGCCGCGGTACAGCAGCACTCCTACAGCGTTCAGACATTGGGGGTGTGCACACGTGCACACACAAACACACAAACACATTTTAACCACAAGCCAACAACTCTACATCAGCATCACGTCTTTAGGAGGAAAATCAAAATGACAAAAAACTATTTAAACTGAATACATGAAATACACAAAAATGAGAGAGTGAGAAAGACAGACAGTCAGAAAGAGAGTAAGAGCAGGAGTGAGTGCAAGAAAGCAAAATGAAGTGGGAGAAAGAGAGACAGAAGAGAAAGTGTAAGAGGAAGGGGAAGGGGGGGGGCAAAGCAAGAAAGACAGCTAGTAGGAGTGGGAAAGAACATAAAGAGAATAAATGAGTGTGAGAGAGAGAGAGAGAGAGAGAGAGAGAGAGAGAGATTATTTACATGCAAGTGAGGTTTAATTTTTCTTTACTGAAACTCTTGTACATTTTGCAGGATGTGTTTTTGTTTTAAACACCAGGTCCGATATGGTACCAGCTGTCTGATGTCTCACCTGCTTCACGGTATTGTCCGAACAGCAGATCGTTGGAGTTGAGCGCCGCGGCACTTCCGATGTGCGTGCCCTCTTCCCCGTAGTTGGTCATGTAAAAAGAGATCCGGCCCTTGAAGCGGGAATCAAGCGGTCAGATGTGCACTGGGTCCTAATTTTAATCCATCACACAGTCAACAAGGACAGGAGTGAAAATGGAAACGGCTGAAACTCTTACCTGCCTCTGAGACTCGTACAGGATGCGATCCATGGTGTTCAGCAGCGTCATCTTCTGGTAGAAGTTCAACACTGTATCTTTTGACAGCTACAAAGCAATGAAGAGAAAAAATAATTCACTGCACAGATTCATGTAATCGGAAAAACTGTCCGGCCCACACACATATTTTGAGAGTAAAGACATAATGTAAATCCTGAAATGTACCGCACAAGAAGCAAATCATTGACATGACAGTGCTGCATTATATGCCCAAAAGTGTGTCTGTTCTAAACGAGTCAATTCATTTGCAAGCACACACAGTAATGGACAGGAATGAATAATCTTTAATGTTTCAAAATTCCTCTCACTGGATCTCAGAGTCGGAAAATAATAAACAAACACAGAACTGGAAACTGTGTACAAGTGTAAGAACAAATAATCAGCGATTATTTACAACTGGAAAAAAACATGTGTGAGAAAATGTGGCCATGGGAGAACATCCTAAACAAGATGGGCAGCAAAGGATGTTGAGAACACAGTGATGGATGGATAATTGGAAAATATAAGCCGGAGAACAGTGGGACTTCAACGCTGTAGTGGATGGAGTAATCGATTGGTTTATGAAGAACAGTGGATGGGTTTTCAGTGAAATAGTGGATGAGAACGATGATTGGAGATGGAGGAACAGGAGAAAAAGCAAAATCGTAGTTGAAGAAGTAAATCTATAGAGCATGAGAATGGAACATGGAGAATGAGAAATCGTAAATAAGTGGAAACAGTGGCGAAGATGGAAAATAGTGGATGGAGATGGAAAACATGGAGATTGGAAAATATTGGATGGAGAACACGATTGGAAAAATAGTGGATGGAGAACAGTGGCATTTGAAGATGGCTCAGTTGGATGGAGAACTAAAAACAGTGGATAAGATTGGAAATAGTGGATGGAGAAACAGTGAGATGGAAAGATAAAAGATGGGACGAGAATTAACATAGTGGGATGGCGTGGAGAAGATTGGAAAATATGGAGGGATAACATTGGATGGAGATAATTGAAATAGTGGATGGAGAACGAATAAGTGGATGGGAGCAAATTGGTATTTGGATGGGAAAACATGGATGCAGCAGTGGAAAATTGGAAACATATTGTGGATGGAGAACGGATTGGCAGCGTGGATAATATTGAAAATAGTGGATGACAGAATGGAAATAATTGGAAAATAGTGATGGAGAACAGATAAGAATTGGAAAAATTGGATGAGAGAACAGTGGAGAAGATTGGAATATGGATAAACATTGGTGGAAACAGTTGATGGAGATAATTTGGATGGAGACGGTTGCGACAGTGAGAACATAGTGATGGACCTTTTGTAGTTCATTGAAAATTTGAGAACATTGGAACTATAGTGGATGGAGAACAGGCATGGAAAATTGGTTTGGAAAACAGTGGAGATTGACAAGTGATAGGGATGGCTGAAGTGAAGTGATGAGAGAGAAATAAAGACAGTGGATGGATAGACAGTGAAACAAAATAATGGAGAACAGTGAGAGAACTAGTGAGAACAGATGGAACATTGGGACACGGCGAACATTTGATTGAGAACAGTGAAAAACAGTGGAAAATAGTGGAATCGAACAATGGAAAACAGTGGATGGAGAACATTGGAAAATAGGTGGAGAATATTGGAAAATAGTATTGGAAAATTATAGGTTATGGATAATATTGAACAATGATCTAAATTATTGGAGAATATTCTTCAGCCGTTCTGCCTATGATTTGTGGGCGTGGCATCTGAGAGTCATGGCTAGTTATTGTGTTATATATGACTCATGATTTTTTGTTTTATACCTCAGCATACTTTTTTATAATCTGTTGCTATAGCAACTACGCTGTATTAATATTATAGAAAATCAATCAACACCGTCGGACTGATCGCATTTTTTTTTTTACATTTTATAGCAGCAATTTTGATTTCCGATGACTATGAAGTCATTACGAAAATAAAGAAACGTCAATAAAATAACTTTAATATCGCTTGTAAGCGTATGTGTGTGCGTGTGTGTGTGTACATGCACAGCATGTCGCAGCTTCTTACTTGTGGATCCTCAGATGGATTTATGATCTGTCCCTGTCTGTCCATGACTCGGTACACCGGGATTCCCGAGATCACGTTGGGTTGGATGAACTCCAGGTGATCGATGAACTCCGCAGAGGCCCCGGGGAACTGAGGCTTCTCTATGGACGAATCGAACGACTGCTGGAACTGAGCTACCTGTTGTAGGAAAAAAGCGGGTCGTGTGCATCAGAAATAAGACAATTTAATTAAATAAAGGGACAAATGCTAAAGAGGAAATATTCAGGTAATAATTAATACTTTTATTGAATTTAAAGCTTGTTTAAGGGACTGAAATTGGCTGTCTGTCAGTTCTGGGCTTTGAACTTATAACCTACTGTAAGCAGGTTTCTCTTAAACAATATAGCCAAAACTTAGCAGACACCTTTTCAGTTGCGTCTTTACTAAACTTGCCACAAAGTTGGAAGCACACAGAACTAGAACGTCTTTGTACGTTCTTCACCTAAACCATGTCCTCCGAACTCCGAACCTGTGTTCTGATTGGAGTGGAAAAATGTCTTGTCATGTCCTGTACAGAGTTTTTATTCCGACTTAACCTCTTTAAACTGAACACCTTCGACATGAACAGGATCACCGACTTCATTCCAGACCTTGTCATCTGACATTAGGTGTCCGATCTCACAAATAGACCTGTCTGATCTCAAATACTATTGTCCATTTGTGGCATTTCAGCAGATGTCCTTTATCAAGAGTGTCTTACATTTCTCTCTTTCATACAACTGAGCAGTTAGGGGTTAAGGGCCATGCTAAGAAGCCCAACAGTGGTAGCTTGAAGGTGCTGGAATCCGAACCCTGATCTTCCAATTAGCAGTCCAACACCTTAACTTGATGATCAGACGCCCTTATCCAGAGCGATTTACATGTATCTTATTTACACAACAATCAATTAGGGGTTAAGGGGCCCACAGTGGTGGCTTGGTGGTGCTGGGAATCAAACCCCAGTCTTTCTGGTATCAGTCCAACACTTTGAACATTTACTTCCCACATCTGCATAATTAAATTTAATTGCATTTTTACACAGCCACAATTTACGTTTTTTTTTCCAGATGTGTAAAGGTTATTATAGAAGTAAAAGTGAGACTAAATCTGGAATAGGTTGTTTAATAAAGAAAACAAGGAAGTGATAGTCATTGTTAATACTTGTCCATATAGTGAACGAATGAAAGCACGCCGAGGCGTTCACGCCCCCTGAGATCAACCAATCAGAGCAGAGGACAGGTGTTAAAGGAGCTGATAACGTCATCGAGAAGCAAAGCAGCACGGAAGCGTTAAAATACTATCAAATTTACATTTCTACATGAATAATAAAACCGGTCATCTTTGTCATAATTATATCAGTAATATATATATATATATTTTTTTTTAATTTTGAGCATTTAAGCTACTTTAAAACTGATGTTCAAGGTTGTTTACTTAAAAACAATACAACTACAAGCTACGCAATGCAATTAACCTTCACGTGCTGAACCACATTTTAATGCATTTTTATTATTTTATGTCATTAATAACATTTTAATCACCGAGTCCTCTAAACATCTCCGGAAGATAATTAGTCCTTGTGAATAACACACACAGAAAAGACATTTCCGCGTTAAACCCCGCACTTTTTAACTGTTTTAAAAACGAATAAATAATGCTTACATTAATGCGGAAAGCTCTTTGCTGTAGAACTCTGGATGTTTTTAAAGCTGTGTGTTGACGAATGGCGTTTAAAAACCCGAGACCCCACAGCGTCTGCATGTTTCTCACCAGCCGCCCATCTTTCCCTCTGAAACGTCCTCACTATCGCCCCAGTAAGAGTCTATGCAGAAAAGGGTCATCGTGCGCCCCCTGCTGGAGAGGATGAATTAAGACCAAGTTACAGTATATATGAATTACGTTATAAAGACGTATACAAACTATTTACTGTTATGTTTTGTTTTATTAAACACAATATATTCTAACCGATTATATAATATATATAGTGTTTTTTTTTTGTCGTGTGTTGAAATAGGAAACTTTACCGTCGATCGATCCTTCTGGAATTCTAACGGCTGCGTCACAATCGGGGCAAAACTACGCAAAAAAACATTTACGGAAACTACGGAACTTTGTAAAAATCTTTTCTTAGGTATAATTTAAAGTAATTATTATAAAAAGTCTAAAAAATATACCTAATTTATGTTCGAAGTCCGTGAATACCTTGTTCACCTTACAAGATATCATGTACGGAAATAACCAGAAAGTGCTCTGTTTTTTATTATTATTATTATTATTATTATTATATTATTATTATTATTATATTATTATTATTACAATTATGATAAGTATTTTATACATAAATTGTCGATATTTCAAATCCTCTCTTTTGTTTATTGTATTTTCAAAAAAAATGTTTTTCAAAATTCCCTGAGCCAAAATTAAAAGTCCAAAGACAGTTGTGTTTGTATATACAATCTGATTTAACTATGACTGTAATTTGTTGATAATACAAATAATTATTATTTAATTATTTCATATTTCATGGTTTTTAGATTGTTTTGTGTTATGTTTTGTCTGTAACGTGACTTGGTTCTATTGTGTTATTGTGTCTGATGTTGTTATTGTGAAATTTTAATTAAATACAAAATCGGAGTAAAAAAACTGGCATTAATTAGCAAAAGATATTCCTTAAATATCAGAATAACTTTTGCTAATTAATGCCAGTTTTTTTTACTCTGATTTGTATTTAATTAAAATTGCAAATAATAATAATAATAATAATAATAATAATAATAATAATAATAATAATAATAATAATAATAAGTATTTGAATACCTTAAAGCATTGGAGAGTGTAAGCAATTAATTATTTATTTATTTTTAAAAAACTATTATTATTATTACTAGTAATAGTATTATTATTATTATTATTATTACTATTATTATTATTATTATTATTATTATTATTATTATTATCTTTGTATTATGTTTGGGTTTTTTTGTTCGTTTTTCCAACAGGCAACTGGTAGCACAGTGCTTAAGACTTTGGACTGATACCTGAAAGATCTGAGTTCGTTTCCCAGCACCAACAACCTGCTACTGTTGGGCCCCTGAGCAAGGCCCTTAACCCCCAATTACTCAGTTGTATATAAGATGTAAGTCTCTCTGGCTAAGGACGTCTGCCAAATTCAGTAAATGTAAACGATAGTCACGCTGGTCTACACTCCGGTATGGTAGGTGGCAGTAATGCACCTTAACGTTGGATGCCACCCGCCGTAACACAAGAAGAAGATGACGTCAGAAAGGCGCGACAAACATTGGCTGTAGTGAAGCGCAGCACGATGGCGCTGGATATCGGTAGCCCTGTTTTAAGGGAATTTGGAAGCGAACAGAGTTTATTGTCCAAACCGGACGGTTCAGCTACGTTTATGCAAGGTAGGTTTATTTATATAGTCTTAAACATTTACAATGTTTGATGCGTAAACACGTCTTTTCCGACTACAAAACTGCTCTGTATGAGTGATTTCCGTCCAAAATGAAAGAAATTCATTTTAAAATTTCAAGTGGGATTTATCCTTCCAGCGAATATGTAAGATTTCAATGCGGATTTGATTCTATTAAGTGTGTATTTTATGGTGATATTAAAACCACGGATCGCCTGTTTTTTTCACTGAATCTATGGGAATGTTATATGGATCACAAAAGTCCCTGATTTTAGAAACTTCACTGTGAAAGACATTATTTATGGACTTTATTCTCAGGAGACACCAGTGTGTTAGCAGGAGTTTACGGTCCGGCTGAGGTTAAAGTGAACAAGGAGATCTATGATCGAGCAACGTTGGAAGTTCTGATCCAGCCCAAAGCCGGCATGCCGAGTATGTACTGTGTGTGTGTGTGTGTGTGTGTGTGTGTGTGTGTGTGTGTGTGTGTGTTCGTTTAAAGAGAAGAATTTATAACCGATCCGATCCAAATCAATCTACGTCACAAGTTCTCTCAACATAATTTAGATAATCGGTTTAACAAAAATAGCCAAATACGACTTACATGTTTAAGCGGCGAAAGAGGTTAAATTTACAGCATTTTGGTAGACACCCTTACTTTGTTTTTTCTTTTTAGTTAGAATTACCCCCCCCCCCAACGCATCAGCCCTAAAAGGCATAAATAAAAAAAATTGTTAGAGATTGATGTAGTGACTGCGATTCAATGTTTTTACCACACGGGGGCAGTCACGTAAAGGCAACACTCTGACCAGCCTGTCTTTACTGAACGTTTTCGTTCCTTGTGTCTTAAATATCAGATTCTTTTTTGCACACTAATTAATGCCAGTTTGTTTTACTCTGATTTTGTATTTAAATAAAATTGCAAAAATAAAATAATAAAAACAAGTATTTAAATACCGTAAAGCTTTTGGATGCGCTTTTATGCTTTTATAGCTTTGGATAGATGCTTTATAAGCTTTGGATAGATGCTTTATAAGCTTTATATTGCTTATAAAGCTTTATGATATGCTTTGGAGATGCTTTATAAGCTTTATAATAGCTTTGGAGATGCTTTATAAGCTTTATAATAGCTTTGGAGATGCTTTATAAGCTTTATAATAGCTTTGGAGATGCTTTATAAGCTTTATAATTGCTTTGGAGATGCTTTATAAGCTTTATAATTGCTTTTTGGAGATAAGCTTTATATTTTTGCTTTATAAGCTTTAGCTTTAATTGCTTTGGAGATGCTTTATAAGCTTTATAATAGCTTTGGAGATGCTTTATAAGCTTTATAATTGCTTTGGAGATGCTTTATAAGCTTTATTAAATAAAGCTTTATCAATTATTGATTTTTAATTTTAAAATTTATTATTATTATTATTAGTAGTAGTTAAAACAAGGCTACATTCTGACCAGCCTCTCTTTACTAAACTTTTTCGTTCTTTGCGGTTTTTAGGTGTCCGCGAGCGCTCGAGAGAGCAGTGTGTGCGGGAGACATGTGAGGCAGCTCTGCTGTCCACTCTTCATCCTCGCTCATCTCTCACGCTGGTCCTGCAGGTGGTGCACGACGACGGCTCGGTATCCTCCAACAAACTTAAAACTATAAAGATGAAGGACAGAACTGAAGCGTAGTACTCACTGTAGTAGGGAAGTGCAGTACTTACTGTCCACTTTATTAGGAACATCTGTTCGGTGTGTATGAGTCTTTATCTGGTGCTCAGTTGTTAGCCTGCTGTCTGAACGCTGCATGCATGGCCCTGATGGACGCCGGGTTGCCCATGAGCCGTCTTTTCTGCGGAGTCACATGTGCCATCGATGCAGAGGGCCGAATCGTCACTGACCCAACAGCTCAGCAAGAAAAGGTGCGACACAAATTTTTATTCCAGGTCACGGTTCCAGTGACGCACTAAATAAATTATTTGCAATAACCGTTCTATTTTTTTTTTTTCTTCTCTTTTTTTTTTTCTTTCAGGAAAGTCGAGCCCTGTTGACTTTTGCCATCGATAGTAAAGAGCACAACGTCATGATGTCTTCGACGAAAGGTTCTTTCTCGATAAAAGAGGTGTGTGTGTGTGAATGTGTTTCTTTAATCTTTAGTGTTACTCGTTGTACAAGGTTTGTTTTTTTGGGTTTTTTTTTCAATCCCGTCTTTTCCCCACAGATGCAGCAGTGTATAGCCGTGAGCCAGACGGCATCGGAGAGGATCTTCCAGTTTTACAGGGATTCTGTAAAGCGACGCTACTCTAAAATGTTATAACGTTGTTTTTCCTGTGTTTATCTGACTGTGTTTTTTTTAAATTAAATGTCATTTCAGCATGTTTTACTGTTCGGTTTGCTTGCATAAAGTTTCAGCACAAAAGACTGATAGTTATAATAGATGTTACACGCCACACACTGCAATCCCCAATACCCTATTCTTCACCGGGATAGTTGGATGGACGAATAAATAAATCTATTCACCCATGGATACGTGGGTGAATAGATAAATACATGGGTAGATAGATAGATGCATGTGTAGAGATAAATGGAAATGTGTAAAGAGATGAATGGATGGATGGATAAATATTTAGATAGATATATGTATAGATATTGAGCTGGGTGTGTTGGTGAATAGATATTATTTTAGACGTTGAGATGGATAGGTAGGTAGACGGATAGATAGATTGATAGATGAATAGATAGATACTGAGAGGATGAAATGTGTAAACAGATGATTGAATAAATAGGTGGATGGATAGATACATACAAGGAATAAGGATAAATAAATACTGAGATGGATAGACAGATGGAGGGGAATTTAAATACATAGATTTTGAATGGATGGATATTGAGAGGTTGATGGATGGATAGAAGGATGGATTATTTGATGGATGGATGGATGGATGGATAATTAGATAAGTAGACAGACAGATGGATGGATGGATGAACGGATAGATAGATGGAACAACAGACAGACAGATATTGATAAAGATTGATTGAGCTTCATCCTCTAGACTGAACAGGGGAAATATGCGGTGGCATCACTGTTTAAACCAGATGCATTCTGGGAGCTGATTAGTAATAAAACTATCAATTTTACCTTCCTGGTTAAAGTTGACCAAAAATGTTTATAATTTCTAACATACAGTTTTTACACTATTATAAACGTGTATTTGTTTGTTTTGACCCAGGATTCATTATTCTACATAAAAAATTAAAGATACACAATTAAAGATAAATGCATTACCCTTTCCACCACTTACAGATGTTGTACAACAACACAATCATCTTGACCTTCTTCCTGATCTTCTGTGAACGCTGCCGCATCCGTGTTATCGCCCGTCTCCAGTCTCAGCTTGGTCTGCTAACTGTAGATGTTCTCTTCTGCTCCACACTGTGATCTGGCCCACTTCCTGAGCGCTCGGCAGGAACACTACTCCTACTGTATCTAACAGCTTTTCTTGGGTGCCGCTTTATAGCCCGAATCTTTCACGACAGATGACCTTCTGCCCTTTGACTCGGCAGAGAATGTGTGTACAGTGTGTACATTAAGCTAGACATTAAAACAGGCAGACAGATAAATGGATAGATAGGTTGAAATGTGTAAAGAGGCAGATAAAGGGATATATTTAATAAATAGATGGGTTGATAGATACATCAAAGGCAGAAGGACGGATAAATATTGAGCTGGATGGACAGACAACCTTTTGCCCTTTGACTCAGCAGAGAATGCGTGTTCAATGATGAGATGTTGAGCAGAAAGAAGTTATTTTTGTGCTTTGGTTGCTAGACATTAAAACAGACAGATAGATAGACGGATAGATAGATGGATGGATGGATAGGTTGAAATGTGAAAAGAGACAGATGAAGGGATATATTTAATAAATAGGTGGGTTAATAGATACATCAAAGGCAGAAGGACGGATAAATGTTTAGATGGATGGATGCATGGACAAGTGGAGAATGTGTGTTTGATGTTTCTGGGATAGACTCCAGCAGATCCCTGTGACCCTAATTAAGAGTAAGACCCCGAAAAATATTAGAAAAACATTATACTGCTTGAAACACCGGAATATTTCTAATTTCATATTTTTTAAAAATATATTTTGGGCTTTTCTGCCATCAATGCGAGAGGACAGGACATTGAAGTGATAAAAAGCGAGGTGGAAGAATAAAAGAGAACAGAAGAACAGACGACTGTCTCAGCAGACATCAAGATTTATAAGACCCGGCTCCATTCTATAGCCACGTTTACACTGCATGTATCAAGTGACCGTATTCCGATTTACAGGTCAGTTTTCAAAGAAGGTATCAGATAAAATTGGAAAATCGGAATTAGGCATCAAGACAAGACTTCCTGCCTAAACCTGGCATGTTCTGCTTATGGAGCCCCTCCTAACTTGGCTCTCCAATAGACCGTGTGGGCATCTACGAGAGTCATTAAGCCTTTCTGTCAACTTAAAAAATTCGGAATATTTTCCGGAAAACTGCGGTTTAATGGATGGGTTTCTGTTGTCGTACCATGATAAGTACATGTTCAAGTCTGTTTTGTGTTGAAATCCCAAAAGATCTGTAGAAATAAAATTTAGGCTTATACTTACATAATTTCTTTTAACATTGGCGCACCCTTATTTCAGCTACATTTGAGTCACCTGCTAGTTCCCAGCGGTAAATTCTTAGCCATATATATATTTCTCTGTGTATATTAGCATGACTCAGGCGTACCGCCTTTTCTGTTTTAGTTAAATATATCTCCAAAGTTTTGTATCTTATGTTTTTCCTGACAGCGCAGAGATTTACACCTCCACACTACACACACGCACCCTGGCTTCACGGTAATTATATAACCAAGTCTATGAGGATGAATCATTGTTTGTGGGAGCTCTGGAGAATTGTAGAACACCAAAACATGACAAGAGAACAAGAAAACAGCATCACAATAGAGTGCGTAGCATAAAACGAGCGATAACGAGCGATATGTTTGCACTCGGCTCTTTTTTTATTAGCGGCTTTACTCAAACCTCATTCTCATTCAAACAGAGCCATTTTTCTGGAACCCTGCAGAGCTTACAAAGCAAGCGCCCACACATCCTGAGGCTTTTTTAGAGGAACATTGTTTTATATATTATATATATATATATATATATATATATATATATATATATATATATATATTATATATATTTAAAAAATGGTCCCAGTGCACAAGCCTCATGCAAATTCCGTAGTTATAGTTATAGATGTCTTAAAGATGGACAGAAAAACTTGGTGTAAAGTCTCAGTTCCAAAACAGTCACACATTATTTCATCTCTGCATCCCGACAGTCATGGGATGCTCCATGATCCGAGCTAAAAAAAAAATACGTTGTAATGCTAAGCAGAGCGAATGATGAGAAAGGAGTCAGAAAGAGTGCATGTTTTTAAATTTATACTCAGTACAGTACAGGCTCACGGGTAAGGATTTCAGGAAGGTGAAATTCAAAGACTGTCCAGAGCATCCTTGACCTCCTTAACCCTCAAGTGCTCAATACGTCATAACGTAAGGTGACACACACTTCACTTCGGAATATGCTCCTGTCAAAGTGGTGTTATAATTAGACTGCACTACTGGCATGCTGAAATTGGGTCGTGATTGTGGGCCTGTCTAGGAAAACCCTGACTGCGACTGAAATGGTGGAATGACATAAAAGGCTTTTCTTGCTACACTATTCTGTACGATACACAACATCTAAAAATATATAGTTGATGTTGGAAATGTTTTAAGTTCAGGCTACCATCCAGCATAGCTTTGGGTAGTAAAGTGTCATTCATGAACCAGTCATTCATTAGTGGGGAAGTGGTGGCTCAAATAGTTAAGATGCTGAGTTGTTGATTGGAAGAACAGAAAGACCTGGGTTCAAGAATCACCACTACCACCAGTCAGCCACTGTTGGGTTCTTAAGCAAGACCCTTAACCTTTCCTGCTCCAGGAGCGCTGTATCATAGCTGACCTTGCGCTCTGATGCCAGTTATCTAAGATGGGATCTGAATAAACAAATTTCACTGTACTGTAGAGTCTATGTGTGACAAAAAATAAAGACAGTTACATTTTGAACGAATCCTTAATATGACTCTGGGAACAACGAGTCATCTCAAAGTGATTCGTTTATTTTGTATTGACAGCATATATGCAATGTATTAAGTTCTGTATGGCAAAACATGATTAGTTCAGCCCCAGATTCATTCTGTCAGCGCGTCCCAGACTCGTACACTTTGGTTATGTGGTCTCTAGTGGAAAAAGAAAAAATTTGGGCAGGAGGTGAGGTAAACTAACAAACTGTATAGCTTAAAATCCCTGACAAGAAGGTTCCTACAATTTGGCCTTAGCTTTTTAAACGTTGTTGTGTACTGCACCACTTGACCCATCATAGAAATCCCCCCGATCGCTGGTATGAGTAAATCCATATTCCAAGTACTTACTGTCAGATTTTCTGCTTCTTGCTATTTTTTTTCCCTTTAATTGATTTTTCAGGCACTGCTGGACCTCCATCGCTAAAAAGAAACTGCTAACATCTATCTATTAGGTTCAAATCCCAGCTCCACCAAGCCACCACTGCTGGGCTCCTGAGCAAAACTCTTAACCCCCAATTGCTCAGTTGTATAAAATGAGATAAATGTAAGTCGCTCTGGATAAGAGCATCTGCCAAATGCTGTAAATGTAAATTAGCCAACAAGCTACAGATAACACTGTGGGGATTTGTGTAATTTGGAAATATTCTGCCTCTTTTGGCAGTAAAGGTGTTGGTGTGTGTGTGCTTTCTGGGAAGTAACTCACATTTCCACGGAAAGCCTCATTTCCAAATCTGATCAGATGATTGGTTCGATGTGAAATCTCTGAGCTGTCATCTTGTAATTACCGTAATTCTATTATGACAAGATCCTCAGGTACTGTCATACTGTCATATTTTCTGCTTTTACATTTTTTTCCCTCTAATTCATTCTCAGTTGGACACCAATTAAGCACCAATTCAAAACTGTTCCATGTCTAATCAGCAGTCCAGCTATAAAAGCAAACTGATAAGCAGATCAGCACTGGTCAGTTCTTTCGTAATGTCATGTTGCCTGAAGATATTAGTATTAGGTGAGCATTTTATACATATCTGAGATAAAAGTCCTCCTTTCAACCCCCAGGTAAAGGAAAAGCTGATTTTAAGAGGCAATTTTTGGGGCAATAAACTTTAAAAAAAAAAAGGGTAGTTTCATGTAGGGTTTTTTTTCCCAAGCTGCCACATAATTCAAGCTTTTTAACACTCTCGAAAAGTGTTTACTGCACCAAGCCCACTTACTGCTTTGTTAATTTCCTTTTTTTTGGCACCATAGACATAGACAGCATGGCATGGTGAGACCGTGGGTAGCACTGCTACCGCACAACACCAGGGATTGGGTTCGATCCTGAGCTTGGATGTACTGTTTTTGTGGAGTCTGCCATGTTTTTTTTGTCTTTGTGGTACTTCTTCAGGTATTTTTGATGTGTGTGTTTTGTTTAGTGTGTATTTCTCCCTTTATACATGGCATTCCTGAAATAGGCTCTGGATCTACTTCAACCCTGAGCAGGATAAAGCGCTGATCATTAAAGGATTGTTAAAAGTATCTATGACAGGTAACACAATGTTGTGTGTGTGTGTGTGTGTGTGTGTGTGTGTTTTTTTAAATAGCGATGTTCTATAAATTGTATCCGAATGTTACTAGTGACTAGTGTCAGTGTTTTACATGAGCAGGAGAAACATGACATGATGAAAGTTCCAGCATTTTGATCATTCTCAAATCCTTCAAACGAACCCTCGGGTCACTAGAAATCATTTTGGGCGGAGCCTTCACTTTTACTATAAAATCCTTTTTTGGCTCCATGGTACTCTTCCCCTTTCCGCATTGCTGTAAGGGTTCCAACAAAACCAAGACGTGTTTCATAGCTTTCTGTTCGATTTGTTCTGAACTCCATCAGAACAAATGGATCACAACGTTTTCCATCTGCCGTATTAGTTTCTGTTCAAAACTTTCCAGATCCATTAAAGGTTAATTAGATTAAAAGCCGTGTTAAGAATGATACGGATATGTGTGAGAGAATTTATCATGTCTTATGAGGAAAGGAACTGAGGATCGGCACGCTTTAAGGTGGCTTCCCGGACAGGTAGGAGATCAGTGCGGCGACGGCACAGATGTAGGTGATGATGCCGAAGATGATAGAGACGATGGAGAGCCACAGAGTGTGACGAGATGCCTTGCTGGCTGCCTGGAAGTCGCCCTGCGCCCACGCTTTGTTTGTCTGTCCAGAGGAAAAAACAAGAGCAGTGTTAGACATCTGACTGCCATCACAATGAATTTATCAGTCAGCCACAGTATATAAAATAGTGATTGGAATATATACACTATACAGATAACAGAAAGATAGCAGAATCAAGCGGAAACACAAAGAAATCAAGCCAAAACATATTATAATTAGCCGAAATACAACGTAATTAAGCAGAATCACAACAGCATTAAGCCACATTGTAGAGGAATTGGGCACTGCTGGGCCTCCATCGATAAAAAGAAACTGCTGACATCTTCCTAATTAGCCAAAAAGCTACAGGTAACCCTGTGGGAATTTGTGTAATTTGGGAATATTCTGCCTCTTTTGGCGAAAGTGTGTGTGTGTGTGTGCTTTCTGAGAAGTACATTTCCACAAAAAAAAGCCTCATTTCCAAGTCTGATAAGATGATGTGGAATCTCTGAGCTGTCATCTTGTAATTACCGTAATTCTATCATGACAAGAACGCGCTGATCCTCGGGTAGAGTGTGTGCGCTTAATTATTTAAATACAGAAATAGCAGGTATAGCGGACGCACATCGTATGCAAATATACAAAATAGAACTTTCTTTAGCTTCTGCTTCATTTCAAATTGCTAAAAGGATGCTAAGCAGATGCTATCTGACTACTGTTATGTCTTAGCCATAAATCGCTACCATTGACCCTTTTGGTGTAGTCATGTTTAGCCATATTTTTGATCTATACCCAATATAAACTTGGGCTGTGTAGAGGAAGACGTCTAGACCTCTAGACAGGTTCTAGACTTAATAAGCAATATCTTCTATGCAGTTATGGCGTGTTGCTAATGATATATTTTAATTAATAACCTTGTGTAGATGTATACAGAGTATATCATCAGTTATCAGTTCCTCATCTTGGCATCCTTTCTGTCTAGTGACCTCATATGTATCGTCTTATTCTAGTATTTCTATTGCATTTTTCTATTGCATTTCTCCTTGCATTCGTATCCCGGTCTGTTTTTCATCTTAATTACTTTCCGTTGTCTCGAATACGCTAACCAGATTATCGTCATTAACAGCGCTTATTCGCAAAAGCACTTCATCCGCCATTGGAAATCTACGATAACAGGCTAACCATTATGAATTTAATTTCATCTATACAGATCCCATGCGAGCAGAACACCAGGATACTGTCTGACCAGAGCTCTGTCTGATTTTATTTCTCTTCCAAAACAGTTGTGACTGTCATTTTAAACAGACGGTAGCTGTTATGTTGTAAATAAATAGGTAAAAATAAAGTCAATCAAGTAAAATACACTTTATACAAAGTGATGTCAAAGGGAGTCAGGTTACGCTAAAACAGTGGTTCCCAAACTTTTCTTACCGGGTCCTCCTTTTGCAAATTTGTGGTAAGTGGTGGCACATGGTTAAGGTGTTGGACTACCAACCTGAAGATTGTGTTTGATTACCAGCTCCACCAAGTCTCCACCATTGGGCCCCCAAGCAAGGCCTTTAACCCTCAGTTGTGTAAATGAAATAAATGTAAGTCGCTCTGGATAAGGGCGTCTGCCAAATGCCATAAATGTAATGTAAATGCAAATACTGTGCACACAAACACACACCCATAAAGACAAATAGACACTTTTTAATTCATTAATGGTCATTAACATAAATTCACTGAGTGTCTAACTGCTGAAAAAAATATTTTATTGTTTCCATTGTTTTCAACAAGTTTTTTAACAGTGCGCTTGAAAACAATCAGGTCAAGGAGCAAGTTTTCTAGAAATTTCCTGTCGTTGTGTTATTTGAGCGAATTTGGCTTTTTCGTTGAACATGAGCCATACATGAGTAAAGCGTCCGTATAAGCAGAACCATAAGCAACTCAATAGAACGCACATTTATAAAGCGAAGCATAACATTGCGCATTGACAGCGGCTAGAAGACGAGCGAAACCTGCGCGCCGAACGCTGCCGGTCGATGCGGCGCGACATGGCATATATTTCCGATTTATATTTTAGTTTTTTAACTATAAATATCTGTTCACTTCACACTAGGGTTTCCGATAGTGTATATAACTCTGCGTTCCCCTAGACATAAATGCTTTGTGCACTAATCCAGGCTGTTAGGACATCGCAAAAGATTTGTGTTAACATGGAAAAACATTTTATCAATGCAAAGAATTTTTTTTCTGTTGATGGAAAGTGTAGTTTATGTCAGCTGCATTCCGCCTCTCAGAGAAGATAAGGTGATATATTTTCAGGCACAATTTACACCTATTAGTTATTCAGTGGACAAAAATTCTCTGAATACGTCACATGAGAATGAGACCTTCGTGGGACATGATGTTATTAACTTTATTTTTAGCTTTTATATAGATAAGTGTTTCCTTAGTAAAATACTTTTTTTACCTTCTGAGACAAATAGAAGGCAGCGATGCCTAAAGGCCAGAAGCAGCACAGCATGGAGAAGAAGGCCAGTCCAAGGTGATCCTGTGGGATCATAAGAGGGAAGTTGCTTTCGCTTTCCGTGTCAGTGAAGTCATCGCTCGAGGAATCCTGAAGGAGAAAGAGAGAAAGAGAGAGAGAGAGAAAAAGTTAAAGGAGATGACATCACTGCCGGAGAAACAGAGGAAAAATTCGGCTTGTGTTGCGTTTCTACTGAGATCCCGTTGTAAGCCACCATGTTGGAAAATTGTATTGCCTGCCAGGTTGCAACACAGGTCATGTGACTAAAAACTATGAATTGATTTGGGTGACACTTTATATTGATACCCTAAAACCTTATTCATCTACTAAAGCTTTAACACATTGTCCAGATTTCCGCTCTATTCTCGAAGCCGATGGACAAGTTTTCTAAATTAGCAAACATGTTAACAGTACAAATTACACACTGTGTATGTTGTATAGGAGGTATACAGAATCACACTTCTTAATAGTTTTTAATCCAACTAGAGCAGTTGTGAATTGTTTTGTTACAAGGCTCTCGATTTAAAGTGTTAGTTTATCAAACAATATATTAACTGCGTTGTACTATCTGAGTACTATCATGAAATACTGTGTGTCGTTTGTAAGGTATAAATAAACCAGCTGACAAACACCAGCATTGTCATTTCAACGTGTTCAAAGCGGAAACACTCAAGAAGATTCATCTGGAGTTTTACATCATCAATCCGGGACATGATAGCTAGCAGCAACGACACATCATACAAACACTTCTTTTCTCTCCATTTAACACATTTCTCTTTCTACTGCTTAGTCCACTGGATTTGTTTTTTCCACATTTTCCCATTCGTTGTCACGCTAATTGCGTCATCTGGCTCGCCACTCCTATTGGTTCTTAGTTTGACGATCGTCGTACAGGAAGTCACACTGCAGGAAAGTGTCTGAAATTTTCCGACACTGCCAGAAACTGATCGCGACGGCCATTAATCGGCTGTCGGTGAACATGTCACACCAGCCATCAACGACAACAAATTTTAGCGTGGGATTATACAAATCTTTTAGGATTTTAAAATTTGTTTTAGACAACTATTTAGACAGAATAGCACAGTGTAATCCCGGCTTTAGTTTGTGATCTAAAGAACCACTGTCTGCTGTATCTAAAAAGCATTTTTGTATGTCATATATTAAGGTATATATATTTTGTATATATTCAAAATAGTCAGTATATATTTTGGGAAAACAGCTAGTGCAACTGAGACTCATAACTCGTTAATAGCTATAAACACATACGCTATTATATGTATATGTTTTATAATATACTACTGATACTGTATCATTTTAACACACGACTGTACTGTACCTGGAGCAGAAAGGTTTAAGGGTCTTGCTAAAGGACCCAACAGTGTCAGACTGGCAGCGGTGTGGCTTGAACCCAGGTCTTCCTTGTCTTTCCAGTCAACAATTTGGCACCCTAAATGTTTGAGCCACCCCTGCCCGCAATTTTTACCAATTTCAAGCATTCAAACGCATTTCTAATTTTCAGTTCATAAGAAATGCATCCTCTATAAATCAATATCAGTATCTTATATAAATAAAACATATTTTTTAAAAAAATCTTAGTGTAAAAGCTTTGCAAATACAGTATTACCAAATACGTACAAGGTTCTAGAGGTATTATACTCAACCTAAAGCATTGAGAGTTCTGCATAAATAGCTGCTGTATCGTGTTTTTGTGATGTTTTGTCTGGAGCTTCTCAGCTAATGCGACTGAATGAGGTTATGCCAAATACGCAGCAGCAGCAGCAGGGCTTCCCTTCAGGCAAACACTGACTTCTTCTTTTAAAAAAAACCACCGGTGATCTCTCTCTCTCTCTCTCTCTCTCTCTCTCTCTCTCTCTCTACTCCTTTCTGACCTTGTCTAAATCTTCTTCCCTGTTTTAGTCTCTGGCAACTTTTATTTTTTCTCCTAGCAAGCCTAATAATAAACCCAATGTGTTGTTATTTAACCATAAATGATTGTTGTAGGAAGCTTTATAAGCCTTGTTGTCCTAGCAGCTTTTTATTGTGTTGCTAGTGTTTAAATGGACTGCAATTAGACCTGATTTATATTTGACCACTGGATGAATATCATCACTGGCGTCTGTAATAAACAGTAAATAAGCCACTTATGCACTTCTGGTTAGATGCTAACTGCATTTCAATGGCTCGGTACATGTACCTTGCACAATGACAATAAAGTTGAATCTAATCTAATCTAATCTAATCTAATCCTAATCTAATCTAATCTAATCTAATCTAATCTAATCTATTCTAATCTAATCTACAGCTAGAGCTAAGTTTTCTCTAGAAACCTGAACTTTTCTCTTCTTATTATTATTATTAGCATTCGTATCTTGGGCATCGGTTTTGCTAAATTGTTTTGTATCGTAAATTCTATCCTGGTTTATCTAAAATATTATATTATTAATAATAATAATAATAATAATAATAATAATAACAATAAAATAATAATATAATAATTATTATTAAAATTATTATAATAAATTACTATTGTAATTTAAAATTATAAACATAGTAATAATAATAATAATAATAAACAGAGGGTTGCATTCTTTTCATTTCACATGCACATAATTTGATAAGAAGGCATTTTTCCCCAATGAACATGTGTATATAGATTTTTTTTAAATGTAGGGTTATATTATATTTATAACATGCATATCAATTGATTTCTTGTTATTTGTTTTTATTTTATGAATTTTGTAGGTTAATTTTTTAATTGTGTTTGATTGTTGTGTTTATTTATTTATTTAAATTCCGGACAATATATAATTTATAATACTGTATAAACCTAAAACTGTGGTTATATATATAATACAAATGAACAGTGTCATTATATACATTTAGGTTTATTGTAGCGTGATTTATTTTGGTTGTTATTAATTAATTATACATCTAAAATGTATGTTAAAGATCCCTGATCCATTTACTGATTTCAGTAAAAAAATACAGGGTTATAAAATTACAAGAAAAGAAAGAGGCAATTAAATCTTACCTCAAAGTCTGGCAGTAGGTCGTCTTCATCCTCCATGCTGTAGGACACGCTGTGGACATCTCTGCTCACTGCCAGCACTTTCTGCTCTAGAGGGGATCCAGGGCCAATGTCCATGAATGTAGTTTCCAGATACTCCTTACTGTGGGGGCCCAGGGAATCCGCAGGACCCCACAGAGGAGCAGAAGGAGTGTAAAAAGGCTCGAGTGTGCTGGGAAGCGAACACGGATCCAGCAGCTGCTGTCGAGATACATCTGTACTTCCAGAATAGCTCCTCCATGGTAGTGAGTGGGGTCTTCTTGCCTCTTCGCATCGTACAAAAATGCCCTTGAAGAGTCCGCCGTTACCCGTTGTGGATGAGTGTTTGGGGCTGTTATTCAAAAGTGGGTGCTCTAATTCGTCTAGGCTCTCCATCCTGATTTGAAAGACCTGACTGTTCAGAAGATCTCAGTCAAGGTTGAGTACAGCTCTTTCGTTTTATTCTAGAGCAAGTAATCCATCCTTAATGTTTTTTTCATTGTTGCTTTATACAAGCATGAATCATCTTGTAGGTGGGAAACAAATATGCCTGCCCGAATTTCCTCCCCTCCCCTCCCCTCCTTTCTTCTCTCCCAGTTTACCTCTATTGTGGTTCTGTTTAGCCTATTAAGCTTGTCGAGCCTTTTGTACATTCCACTTTCTGCACTATCTGTTCCAGGCCAAAAGGGCCAACTGTGTGGTCAGGGTCACATTTCACATTTCACATAATGGGTTGAATCTTTGGCTTATAAATATGCTAATAAGCTTTGCACTGGGTGGAATGAAAAGTAGGAGACAATCTCAGTGATGGAATTCTTGGATTAATGCAGCGTATCTGTCAAGGTGGGTAAGGAAAAAAAGAGCTTCAGTCGCTGTCTTCCTGCAGGTCTTGGTTCTTGCCGATAATCCAAACGTAGCGCACTTGACTAATGAAATTAGAGAACTGGACATTAATTTAAATGCCAAATAGATGATGGTCAATAAAATGAAAGACAGTTATGATTCATCGATCAGTGAAAGAGGAGCCAACAGAAATACATACTTGAATAAGCAGATGTTGCTGTTTTTTTTCCGCTGTGGGATTTTAAAAAACAGACACACAACTCCACAACCTTTCTATTTCTGCAAATAGAATCTACTTAGCCAGTCCTTTTTTTTGCTGCTTACTCAGTATGTCGCTGAAGGGAAAAGTGATAAAGAAATTGCAGCTTGGCTGTATTGATTTATTTGTGTGTGTGTGTGTATAAGTGAAGCCAGCGTCTTCCTTCGGGATATATATTTTTAATGCTGTCCCGGCCTGGAGCTTCGGTAGCAAAGCAGGAGGGGAGATATCCAAAGCCGTACTCAATTTACTTCTGGTCTTGTCTCAGCGCACCATTCTGCACCAACAAAAAGAGAACAAGGTCAGTGTTTAGTTATCTATCGTCAAGTATGCTGACGTCTAAAGACCAAGCATCAAGGCTCGAAGGTGCTATACTGAACGGCAGGACATCGGCCCTCAAGCAACTGTGTGTGAGTGTGTGTGTGTGTGTGGTTTATTCCAGGCACGTGGATAGCTCAAAGCAGTGTAGTGGCAGAAAGAGGGCAGAGGGTGACTTGTTGAAGCACTTTAAAAGGGTTGGATGGCTTCCAATGGTTGGTAAAGCACTGAAACATTCATCATTGCAACCCCGTCCTGGGCTTTGGGCTTGACTTCAAGCACCTGATGTGCTGCGTGTCAGCAGCTTCATGCTTTCGGCATACAAATCCCTTAAGTGAAAACCTTGCCAAGTCAATATACTGCCAAAGACAATGAAAGCGAGACAGAATATTCACAGAATGCTTAAACATCAAGTCCTTTGTTTCTAACCTACAAATACCAGCCATCTAAAAGGAAGGTCATGGTTTATATAGCCACGGTTTTGTCCGAGACCTTGGCGTTATGGACGGTGGGTATTTTCTCTGAAGCTCTGCCAGTCCACTGAGCTGGCAGGGCAGTAAAGCATTTGATCAATACTCTCAGTCACACACACTCTGGATCTGATTTCATCAGGATTTGCATTCCTCTTGTGAAATTTTTCCATCCACCCATCCATCCATCCACCCACTCATCTATCTATCTATCTATCTATCTATCTATCTATCTATCTATCTATCTATCTATCTATCTATCTATCTATTTTATACAACTAACAATCATGTAAAGATTTTTGTTTCAAATTAATCATTTTTCCCTGAAATGTCCTGGATGGCGATAAACATGTATTAGTCATATTTATATTACAGAGATAATGCTCATTAATTTTTTATCTTTTTATTCATGTCTAATTAAGGCAGGTGCTTCTGTACATCTGTTAAATCTGTACATCTCCTAAATAGTAAAAGTCTGCTTGTTATTAAGCTCGTTAGTAACACATTAGCGCAAAACTCTAAATGTCCCAAATGTGTCAGTATTTCAGCATCTGGGCGTTTCAGTAGTTATGGCAGACGGGTTCCTGTGAGGTCCACAGCATCTCAAAGTGAAGTTTCATAACCTCCCCTGTCACGCAGCAAACAGGATGACAGCACAGTTCACCCAACATCTGCAGCAACATCTGTCTGCCATCTTTAACCTCCATCAGCACTCTGCCTGTCTACCTGTCTAACTGCATCAGCACCCAACATCTGACATCATGTGATTAGTCAGGCAAACAAATTGCAGCTTAGCTCATCAGGAACTGTTATGTCTGAAAGAAAACAGATTAGCAATTCTGTATGTGTGAAGAAACAATTCAAAGTAGCTACTACTCTGACATGTAATGGCGAAAGGGTGGGGAGGGGGGGTCAAAAATCAATAATATTTTACTGTTAATAATATAATAATAGTATAATATTTATAGCTTATAATTGCCTTGCTCGTAATTTATCTCTCCATCTTCAGTCCAGCATCTCCAGGTGTAATCTGGATACATCCTTATACATCCTTCATAATACTAAATTTGATTAATGTTCAGCCGAGCTGTATAGTAAGTAAAGATCTAGATGTAGGCTGCAAAACTTACAGAAGAATTTTTGTGTCATGGCTCTAGTATGCAGGATTAATAATAATGGAGAGTCAAACATCACACAGTGTGACCGATGAAGAGTTCGCTGACCTGCACATAATCACTGCAGCTCTAAAGCCGTGGCCATGCTAGTGATGTCATGACTCTATGCATAAGCTGGGTCAAATGACCTGAATCATTTAGGAGATTCAGTTAAAAGAGTTGACTTATTGATGTGCTGGGTCACATGATGTAAATTTTCTAGGAAATTCATTCGTGTGCTGGGTCCAATTATCTGAATTATTTAAAAGATTCAGTCAAAAGAGTTAGCTCAGTAGATGACTGGGTCGAATGATCTGAATTATTTAGGGAAGTGTTTCCCAAACTGGGGTAAGGGTATCCCCTGGCGTCACACCTGGCAATGGACTGAAAACACGAATAGAATGCTTTTAAATGCAGCCTACTGTTAATTTAATTATAGAGCACCTATACATTTGATCTAACATGTTTTCATTAAAACATGTATCTAAGCAGTCTGCAAAACTGCGAAGGTATTTACCCGAGACTGACAATGCAATCATCTGGATTCGCTGTTTATTCTCTTTGCCATTTATTCGTTCTATTTTGGATTTGCTCTTTACATCATTATACCTGTGCGAAAGTGGGTTTCCAGCAATTACCAGCATAAAGCACAAATAACTCTGTGTAGAGACTCCAACTGTCTCCAACACAACCAAACATTGCAAAATTATGCAAGTCATTTCTAGTGAATCCCTCTCATTAAACAGCGAGTCATTTATTTATTACATATAAGATTGATTGTACGATAATGCTGTGTTTGGTAAATGTATTCAAATTACACATATTTTAAGACCACAGTTGACTGACTGATGTAAGGTTCTTGTTTCATGTTGGTTCTTGTTTCTTGTTTTCCTTTGTTAGCTTAGCGGCTAGGTCAGCCAGCTAAGATAGCTTCTGTCATGTTTTGGTTTCGTTTACTTCCTGGTTTTTGTCCTGTGATTTCTTTTGTCTCTTGTGTCCTGTTCTCATTGGTTGTGTCATGTGCTTAGATTGTCTCAGGTGTGTCTTTTTTAGTTCATGAGTTCTTTATGTGTATTTATAGCCCCTCTGTCTGTACCACTGTGGTGAGTTCGCGTAGCTGCTAGTGTTCATGTTTATGCCTGTGTTAATTTTAATTGTTAGAGTTTTTTTGTTTTATGTGCAGTCAAGTTAAGTCTGCCAAGTTTGGTTTATGTTTGTTTGTTACACTTTGTGAATAAACTGCACCCTAGGTTCTAAATATATGTCTTGCCTCAGTGGAGTCCTTTACAATTGAACTCTAATTGTGAAAGAGGGGGGTTCCCAGTATGATGTTTAATCCTTGCAGGAGTGGTGGGTACGCCACACTCAAAATTTTGTGAATCAATGATTTAGAGAATTCAGTCGAAACATCCAGGCAACTTATTGATTCACCGAATCAATTAGAAAGATTCAAATCTACAGCTTGTGCTGTAAGAAATCAGCCCCAGCACTATGTAAACTCTCTCTACAGTTATTAGTAGAGATGCAGCACCTGGCTTTAAGAAACGACCATAATTAAACCCCACAGCCCATAATTAAAATAACAGCAAATAAATCTTAATAAATTCAAATAATTGAAAAAAAAATCCTATTTATGTCTGGTTTGATTTAAAAGCTAAATAAAGGTTAACACCACTGTGCTATCTTAATTATACCAGCCGCCCCTTCTTTCACATAACACACACACCTGTATTATCAGACTCTTTGTTTGCTTTTATTAACATATCACACGTACCAACAACTCACACTTTCTCTCCACACGACTGTCCAGGACAAAAAGCACTCAGTGTTATTGCTTTATCCTCCCCCGGTTCTCTGTAAATGGCTGCTGTCAACTGCATTACAGCACAGGCTCTTTTTCTGATTACTGCCTTCCGAGAACATAAAATAACCTCCCCCAACCCAAACCACTGCTTGGAGGAGAGAAGCTTGCAAGGACAGGACGACAAATCACCACAGACACTTTTGTAGTCACTCCTAACCATCTCCCTCTCTCTCTCGCGTCCTTCTATGTTCTCTCGCAGTGTGTCCTCAGCTTACTTCCACCTCAGCTCCCTTTTCATTTGCCATTATTCAGTTTGAATTATGAAAACAAAAAGATCTCAGTGATTTTCGTGTAACTATATTTCTTAGCAGATTAGAAAAGTAGCAGCCAAAACACATTTCATCAAAAACACTTCATCCCAGATGAGTCTAGCAGCCAAGTGCCTGACGTTTGCCCCTTTATTGAGGCACCGGACCAACTTTGTTGACAAGTGTATAGTGTTATCAGTTTAGCACTGATTTGGCTAACATGCTAATCAAAAATTACCACAGATTTTCCTTACATTTAGGTTCTACCTTAAAAAAAATTACAATTTTGATAAGCACATAATCAATAACCTCCTCAAAATCCTGGCCGAACTACAAATGCACATGAAATGCATGGCTGTTAAAATTGTATTAAAGGTCCTCATTCATTTATTCATTCATCTTCTATACGCACTTATTCCCTAATTCGGGGTCACAGGGATCTGCTGGAGTCTATCCCAGCCGTCTCTGAAAGGTCGAAAGGCAGGAGGGGGACACCCTGGACAGGTCGCCAGTCCATCACAGGGCCACACACGCAATTTAGAAACACCAATCAATCTAGCATACATGTTTTTGGACTGTGGGAGGAAACCGGAGTACCCGGAGTAAACCCAGGGAGAACATGCAAACTCCACAAAGAAAGACCCCTGCCCAGGAATCGAACCCAAAACCTTCTTGCTGTGATGCAACAGTGGTAACCATTAAGCCACTGTGCGACCTGTATTATAAGACTCAAATTCCTAATTTTTATTGGTCAGGTTCACAAAAATGCTGTCCCTAAAATGTTATTGATTTTACAGTAATTCATTTACAGGGACAGAAGCTCAAAAGCTTCTTAAGAAAAGATTCAACTTATTATTCTGAATCATTGATGAAATCTTTTCTATACTTAGTCAAAAAGGTTGACTTTTTTGTGTGCTGAGTCGAATGATCTGACTTATTTAGAAAATCCAGTCAAAAAAAGAGTTGACTCATTAGTGTGCTGGTTTAAATGATCCGAATTGTTTAAAAAATTTAGTCAAAAGTTAGTTAGTTAGCTAATAATTTAGGAGATTCAGTCAAAAGTGTCAACTCATTTGTAAACTGGGTCAAATTACCTAAAGCATTTACAAGAATTAGGCAAAAAATAGTCAATTTATTGGTGTGCTGGGTCAATTTATCTGAACCGTTTAACAGAATCAGTCAAAAGAGTAAACTCATTAGGAAGCTGAATCAAATGACCTAAAAGGTTTAGGAGATTCAGGCAACAAAGAGTTAGTCAAAAAGAGTTGACTCATTGGTGTGCTAAATCAAATGATCTGAATTAATTAGAAGATTTAGTCAGAAAGAGTTGACTTATTGGTGTGCTGAATCAAATGATCTGAATTAATTAGAAGATTTAGTCAGAAAGAGTTGACTCATTGGTTTGCTGGGTCAGATGATCTGAATAGTTTAAAAGATTCAGTCGAAAGTGTTAGCTCATTACTGTGCTGGGTCAAATGATCTCAGCCGTTTTATTTCTGGTACTTCTCAGCAATGAGCCGAATGATTAAAACATTTTATCTGTCATGAAGGTTAAGTTATATTTTTAACTATTAAATGTTTAAGTAAAAGTTGAAGAAACAACCACTAACTGCTCACTCATCTATTGGATCTTTATTTCAAAGTAAACAAGAATTTGGTGTCCATCTGAATCTAAATAACTTACAATGTAAACTAAAATCATCTTTAAATTACTATATCCTTTCCGCTTTAGTAAAATTTTCCTCTGGAAATTAAATGTATTTTTTCATTCACAAAGGAAACCCATGCAAATGCTACTAGGGCAGGAAAGACGTCGGATTCATGTGTGTCCAAAAGAGACATCCTAAAGGGATTTGAACAACTTGGTGATGCCTAATTTGAAAGACAAAAAATTACTACAGGCTCAGGAATCAGGTTAAAAAAAAATCAATCCTGCACACAGCACCACATCGAACTGTGTGCTGAGGAGGAAATTAATCGAACCACCAGAGCCACCATTGTGTTACTTATAATCTGATCAGCACTATTGAATGTCCTATACAGAGCGGGTTTTTTTTTTATTGTTTGTTTGCACTGTCTAGAGTTGGACTGGACAATAATTCGATATCAATATATATCGCGATATAACTTTTTTCAATGATTCCTAAGCACATTTCCGATATTTTGATATACATCACAGCATTCGTCACTGAATAACTTTTAGGGCACAGCCGTCAGTAAAAGCAAACCACAACTGGCTACTTGCACAGTCTAACCCCGCCTTCTCATTCTGCCCCACTCACATACATGACATAACCTTCCCAATTTTTCAGACTTGGGATGAACACTGACAACACACTGGCATGTGTCTGGATTGGAAATCAAATCTTTATAAAAGTGTCCAAATGATAGTATTCTTTACTGCTGGACAGACTGGGAACAATGTTAAGTGAAAGACTCCTAATTAAATGGATTTTAGAGGTTTACATTAGAGTTTGATAATGAAGCATCCCGGTCTTTTCACACTGTGCTCTTGGCACAATAGAGAGCGAGTAGGCGTTGCTCATTAGCACTCAAAATGTGTGCGCAGGCGTTCCCATGTGATATCCAGAGTGTGTGAATACACTATGTCCTGTTATTAATGGGCCAGAACCTGATTTTGCCACCTCTGCACTCAGGCAAACTTCCCCGCTTCGGTAATTCCACCACGCTTATGCCTGGAGCTTAGCAGTGTCACATTAGGAGCAGAATGGAGGCTGTATAATTTTTCCTAAATGACAATATAATGAAAAAACCAATTAGGAGTTAGGCTTTTTTTTTTTCTTTTAAATCAGTCTGCACGGTCTGTGTTTGCAAATGAGCACATTAATCAGTCATCTCTCAACTCTGCTTATTATGCACATTTCTTATTCCTCTTCCACATGCACACACCTCTCTTTGGAGTGAGCACTGGCTGGTCAATATTATAGAATGGTTTTTGCAGAATGATTTAGATCCAGCTTCAGGCATTTTCAGAGAGGTAGAGAGAGGGACAGAGAGAGAGAGAGAGAGAGAGAGAGAGAGAAAGAGAGAAAAAAGGGAGTGGGAAGCTATAGTGTTTTTTTCTTATGTCCGTTACTCATATTAGAGATACTATACTCGGATGTAAACAACAGCATGAATTGCGCGGTTAATGTACTATAGATGACGCTGTTGAGCTGTTGAGCTGTTGAGCTGTTAGATGACAATTTATGATGCTTGAACTACAGATAACCACAGAAAAATCGTGCCGAAGCTTGAAAAGAGCGCCATATTTTGACAAACTAAAGTTATCAAGCGGTAAAGACACGTATAACCGACTCCTTTGTTGTGGACTGACGACCCAAAATTTCGTCCTTCTGTTTCTAATTGCGATATTTTGCTATTTACACAGCCAATACATTACATGGTACAAAGTTTTGGGGGTCTATAACCAGATGGCGTGTGGACGGGTAAGAATGGAACAGCAAAAGTTGATCAACGACATGTATACTTCAACTTCATTGTGTAAGGTACATGTACAGAGCCAATTAAATGCATTATCCCATCTTAGTAAGTTGGGGTCAGAGCGCAGGGTCAGCTACGATACAGCACACAGGAAGGGTTAAGGGTCTTGCTCAAGGACCCAACAGTGGTTGACTTGCTGGTGGTGGGGCTTGAACCCAGGTGTTTCTGGTCTTTAGATCAGCAACTCAACACCTTAACCATTTGAGCCACCACTGCCCTGTGATACAAGAATAATAAATGTTGTTAACTACATTAGGAATTTTTAGAACAAATATGAATAATTTTTTCAAGATTTTTGATCTGGAAATCCTTAAAACCACCACAAAAGCCTATTTTCTTCCAAAACTCTTTACACATTTCTCTTTGATTTGTTGGAACTATAGTACTATAATCTGGTCTAACCAATGACTACAGCCCAAAACACAACAATAACCAATCATTTTTTCCATTTTTCTTTCAACCAAACCGGCGAGTTCTGTAAGGAGGTGGTAGCACAGTTGTTGAAGTGTTGGGCTGCTTCTTAAAAGATTAGGGTTTGATTCCCAGCACCACCAAGTTGCTAATATTGGGCCCCTGAGCCCGCTTAACCCATAATTGCTATAAATTTAAGTCGCTCTGGCTAAGGGTGTCTGTCAAATGCTGTAAATGTAAATGTAATATATATCGTCCTAATTAAACGGAGTTCTGGACATATTGTGACGCTGTATATGTTGACGCAGTGGATAAGCAGTTTCCTTTTTCAGCTGACGTCAGGACTGTGTAGTCAATGTCAAGCCCTCGAGTCTGCATCAGAGAGGTTAAGGAACAAGAATATAGAATATAGAATATATATTAAATATTTATCTACTTGTACAAATTACGATATTTTAGAATATCGAAGCACAAATTTCATATTACTGGTAATAATAAATTTTTTTTTTTGGTGTTTAGACACCTACCATTAATGCAAGTCAGTGTTATTTAATATCTTTATAGAATATACATGATTATTATAATATTGATCATTATATTGCTCAGTAAATCTTTTTATGTAAGAAATTTGTTTCCAACGGATTCTGTAATTTTTTTAAATGAGTCACTAAGTTAACCGACTCTGAATCAATTTATTTGGTGATTCTAACACAAGTAACTTTTATATTACTAGTTACTAAATTATAAAGTTTATAGTACATATAATATATTCCCTTTCGCTCTTACTGTACGTTCAGTCAGCCAGCATTTAAGTCAGTAAGTTTTTATGGTCATGATTCATATTCCATCCTGTATTATTTAACACATTAGGATTTTAGGTCATTGACTTGTTCAATCATGACCGAAATGAGGTCTTCCCTCATTTAGTAACTCGAGATCCTTTAATACTGACAAAGCTTCTATCCTCTCTTGTTCAGTGAGTCGGGATTTAAGTTAGTGAATCTTTTAGTCATGACCGAGATTTTTCTTATTTAATATGCCAGGCTTTGAATATTTCAGTTATGACATAGTTTCCCATTTTCCTCATATTAAATGTCAGCGTTTAAGTCATCTCATTTAGCATGTCAAAGTTTAGGTCACTGACTCGTTTAGTCTTAACTGAGATGACCTCTATCTTTCAGTGGGTCAGTTTTTAAGTCAGTATAGGTTGTGTGTATTCATGACAGAGATTCTGTCCTTTCTTCTTCAAAGTCTCAGAGTATTAGTCAATGAATTATTTACACCTGACCAAGATCTTAAAGGGGTCATAAACTAAGAAATCAAAATTCCCCTGATCTTTTGACGTATAAAAGGACATTGAAGGACTATAAAACATTCTGTAAGTTTTACTCTAAAAACAGCTTATGTTGAAGGCAGTGGGCCAAAACGACAGGTTTTGGAATGTTCTACTCTATGACGTAATAGTGTGGATAAACACCGCCTTCTGCGTCTTCTGCGGACGATCGACGGCTACTTTGACACCACTGTCTGTTTATCCCCGCCCACCTATTTGTACATACATGTGATTTTTAAGCCATTATTTTTTAAAAGGTAACCTGTAAAGGTTTAAATCACTGACTCATTTGATCCTGGACTTGATTTTTACCCCTCATTCAGTGGCTTTGTGTTGGAGTCGATGACTCTTTTGGTCATGACCAAGATTATATCCTTTTTAATTAAGTGGATCAGTGGATCACTCAACTGAAGTGAATCGCTTGCTCATAACTGACAGTCAGTGAGTCAGTCAATGAGTTGTTCGGTCATGACCGCGACATTATCCTGCCTTGTTCAGTGGATTTTGCTCAGGCCTGTGATCCTCCTATTTCTCATTAAGAGGATCAGTAGAGCCAGAAAGTTCAATGAGCCCTGTGTAGTCTCATTAAGTCTGAGGTAAAAAATTTCCAAGGGTTTAGCGAATAGAATTTTGCATTGTTTTAAAATGTTTCACACTGACATGGTGATAACGGTTTGTTCCACATCGTTCTTCTTACTCCGCTAAAGGGAATTTGTCTGGTGATAGGTAGATATCTGATTTCATCTCTTCCAGAATATCATGAGCAGCCTTCTATGAATAATCTTATATACACTTGACCTCAAACATTAATCTTTCTGAAAGAGCTCTTGCTTAGATATGCAAAGCATGAATTCCTGGTTGGATAAACAAGTGTTACTGAACCATCATTATCACGATAATCAGTGTAGGACATAAGTGTCTGCTAATTGTTTGTCACCTACGCTAAGAGCTTGCTAAGACACCAGGTGCCGCAAACACAACAGCGCACAGCATGGAATAAAGCGATACAGCTATACACTCACTAACACAGTGCTTTTCCTGGCTGCACTCTATTCCAGTGAAGTGATATTCTGCTTTCGTTGAAAGAAAGATTCGACCAATGGAAAAACCCGGTGATGCATGCACACCATATGCTATCTCATAATCCTGTTTTTCATTGTAATCTCAAATATGATTTTATCAGGGAGATTGTGTGGATATGTACTGTCTTTGTGTGTGTGTGTGTGTGTATGTATGTGAAATAGAAAGTGTAAATGTGTGCGTGTGAAATTATAGTGCTGCTATAATTATAATAATAGTAATAATAATAATAATAATACAATGACAGGAAAGTTTTGACTTGAAATCTAGACAGAACCCAAACGCCAATCTGTTTTTTTTTTATATTTCTGCATGCAGAGAAACTGAGAAACAGTGGAATGAGTGCAGTGTTCCAGCAGCGTCCTTGCCAACACCAGCCACTGCAAAGCATCAATAACCCAACCCGTATGCAGCGTGTGCAATAAACATAAACCTTGCGTTCTCATTAGTTAGAGCTATAAAAAATAAAAAAATCACCACAAAGACTCAGATGGATGAGACTGCCTTTGTCGTTTTAGGCGGAAATAGTGGCTCGATACGACATTAACTCGTATGCAAATCAGGATGAGTTCTGGACAAATGATCAAGAGAACAAAAACAACTGAGGGACAGATTGATCTACGTGAGTACTTTTAATCGTTAATGATAGATATCACAAACAAGAAGTTTTGATGGGGATGGTGACCTTCAGATCTTCGATTTTTTTAGGGTAGAAACTTTCCCTTAACCTGTACAGTAACTATTATGTCAAGACAATAAATGAAATATGTTAATTTAGCTACCAATGCAATCTAATCTAATTTATTATAATAGAAATTTTATATTATATTATATCATATTATATTATATTATATTTCATATTATATGTATATATATATATATATATATATATATATATATATATATATATATATATATATATATATATATATATATATATATATACACATCTATTTAAAATTATTTTGTAACTCTATTATTATTCAACTTTCTCTAATCCAGTATAACAACCATTATGTCCACAGTAAATAACATGACGTAAGTGTACGTCTTAAAATTGTAAAAATATATATTAATAAGCTCCATACGTTCACTTTAACATTTTTATCTTTATAATATTATTTTATTAATGCATTAATTAAAGGGTTGCAATTGTGTTTATTAATGTATATCATTTGGCTTGGTCTAATAATACAGAATCCTTATTAATAACACATTTATAACATACTTAAATGGTTATAACATAATAATAATATATATATAAATATATGAGGTCATACCTTTGTCCAGTAAAGGTGGTTTTGGATGTTGGGTGTGTGTGTGTGTGTGTGTGTTAGATGATGATCTTCAGCTGTCACGCTTCGTTGGTTCCTCTTCTCCACTCCACAGTCTCTATGACTTTCTCATGAAAGTGCTATGGCTTTTAATCCGGTTTTATTCGCTGTATTTATATCACCGTTGCCGTTTTAAGTCTCTCCGTAAAGACTTCCAAATTCCCGGGCAGCTCAGTAGCTGTCTGTCGCTCAGCTGTCTAACCGCTGCGTATTTGTATGTAATATCTCTCACTCTCTGGCTCTCTTTCTCTGCCCCTGCCTCTTATCGCTGTTCTCAGCTATATATCACAGACACACTGCCGCTCAGGGTCCTAGCGCCTGCCTGTCTTTATACAAACCTAATATTTTATATAATAATAACATATAATATTCAATATAATTAATACAATCTGTAGTTTTACAAGCACATTAAAAAATAAAAAGGGTTAAATTAGAAACCTGAACAACTTTATTACCCCCTAGTCTTCCCACATTATCCCACCAAAAATTAAAAGGGTAAAAAGAAGAGAGACGAGAAAATAAGAATGTATTATTTAAAAAATAGGGTGGTTAGAGCTATTGCCTCACAGCGAGACGGTCCCGGGTTCGATTCCCAGGCAGGGGTCTTTCTGTGTGGAATTTGCATGTTCTCCCTGTGCCTGCGTGGGTTTACTCCAAAAACATGTAGGTAAGTTTGAATCGGTGATTCTAAATTGCCCATAGGAGTGAGTGTAAGTGTGTGTGGCCCTGTGATGGACTGGCAATCTGTCCAGGGTGTACCCCTCCTGCCTTTTGCCATTTCAGAGACGGCTGGGATAGACTACAGCAGATCTCTGTGACCCCAAATTAGGGAATAAGAGCGTATAGAAAAGGAATGAATGAATGAATAATGGAAAAATTAGAAGAAGAAGAAAAAATTTTTTTACTGAGACTGTAGACTTTTTTACTGAGACGGTTAACAGAGTCTTTAATAGTTTATGTAACATTTTCTAGGTGTAAAAAAGGCATTAAGTGCATTAAGTATAGGGATTTCCACTGTTACAATACTAAAACTGGGAATTATTATTATTGGTATAAAAAGCTGTAAATGAACTATTTCACCGTTAGTCAAATCATCCTTTATTTAATAAACAAAGCTATATTTTGTCCGTATGTGTGGGACTGCCAGACAAACGAGTCTTTATGTAGTTTTAAAAAGCATATTGTTTTAAAATTACTCTTAGGGCACACCTTTTTGCACCCCGAACCCCTCCACTTTTGTTTTTAGCATAGGTCATGCCTATTATTATGTTATTTTTTTATCCTAGTGGACAACATTAGTATAACAGCCTTTGTCTTTAAATCCCATTGATATAAATGACTGAATTATTTGAATTACTACACTGATAAGTAATTAATTACTGATGATCAACCCACATTCAATTTAATTTTTATTGCATTTTTTAACAAGTGACTTTAATATAACATTAATGTTTTTTTTATATTTTACCTGGCAGTAATGATTATCAACAGCAGATATTTAGAGTCCCGAATTATTGATTTTGATTTTTTTTTTTTTTACGTTTCTTTGCATCTCCCAATTTTCAAGCCTCAGAGTTTTTGTTGCCACATTAAAATAAATAAATAAATACGATTACAATTCTTAAAAAAGTCTTAATACTGAGAGAATGAATACAAAATGGTAAGAATAAATTTGTAATATTTAAAGAAGTAAAGTCAAATTTACAAGAATAAAGTTGTATTAATTAGGGTAAAAAATTCATCTTTTGGCCCATCAGCATGGAGTTGGAGGATCACACTTGGTTAGTGTTAATACCAGTGGTGGGCCATCAGGGCCTGCAAGTCCTTTTCTGCTGTCCTAAACACTATCAGAAACTGACCTACATTTACAACCTAAAATCTAATATTTTAAATTCAAAGCGGAAAACACTGATGCACACAAATAATCAATAAATACTTTTCAGGATTATAAAGACAATTTCATAACATACAAACCAACACTCCTCTTTCTCCTCTTCCTCTATGAGCTATAGTTTCAAGAGCTTTTTGTCCTTCTCTCATGTCATACACAAGTGCCATGTAGGAAAGCGTGAGACTGTTTGACATGTCATTTGTCTTGTTCTGTTATTGTGGGAGCTGTTTGGAACCGTGTAGATTAATAGCCTTTGCAGATCCGCATGTCGTCTAAGTTTACACACCAGCCAAAAAATTATTTTGGACATTTACATTCAACTTTCTTTCCGGCTAACGAAGATTTTTACGGTTGGCCCCATGAGAGTTCGACGCGCTGCAACTGAAAAAAATTTATCATCAAATGTTTTGTGATTACAGCTAGCACACTTTTGCCTCCGGATTTTGACCTTTACATACCTGAAAAAGAAAGAAGGAAAGACACACACAAGTAGGAGTCGTCCTGAGGAACATCAAATGAAGCACAAAGCGCAGACAGCGTGAAATAATCCCGAGCGAACTCACGCACCTGACAACACACAGATAAACGAGTTTGGCTCTTCACAACACTTGCTGTTGGTTACATTGGAGGATATACACCTTCCACACTAACACCCGCTGGCATGCATTTATGATTCTAAGCAAATATCCTAGGGTGTACATTTTAACACAAAAAAAAGTGGTAGCGGGAAAAAGTGGTAGTGTGATGATTAAGGTGTTGGACTGCTAATCGGAAGGTCCTGATCTTAAATCCCAGGACCACCAAGCAAGCCACTAAGCAAGACCCTTAATTCTCCACTACTTGTTTGTATAGTTGAAATAAATGTAAGTTGCGTAAAAATTCACCCCTTCTTGAACTTTCCGGCAACTGGAAACCAGGAATTAAAAGTCCCAATCCATCCATCCATCCATCCATCCATCCATCCATCCATCTAAATAATTTAAATATAACTAGCTATCCAGAATTTCTCCACTATATTAGATGTACATCAACCACCTACCTTTTCTGTTCCTCTGACATTGAAAATATCACTTATCTTACTACCGGAGGTGTAATAGAGTTATCTTTTTTAACCTCCACCCCACGCATGCACAGTTTTTGTCTCTTTCTGCTCATTTCTAACATTATACAGCTGTTACCTCACCGTGACATCATTTGAATAGAGCGAATCATTGTAACAGATGGTCATGAATTTAAACCACATTCTGTCATTACTTTGCTATTAGGGGCGTCATGAACAATCTCATTAACATCCAATTTGTTTACCAGTTCATCCATGTAATTTTTAAACATGCATGCCCATCCATGCTTTCTTCTGGTTAATATTTGAAAAGGACATTGATGCATCATGGCCGCCTAAACATCAACAGAAGGACTAGCAGTGAAGCCTACTGTAGAATAAAACAAGTCGTAGAACGGATAGATGATAGGGTTAAAGGATAGATGAGTGGTGGAGGTTTTATGAGAACACATATTTTGGTAGATATCTGACAACGGATCGTCTCAGACAATGATTTGTTCGCTTCGTAGTGACCTCGCATGCATAACATCCTAAAGATTTTTTACGGGAAACATGATTAGTTCATCTCCCGAGACATTTGTTCATCACCTGATAGCTTTACACACTTCGGCTATGCAATCTATAGCCTTAACAGAAATGATTAGTTCATCTTCAGAGTCTTCGGGTTCGTGACGTTCAGTCTTTTGACATGTGAACAAAAAAACGGTAAGTATCAGATAGAAGGTAAGGTAAACTAACAGACTGTATAGCTTAAAGAACCTGTAGTAAAGTAGTAAATTAATAATTTCTTCGGCGAAGAAATTATTTCCTAGACGAACAGATTAATACATTTGTAAAAGAATAGATGAATTCTTTCAGTCAACACAACAGATCAATGCACACCATATTTTATTTACATTTTTTTCAATGATTTATAACAGTTGCATTATATAATCTGGACCTCTGTCCAGCTGCAATTACTAGTCTTAGTAGTTTAGAAAACAAGAACAATAAATGTTCTTTTTATTGTTCATTAAATCTTAACTACAGGTATTTATGACATGTAATATTTGTCCAGAGTGTGTTTGTTTATGCACACTATTACATCTGTTATCAGTTCAGGACATTTCTAGAAAGATCCACAGATGGGTGAGGTTAAACAGCAAAAAATAGTGAGGGTACAAGTTTATTTTAAAGATAATTAGATACGAACATCATTACAGCCCACACAGCATTGATTATCACAGGTCCTCCCTGTAGGATTTTAAAGAAGGGATTTCGAAAAGACAACCGCAATGCATTAAATATTATTACAGAAAATGTCACTAGGTTACATATGTAACCATGGTTTTCCAAGGGAACAGCCTTTTGATAAACTTTGCCCTGAAGCATCTGACCAATCGGAAAGCATTACATCACAGGTTGGTGACATCATCGACCTGGAAGTAATGCTATATAAACACAAGCGGCAATACGCTTTAATAAGCTTGCCTTTATTGTTCAGTGTGACAGGGACGCTGAAGATACAACAAGTGACGCAGCGTGTCGTTCCCATAGGAATGCAAAGTATTTGGGGGGGGTTGTGTAGGTTTGGCTTTTTTGTAATATTTTTAACAATTCTGATCTGATCTTTAAACATAGTAAAAAATAGCACTTGTGTAATAGAATGGTCGACCCTGGTTTTGATAAATTGTGCATTCTGAGGTAATTTTCTGCTAGAGTTGTTTAGGTTATTATAGACTTTCTGTCTGCTCACACTGGTATGGCCATTTTACTTTTGCCCATTTATCAGTGATGTCATTCCAACTAGGAGCTGGTGTTTACTGGATGTGTCCAGTATAGAATTGCACCCTTATCCAGAGCGACTTACATTAATCTCTTTTTTATACAACTAAGCAATTGCGGGTTAAGGGCCTTGCTTAGGGAAAACAGTGGTGGCTTGGTGGTGCTGGGAAAATGGGAATCCCCATTTTCAAATTGTATATTATATATATATATATATATATATATATATATATATATATATAAATAAATGTAAAATTTGCATTTGCTACTTGTATTATTTTCTTATGTCCCTATAATTTATGTTACAGGCTGTTGGGAGCAATTACAGAATAAGAATTTCAATGTCAGCAGATGTTTCCTGTACACATCTTAATAATCTCTTGAATTTGAAATCTGCATTGGTGTTTATATTTTTATGGACGGTATGTGCTATTTAATGTTTTAACATAGATAAAAAGTGTGATGATTGTTTTATAGACATGTTACTATAGTGATGATGATATACATGAACAGGCAAAAGCAAAGAAGTTGTTTTCGCCCCCCTCTCTCTCTTAATCTCTATCTTCTTTCTCTTTCTGCCTCTCTCTCTCTCTCTCTCTCTCTCTCTCTCTCTCTCTCTCTTACACACACACACACACACACACAATTTCTCTCTCTTTCTTAATAGCTCTCTCTCGTCTTTCTCTTTCTGTCTCTCTCTTCTCTCTCTCTCTCACTCACACACACACACACACAATCTCTCTCTCTCTCTCTCTCTCTCTTTCTATCTTTTTTCTTTCTCTCTCTCTCTGTCTCTCCCCACCCTCTCTCTGCAGCAGATTTTCTCCCTGCCTCTCTTTCCATTAACCTCAGTTGGAACCGAAATAGCGCTTCATTAGGAGGAAGAAGAAAAGAAAAACACAACAAAGACTAATCAAGAAGAACGAATCGCTATAACTATTGCCTAACGTGCTTTTCCACTTGCCAGCACACCCCACATCCCAATCCACCACATTCACAGACAACACACACACACACACACACACATCAACACACCCTGCTTTACTCACACAAACATCTATGCAAATTCTCAACCATTCACATCTTTTTTCACATGATATTTAGATCATGACCGGAAATGCACACATCAAACACTCACACACACGAGCTGTAAATCTTTCCAGCTTCTTCAAGACGTGACTGGTAAGGAAAATGGAAAAATAATGAAATAAATGCTAAAGTAGCCATTTAGAGGGATTAGAGACACAAAACAAACAGCTCAGCTTTAAAAAATAGCTCATGAGCCCTCCAGGCTTTTAGAGAGACGCAGAAAAAAAAGGGTTGGGGGTTGTGAGGAGGAGGAGGAGGGGGGGCGGTTCTCAGTCTCTTTTGCTACTGAAAGTAATGAATAGTGTGTGCTGAGGAGTGAGAGCGAGCTCTTAACCGAGAGAGATTAAGGGCAATTGCTACCGCGGAGCACTGCAGAGCAGAGTGACAGAATGATAAACATAATGACGGGGAGATCAGAAGCGGCAAAACATAGTCATGACCATGAAGAAGAAAGACAGGATGCTTGTGAGCGTAGATTGAAATAATGCAGCTTGGGGAGGTGGCAGCCTCCTGACTGTTGATGGAAAGATCATCCGCCATCAAGCTGCCACTGATGGACACTTGTGCAAGGCCCCTGAGCCTCAGCTGCAAAGCTGGATGAAAAAATGAGATAAGTGGTGGCTTAGTGGTTAAGGTGTTGGACTGACACCAGAAAGCCTTGGATTTGATTCCCAGCACTACCAATTCACCAATGTGACCAGATAAGAAACAAAAGATAAAAGTGGAATCTTGAGTTGCTTTTACAGGTAGATGAAGTGTATGGGAATGGAATTTGATGGAAGTGGTAGCTCAGTGGTTAAGATGTTGGACTGCTAATATTAAGATTGTGGGTTTCAGCACCACTAAGTTGCCACTGCTGAGACCCCTAAACAAGGCCCCTAACCCCTAATTGCTCAGTTAAGATAAAAGTGTCTGGCATATAGCAAAAAATTCTAAATGTAGATAAATTTAAGAGCAACAAAGCCAAAGAACAAAATGGAGCACTATATTGCCAAAAGTTTGTGGACATCTTACCCTCAGATCTATATGGGGGTCCATCTCCAAAATGTCTCTACAAATTTTAAATCACACAGTTGTCTAGTATTGTAATGATCTGGAGGTACATTACATTTACAGCATTTAGCAGATGCCCTTATCCAGAGCGACTTACATTATCTTATTTATACAACCAAGGGTTAAGGGCCTTGCTCAGGGGCCCAGCAGCGGTGTCTTGGTGAAGCTGAACAATCTTCAGATTGGCAGTCCAACACCTTAACCATGAGCCACCACTTCCCCACACGTGCGTACTTATTTAAATGTTACACATAAATAGTATGTGATTTCAGATAAGCCATTGCTGTTGGTGTGTGTGACTATGCATGCTTGTGTGATCACCCGCACGACTTTCTGCCTCTGGTTGGCAAACAATGGAAATTTCCTCCAATCATCATTAGTTATGTGGTTGCCTCCCACTTGAAACACACACACAATCATTATCAGTTATGTTTCTCATCTCAGCCCACACACGCCAGAGAGAAAAACTTTGCAGGCTAAAAGAGTCTACTCGGATTAAAACAGCTTCAGTGAGCTCAATTATAGTAACGCCGCATTTCAACGTCAGTAACGGTAACAGCGTTGTAACGAGGGGAAACGATCACTCGTTTAATTAGTCTTTACTGAAAACAGAAACATTTTTTCTACTGGAAAATGATAGCACAGTGGTTAAGGTGCTGGACTGTTAAATTGAAGATCAGGGTTTGATTTCCAGCACCACCACGTTACCACTGTTGGGCCCCTAAGCAAGGCCCTTAAACCCCTAATTGCTCAGTTGTATAAAAGAGATAAATGTAAGTCGCTCATTCTGTAAATGTTTATTTATAACTGTTATTATTATAACCGTTTTAATTAGTCTTTTAATAGAGGTCATTTGTATTTAAGCAGAATAACATTTATGGAATTGTAAATGAGAGCTTTATAAAAAACTGCTCTTTCCAACATCCAGAAAAAGAGAAATTGTACAAGCTTCTTTTTTTCTTCTTCTTTTCTTTTTCTTATCTGTTCCTTCAAGATGGATTATGACATTTGTCGTTTCATTATGTTCTCAGGCAATAAAGGATATTGTTGCACATTTTTCGCGACCCGAATGGAGCTGATGTCAATGCTGCAATTAGTCTAAGTAGGCCAGCAAAAGCGTGCAGAGAAAGACCAAAGAAAAGAAGAAAAAGAATGTTAATAAAAAACAAACAGATTAAAACATGAAGTGATGGAAGTGGAACTAACATAAAAAATAAGGAATAAAAGAGAAAAAAGAAAAAGATAAAAGAGGAATCTTGAGTTGCTTTTACAGGTAGATCAAGTGTATGTGTATGGAATTTTATGGAAGTGGTAGCCCAGGGGTTTGGGTGTTGGAATGCTAATTGGAAGATTGTGGGTTCCAGAACCACCAAGCTGCCAATGCTGGGCCCCTGAGCAAGGCCCTTAACCCCTAATTGCTCAGTTGTATAATTAGAGATAAATATAGGTCGCTCTGGTTAAAAGTGTCTGCCAAATGCCTTAAATGTAAATTTATTTTAAAAAATAATCTTCATTCGTTTATTTCTAAGGAAAAAAAGAAGAAAACCGAAAGAAATTTGAGAGCAAAACACAATAAGCAAAATAAATGGGTGGGTGGGGGTGGGGTGGTTGACCAGACAGAAAATACAGCAGAAGCAGAAGGTGTGTGAGCGACAGAAATAAAGAGGGAAAGAGAAAGAGGGAGATGGGTCAGTAAGTGGCAAGGTCTGCGCTTGTACTTGCCACTGATGCTCCTGTCTTCCTGAAGCACTAAATGATTTATTAAAGTGTGGAGAGGGAGATGAGCGGAGGAGACGAGAGCAGCCACGCGAGGCCTGATTAACCGGAGGAGGGAGAGAGAACAAGCAGCCCTCTATTATTCATCACTCCAGAAAAAAAAAGAATGGAGAGCAGTGTGGAGACAATTTTTTAACCAGCATGCTTTGTTTTATCTGTTGTAGTACTGGAAGCTGCAACTGTGTGTGTGTGTGTCATACAGAGTATGAGATGTGTACATTATCTAGGTAAAATGGTGGGAATCAGTGGTGGTCGGTCAATAGGGAGCGCTGTGGCATCGCCTCTATAGAAAAAAGCCACTTACCATGTTAACAATAAGTTATTACACATTAATAACAATATATCACCATTTAGTTGTACTTTCTGTACTTGTTAGACAAATTATTAATTATTTAAAAATCCAAAATTTAAACTGGTTAAGGTGTTGGACTGCTTACCGGAAGATTAGGGTTCGATTCCCGGCACCACCAAGCTACCATTGCTGGGCCCTTAAACAAGGCCCTTAACCCCAAATTGCTCAGTTGTATAAAAACAAAAACAAATTAGTTGCTCTGGATAAGGACGTCTGCCAAATACCAGAAAAGTAAGTTCAGTATGTATGTTTGGGGTAAGTGGTATCACGGTGGTTAAGGTGTTGGACCGCTAATTGGAAAATTGGGGTTCGATTCCCCCAATATAAAAAAAAATGCAAGTGACACGTTTACATTCAACATTATTCACTGTGGCCCTGTGAATACCGTAGGCATTTACTTGACGAGATGAAAAGAGATGGAAAGCACACAACTCTATGGTCACGGTCTATGTGTCTGGAAAGAATGTGTGAAAACATCGGTCCTTCAGCCCCAGCCCACGTCTGCAGTCCTCCATCTGCCCCCACACTGCTGTTATAATGGAGCTCCAATGAAGCTGTGTGCTTTACAAAATCAGACACATACACACTCCTGTTAACTGCTCCTTACAGCAATACACATCAGCACAAAACAGGAAGTATGTGAGAGCTTGGTATACTTTCTTTCTTTCTTTCTATCTGTCTGTCTATCTATCTATTTATCTATCTATCTATCTGATCTATCTGTCTATTTGTTTATCTATCTGTCTATCTATTGTTTATCTATCTATCTATCTATCTATCTATCTATCTATCTATCTATCTATCTATCTATCTATCATGCAATTGTAAAATTCCTCAGTTTCAACATTCGTTATGTTATCTATGTTCTATCGTGAATAAAGCGTGATTTGTAAGTCTTTTAGGCTTTTTATTTTATTTAAATAAAAAAAACATTCCAAGTTTTACAGAAGTCGGGTTTTAATTGCCCTGCAATAGACTAACATCCCCTTTAGCGCGTATCCTGCCACACACCTAGCGTTCCTGGATTAAACCGGTTTTCCATGTGATCTTAACTAATAAAAAATTAGGTTAATGTAAATAAATAAAACATTGCTTTTAACGATTGAAAAACACAATTTACTGCTCAAAGCATGACTAATATACACTGATTTCTTTTTATATGAAAAATATAAGCAAAAGAAATGCTTAAAAAAAACCCCAATGATGACTGCAGAGATGATGTAAAGATTTCTGTTTTTATGATGCTCTCTACTGGTGAGAATTGTTACAGGACATTTGATAAACTAAAAACAAACATAGGCAAGTTTGATAAATGTATTTTTTTATTTATAATTCTGCAACAGTTAATAGCAATTAAGGTAGAAACAGTGCATTGTATTGGGCCAAATCTCCCTACTCTATCGTCAGTATGTTTGATTCAGTTAATAGAATTACATTTAATGTAATCCAGTTTTAAGAAAGATATTTTAGAATATAATTTTAGAATTGTAATTACAAAGTTATTTTAGTTCAGTTTCTAGCTTAAAATCTTACGTTATAGTGTAATTTTAGTGTGAATTGTTTTGTTAAAGTCTAGTTTTAGTGTTTAATGTTATTTTTTAGTCAAGTTTTAGCATTAAATATTGTGTTATTTTGTTTTATAGTCAAAACTTTGAAACTTTAAGGTAGAACAGTACATTGTGTAAGGTTACATTACACTGCTCTCTCACTGATTATTGTGGATAAGTGTTTAATTCTTCAACAAGCCATTTATAATTCAGTTTACATAAGTAAATATGATGTAGCCCAAGTTTAAGCAATAGATGTTATTTTTCCATTTTGTAATTACGGTATTATGTTCAGTTCAATTCAGTTTCTTTCTTAAAATCTTACATTTTTGTGTAATTTCAGCATGAAATTTTGTTGTAGTCTAGCTTTACTATTAGATATATTTTTAGCCCAGTTTTTGGCATTAAAGGTTGTGTTTTAATAAAAATTATTTGCATTTATTATAGTCAATTTTTTACTTTTTTTTCTAAATCTTCACTTAGTCAATAGGTTTGATTCCGTTTACAGAATTACATCTAATGTAATCCTGTTTTTACCAGGTAATTACAATGTTATGTTCAGTCCTGTTTCCAGCATAAAATCTTACATTTTAGTGTAGTTTTAGCAATAAATGTTATTAGTCTATTTAGACCTTTTTTATTTTTTTGTTATAATTAAATTGGTTAAAATTGTTAGACTTAAAATTATTGTAATAATAAAAATAATCAAAAATAATAAGAAAAAATATAATTAGTAGTAGTAGTAGTATGTGTACCACATATAATATGTAGTAGTGTGTGGTTTCAACTATAAAAGAATAAAACAAAAGCACTTTATTTTTATGTTTTTTTTTACTGTAGTACAGAAAATACAATATATTTCCTTTTATGTTACAGCCTGTGTCAGCAAGGTACACCACACACACACGCACACACACGCACGCACACACACGCACACACACACACGCACACACACGCGCACACACACCCCAAAGCAGACACATTCTACTAAACTATACATTAATATTACACTTAATTCCCAGAAAAAAAATTATCATTACAGGGAATCTGTGTTTGTTCTTATACACCACATTCGGAGGTGATGTTAATGTGTAAAACAAAAGCAAAGCTTCCTATGAAAAGTGACATTACAAATACATCGTAAACAAAACACTGTACAGGATTAATATTCTATAAGTGGCTAATATTGCAAGATGCCAGATGAACAATGAAATACCCTGTACACTACATCCCCGATTAATAATGACATCATATCATATCAGTGTGTCTCAAATCGATAGAAATTAAATCATGATACATTAATATGATGCAAATAAAAAAAAATCTCTCTCACACACAAGCACGCACATACACACAATATCGATCATCACATCCAAAGTCAATACTGTGCTAATAAATGAATCGATTGCTAGCAAAATTTCATGTACATTCACTTGAAAACAAAATCTAATTCAAATATAGCAGCTAAAAGTGAAAGGATTTGTTTAAGGGCTCTTTTTTTTAATAAATCTGGGATTTGAGCACAAACCCTTCAATGTAACTAGCTACTCACACTAGCATTTACCTATAAATTGACATTCTAAAATTCCTAACGAAAAAATAGCATGCCGTAAAGCATTAAAATGATGATTTCTACAAACTTGCTGAACACATTATTAATAAAGTTTATTATTCACAGATGAGCCCAGAATAAAAACGGTTTAATTACATGTTAAAGATTTTTCCTCCCATTAAAAACCTTTTACAAGGAAAACGCTTAATGTAGCTTAATGCATTGTCTATACATAGAATGCTTTATATTAATAATGTGTTTACTAAGTTTAGTCTTCAACGTTAAGCTTTCTAGATTTTATGGTCTCTTTATAGAGAAAACTTCACATTTAAGCTTTTATATAAGTTTTGGTCTGGGAAAACCGACCAGCTGTTTTTTTTTAAATTATTTATTTATTTTCCAATTTTCAATGTTATATTACAATTCAATCAAAACAATCTATTTTTTTTAAACATAGCTATGGCTAAACCTTGCGTAGCTAAGTTTAATTCCTGTCAGGCTTTATCTTATTTATTAGATTTAAACTAATTAGATCATTTTGCGACATATCAAATTCGATTAATTATTTTTGTCAAAAAATGCAGCCAGATGCTTTTACGCCAACACATCATCGAAAAAAGAGAGAAAAAAAAAATAATTTAGAGATGTGTTGATTTGTTAACCTGATCGTAGACGACACAAAAGACAGGAAAAGAGAGAAATAAATTAATCAGAGAGGATTTTCACACAGTTGTTTATGTTAACAGCGATCAGCCGAGTAAAGAATAGAAGATAGAGTCTGTTATTTATCTGAGGTAATTTTTTTACCTCATGAGACACAAACTGACGTGGATGACTTAAAAATTAAAAGTACTAAATTAAGAACTAATAAAAGAACTAATTTTCTAATATTAAATCTGTTTTTTTTAACTACAACAGGTTTTACATAGACACGGAGTACAAATAAAATGCAATCTTTTCCTTTTTGTTACCAAATGGTAGATTTGTGTTAACTCCTAAATAAAATACATATTATGTAATTTTTCACTACTACATATAGTAAAAAAATATTTTAAAAAATTGTTTAAAATGTTTTCTCAGGTCTGTGCACACATCGGTTTATAAAAGGTCTGAAATCAAATCGATATCAATACTAATTTATTCAACCTGCTAGAATAGTTAGAAATGATTTTAATACAATTTTTTAAAGGATTTGCACAAAATATGACCTCTACATCCAAAGCCTTTTCAAAAAGCATAGTATAACTTACAAAATCTAAACAAAGGTGGTGTTATATAGGGGTTTTCCCTGTAGAGGGCCCTCTAGCACAGTGATTTGGGCCGCACCTTTGGAAAAAGCTGTACGGAGAGAAAGAAAAACAAGAAGACGATTAATGTTATAAAGATTTAAAAAAAAAAATAAATTCAGGAACTGGTCAAGTAAAATAATTTCTACTTGTACATGTACAGAAAATACTATTTATCCGATTTCAGATGACACCAGGTGTCATAAACCTATAAAACAAATCACCTTATTATACATCAACTATACATAATATAATATAAATACAAAACAAGAACAATATGCTGTAATAATTTTTTTGCATTGAGCGGTAAAAAGAACAAACAGAGAAACTACAGCGCATGAGAATAATTCGGTTTTCCGAGCACTGAGATTTGTCTATTGGAGAATCATGTCATCTTTAACATAAAATCTTAACACAGCAGCAAGCAACATAAACAAAGCTAAAGCAAATGTTCCAAAATCAAGATTTAACGTTTAAAACTAAAATTTACTTTTACTCTGTCTAAAAAAATAACGAACAGAAAACCCTGAGGTCCAAACTTAAACCTAAAACTCAATAGTCACTTTAGATTTACAGCATTTGGTAGAAGTCGTTATCCAGAGCGACTTACATGTATCTCTTTTATACAACTGAGCAATTAGGGGTTAAGAGCCTTGATAAGGGACCCCGTAGTTGCAACTTGGTGGTGCTGGGAATCGAACCCCGGTCTTCCAATTAGCAGTCCAACACCTTAACCACTGCGCTAAACATTAATAATGATCTTAAATTGCACCGCTATCAAGCCTGTACTAGGTATCTACTTATCATGTAAAATTGGAGAAACCCTAACTACCCCATGTACGACCCAGGTGGTCTCTACACTAACATGTAGCCAGAGAGCAAAACGTATGTGTAATTACTCAAAGAAGTGTGCATTGCTTGTCTTTTTACTCTGAATACAAATCAAAATATTTGCCATTTACAATGGTGGGCCTATAGAAAATACAATTGTTAAAAAAAAAATTGGTTTTTATTGATTTTTACGTTATCATTTTTATTAGTTTAATGTAGTCAAAACTGCCAATGATTAGTTTTGTTCAGGTTGAACTGGAATATCCTACATTATAAAGGTCTGGAGCAGCAATAAAAGATGGCGCTAGCCTTTAGTTAAAAGACGTCACATTTGATTTGTAACAACATATTAGCGATAAAATCAACAGCCAATCAAATTTTAACTCTGGGTCTAGCGACGTGCCCAGTCCTACCTCTAGCATCCATTCGTCGGATTATGAAAGTATGGTAGACGTTAAGGTGAATATTTCTTCTTATTCACTAGTATTTTTTTAACATTTATGGAAGGAGTCTCCATTGTCAATAGCATATATAACAGGCCAAATTAAAACATCGACTTTATAACATGGGAAAAGTCTTTAATGGAGTAATTTCAGGTTTTTCAGGAAGCTGCGATTATTATCATTTGGGTTGATGAGGAAATCACTGCTCACAGACATTCCACAATATAAAATAAGTATAAATGTTTAAATAGTGTAATTAGCTAATTAATAATAACAATAACTTTATTTCTTTCCCAACTATTTCGCTAAGCTCTTTTATGCAACAGATATGATATGTAATGTTATGTAATTGTATTAATTATTGTACACTTTATATGTTTAGACATTAAATGTGGTAATATTACATATTTAACGTACTGTATGACCCATATTTGTAAAAAAAAAAAAAAAAATAGCATAAATAATAATGTTTACTGCATGGCGCATATAAATACAGAAAATTTACAAGTTGAATATTCTGTACACGGGAAATAATATCATTAATTAATACAGTGAAAATACAGTAATTTATATAGCTCTTTGCTGTAATTTATAACAGATTATTACCTAAAAAATGCATTGTTAAAATTATTCATTTTAAACTATGTAATCTTTATAAAGCTTTATAAATTATAATCTTTGCAGGTTTAGCCTCATTATTAACTGAATGTCAAATTCATTTATTAATGTTATATCCCATAATGACCCCAAAACAGCTAAAAAAATTATAAATAAACTTGGAGGATCCACATTTAAACACTACATAAGATATTACAGACATAGGACATTATTTTCTCTTACCCCGAAGTAGTTATTTGGGACGAAGCCCTCTCGCCCGCAGAGCGAAGCCCACCACCAGTCCAGTCCCTCAGGTTTCTGTAGGATGGTCACCATGTCTCCCTCTTTGAAGCTTAGTTCATCGTGCGTCTGGGCCGGGTAAGACCACAGAGCGTACACCACGCCGTTGTTCTCAACACCCATCGCTTCCTCCTTGCCTGACATAACACACACAGATATACACTACATTATTAAAAGTTTGTGGACACCTTACCATCAGATTCAAATGTGTTTCATCTCCAAAATTTTTATGCTCACAGTTGTCTAGTTTATGTATGTTGTAGCGTTATATTACTCCTTCACTGAAACTAAGAGACCCAAGTTTCGGCATGACAATGCCCCTGTGCCCAATTTTGGAGACTTTACTCACTTTACAGAGCATAAACAAATGCATATGTTGCTAAACTGATTCATCTTTATATCTCTGTACTATTACCACATTGTTTTTACACAAATAGACAATATTTTTTTGTGATCATGTGTTCAGTAACTGATGTGGTCACCCTCACCTCTAAGGAAGCTTTCACAATCTTCATAACCCACGGCGTAAGGGTCACATTTCTGTGCCGCCGTGGCTCCGTCGCTCTCGGTCACGGCCATGACAGCTGCTCCGTTGCGCACCAAAAACTCACACAGGGTTTGGTCGTTGCAGGAGGCAGCGCAGTGCAGGGGTGTCCTACACACACACATAGGCATTTCTGATATCTTATCCACATTTATTTCTTTTTTTTATCTATTAAAGCAGTTAACTGGAAATTTAGCCGACGATCTTCCGATTAGCAGTCCAACACCTTTACCACTGAGCTATTACTTCTACAGTTCAGAAACACATCTGAGGTGTAACCCAAACTGTATTAAGGGTTAAATACAAAGAGCCGTGGCTAGGGCAGGGGTTTCCCTTTAAAATTAAATATAAGGCAAGCATCAATTAATCCATCCATCTATACATTCATTTATCCATCCATTTATTTATATATCCATACATACATCCTTACCACACAAACAAACAAAGAACACACAATAGAACATCATCTATTTATTCGAATATATTTGTTTTAAGTGTGTATTAATGAAATAAATACCAAAACATACCATACACAGTGCAAATTTGTGGTCTTCCAACATTTTTGGATCGAACTCCCCCTCCCTAAATCAAAATCAAAACTCCCCCTCCCTAAATCAAACCCCCTAATTGCCCTCCTATGCCCCAACCCACATGAACATCCCATTCACACAATCCTGATGTTTTCTGTCTTAAAGGCCATCGTTTAATCAGACCCCATTATGACGGCCAGTTATTGCATTATTAGAATTAAAAATATAAGAAATATTCTTATATCTTCAACAACTAAGAAATTCGCACAACACCCCGAGGGGCACTACCACCACTGTTAAGAATCACTGCTGCACACTCATTCTACATACAAAGCTCAGATACACAAATAAACCACAGACGCTCAAATGAGCGAAGGTGTGAAACTAACCAGCCGTGACTGTCTGGGGCGCTGACATTGGCACCAATGCGGACGAGAAAATCTACTACAGCGTAGTGTCCTCCACAGATAGCGTTATGAAGAGCGGTGATGCCCTCATCGTTTGGCTGGCTTGGGTCACTCATCTAACAAAGAAAAGTGTGTTTATTACACAGACATGACATATAGGTGACATTAGGTGATAGGGTTTATGCAATTTGTGTGGTAAGTCAGCGTGTGGTCAGTGACCTGGGCATTCTTTTGTACTGACCTCCTGCATGGCTCTCTGCACCGTATCCAACTCCCCAACCAAAGCACCATCCAGCAGCAGCACCAGAGGACTGAGACGAGCTCGCTGCCCCTTTACACCACTTCCTTTTTTCCTCCGCAGGATTGACTGAGAACCCGGAGACACACACTTCTGTCAATTAGCACCACACTCTCTTCTATAATTGTTATTTATTACTAGTTATCAGTTTTGTGATTTTTATATTAATACTTCATAAACACAAGTTTTCCTTACCCTCTGCTGGGCCGGCACAGGCATGTTTGGGACAGGTAAAGGCGGGTCCGGTATTGATGGGGTGTTCTCTTCTCCGTCTGAAGAGCCGCTCTCACTCCCGGTCTCGCCCTTTGCTTGGGTTCGATTTCTGCGGAACATTTTCTTAATCATCTGCTTGTACTGGTTAGGCTGAAGGATAGTCGCCTTCTTCATGCTCTGGAAAGTGTCCACGGAGCCACGTTTCTTCAGAGCACGTGGGATCTCAGCTCGAATCTGAAGAAGAACGTCCATATCAGGTACCACAGGAGCCTCTGGAGCCACCACAGGTTGCAGGCGCGTAGGGCTCAAAGGCCGAGGAGATGATTCCATCTCAGGATCATCAGTGTTAACCTCTATTTTGGACTCTTTGCTTGACTCAGCTGAGGGCGCCAGGGTTTCTGGGGGCATCGACGGCTTACTTGGGGTATTCATTTTAATCAGCTCAACATAGGGTAACTTGGGGGCTGCCAATGAAATACGTACACAAAAATTAGCACAATAAAGTCTGTATTCTGAGTCATGCACATATTTGCTTCTCCATAAGTCTTTTTACATTAACAATTATGACAATGGGTAGACATTTATCTCTTTCGTCCAACTGAGCAATTGGGGGTTAAGGGCCTTGCTCAGGGGCCCAGCAGTGGCAACTTGGTGTGGTGTTGGAAATTAACCACCTTAACCACTGCGCTTACACTTCCACATTTAATATTTAACAACAAATCTTTAGCATTACAAAAGTTACAGTATTTTGTCTTTTTTTTTATCCAAGATTTTTGATTTTTTTCTCCGGATTTTCATTACCAGCTAACTTTTCCACCTCATCTAACCGTTTGTGGGTAGATACTGACATTTTCTTTATATTTCTAATAAAAAACACATAATACAAAAACCCAACTTCCATTTCACTCTACTCTCTTTAGTACCTTCTGTATAATAGATCGGAGGTCTCTGCTCTTGCATGATAGGCTGAAAGTGCCAAAGCAATTCTCGGGGCAGAGGCACAGGCTGGCGTGGCAAGCTGAGATCTCGCTCGCCCTCTGCGTCATACGGATAGCTGGTGGCTGCTGCATAGTATGGGTTCTGGAGCCTCATGATGACGGACAGCGGGATGGACCTACGTGGACGGAGCCCGGTTGACGTGGGCGGGATGGAGACACGGGAAATGATTGGTTGAGGGTTAAAAGGGGACTGGGTGGGTGAGGCACGATCTGGAGGGACAGAGATACGTGCGTTCCTGGGTAAGGAACCATCAGCTGATGGGAGATAACGGGCCACAGGTTCCTGCAGACAGAATGCTTTAAAAAATGTAATGGAACCTTGCTTCAACGAGAGATCCTGATCATTGATATTTAAATTAAACTAAAACTTATATAATTTTTACATAAACTAAGGATAAACAAAACAATTAATAATCATTTAAAATTGTGCATTTAATTGGTCTTCCTAGGCTTCATATCTGACAACTTATGGTGTATCCCAGTGGATCCCTGCAACTATGCTGGCAAACTACAGCAACATGAACAAATTATCCCACAATACTAACCATGTGTAATTTATACATGTGGACAAAAGTATTAGGACATCATGTTATAATAATTTGATAATCTTGGTTGAGGAGGTCTGGGGTGCAATCCAAGTTCTAGTTAATCTTAGTTAATTTAGGGCTCTTTCTAGAAAAATCCAGTTCTTCATGGAGCTCAGGGGCTTAGTGCATAGGGGCATTGTCGTGTTGGAACAGTGTTTAGGCCTCTACATTTACATTTACAGCATTTAGCAGACGCTTTTATCCAGAGCGACGTACATTTATATCATTAATACAAATGCATATAATAATACATATAAACAGTAGTGGTAACTTGGTGGTGCTGGGAATTAATCCTGCAATTCCGGTTAGCATCTTAACCACAAAAAATCTGAATGATACAGCATATAAAGACATCCCATACAGTTGTGTGCTTTCCTGTTTATTGTACTAGTTTAGGGAGGAGACAGTTATATGTGTGTTGGTGTGGTGTCCACACCACATAATTTTGGTATCTATTAGTGCTACACCTAAAACCTAAAAAATAAAAATCACATTAACAGCTTAATAGTTGATATAGTGAGGGTTTTTCTGTGAGCCATTTGTGTAACTTTCAATTAGTTATCTGCAGAGGGAATTTCTGGTTGAAAAATGATGACGTAGCCTGTGGAAATTTACTTAACAAGTAAAAAGCAGTTGATGGTTAAGAGCCTTGCTTGGGGGCCCAGCGGTAGCAGCATGGAGGCCCTGGGAAATAAGATCACAGTTGTTTAATCTCAATTAAATGTTTATGTTTTCAAGTAGTAACTGAATGCTGGTACCTAAAATGTACCAAATACAAATACTGTAACTAATTAAATAACAAATTTAGGTTATCGCCACCCTACCCATGTCTGACATCCACCTGTAATGAGTCACACATAACAGTTTAATTAAATTACAGATAAGGACAACGGTCAAATGGGTATTTTTAGATACTTTATACATCCCACTAAAATTAGTTTCTGGTTACGCCTGGTTACACCACACAAAACAGGTTACTACTGGTTTCTAGCCTGTGTTCCCAAAGCTGTTTGATAGATCTGTTCGGGATTTAATTACAACAGTAGGTCCACTATAGGCTTTTTTATGCTGGCTAAATAAAAAAAGATGGCATTTGACGTTTTGTAGAACTTCAGTTGTCAGTACCGCCACTATTAGGACAAAACAATTTACTGTATATATATATATATATATATCTATATATATATATATATATATATATATATATATATATATATATATATATATAAGCTTGGGTTCACACTCTTCTTCTTCTTTTCGGCCACAGCGAATCATCCGTCTCCACCTAACCCTATTCTCTACATCCTCTTCACTCACACCCACTATGTCCTCTTTTATCGCATCCATATACATATACATCCTCTTTCATCTTTTTTTTGGCCTTTTGCCTGGTAGCTTTTATTTCTAACATCCTTCTACCAATATATTCACTATCCCTCCTTCGTACATGTCCAAACCACCTCAATCTGGCTTCCCTGACTTTCTCCTCAAAACATCTAACATGAGCCGCTCCCCTGATGAACTCGTTCCTAATCATGTCCAACCTCGTCACTCCCAAAGAAAACATCTTCAGCTCTGCTACTTCCAGCTAAAAAAACTGCATCTGGGTTCACAACTACTTGTTGGTTCTTTACAACTGTAGAGTCTAGGCAAGGTAAGACGCATCAAAAACGAACGGACAAATAAAGACTCATCCGGAGTTTTACTTGCGTTCTCTTGTGAAAAAGTAGCTAGCAGCCAAAAATGTGGCGTTAATTTTGCTCATGACATCGATTGGTTACGTTTGTGTTCTTGCTGATCGGTGGACCTGTATCAACATTTTCCTGAGGTGGTTTGATGTTGTCGTGATAATTACATCATTAGGTTCGGCGCTCCTATCGGTTTGTTGTTTGACGGTCATCGTAGACGTCACAATGCAGGTAAGTGTCTGAAATGGTCTGACACCGCCAGAATTTTACAGAAGGGAAAAAAACGATTGCAATGGCTGAGCTGTTGGTGGACATGTGAAACTAGCGATCAAAGACACAGCTCCAACTTGCCTCAACACACCTACGAGTACGTTTTAAGTATACCTTGCAAGATTTTGATTAGATGGTTCAGGTGTGTTTAATTAGGGTTGGAGTTAAACTCTGCGGGACACCGGGCCACCAGGACCAAGATTGCCCACAGACATGCATCAATGCACGAACATACTCACACACTCATATGTAGACATCGGCACATGAAATTTACAAAAGGCCTACGCATAAATGAGCACACACACACACACACACACACACACACCACCATGCACACATACCTTTCGAGGTATAGTGGGTGAATCCAGATTGGATTCTCTCCAGTTGCTGTTAGAGACAGACTGTCTGATCCACTCGTTCTCTGGAATGGATCAAGGTCAAACTTCAGAAACTCTATTCAAAACCTAGTGCTTATTTTAATCTTAGTTTATCTTCATCAAGGTTAATGACACGTTTTAGAAGACAGGTGGCAGATATGTTTCTTATTTGGAGACTTACTATCGTAAGAGTGGTGCGGTTTTCTTTCGTACGAGACATCCAGGTCCGTCTCGTTCCATTTTGCCGGGATGCTTGGCCTCGAAAGAACCTCATCTAACAATGAGAGTGATTTTAAAGATTGAGATTGAGGACACAAAAATATTGACACACCTTGACACGTTCACACAAAGCTGGCTTTAGAAGAGCATGATGACTCAATCTACACACACTCTACACATGTGCAAACATCAGCAATAAAACGCTTTGAACGTTGGACTGAAATTCTGAGAGAAAACTTGTTTGCTTTGTGCTTCGCTTTGTACATTTGACCTGGACAGACCTGCACTATGGGTATAATCAAAAAATTGGCATTTTGCCATATTCAGGGCTCGCAAAATAGGGTTTTCAAAGTTCTGGTTTCAAATTCTGGTTTCTGGGTTCAGTACAATAAATTTTTGTAGTCTGAAAAGAAAAGACAAATGTAGAATTATGTTGAAGAAACAAAACATTAATCAAAAACATTTTTAAACATTATTTTGTGAAACATTTAATTGTGTTAGCACAGACATTAGCTTCTGCTACAGTTGTGGATGTTTATTGACATATTAATATGATGAATTTGATTGTTTGAATACCTTACTGAGAAATCATGAGATTTCTAATGAAATTTTATGGATCAATGGGTTTATAGGTATAATATTGCACTTATGGAATGAAAACGGGTCCCACTGGAAGGACGGTGAAATGGTAACAGGTTTTAATCCATATCTAGTAAAAAAGATCCAGAGCTTATTATTGTTATCGTTATCAAGTTTATCGCAATGCAATATGATATCAATTATCGGCCCAGCCCTATTTCACACTGTGGGATTTTGAATCGCAGAGTCGAAAGAGTCCTGGTATTTAGAATGCCAAATATTTCCTCAGATCTTATCTTTATTCATTCAGACTGGCACTAATTAGTTCACAAATCCTGCTATCAAGTAAAAAACAGGGCTAAAATCATGCAATGTGAACCTGGAATAAGGAAATGACAGAAGAATATTAGAGAAAATGTTGCTCAACAGACCAGGAGCATCACTGACAAATATTTTGTAAGATCAGTACTGCAGCTAAATATTACCTCGTATTTTAATATACCACATACTAAAAGAAGGTCCCCAACGCCCGAATATTAAATACAACATTATAACCAAACTATACTTTTGAGCAAATTTTGCTGGCCTAACTGAAAGACACAATAGGCCAGAGACGTTGGGCTAGCGATTTTGCAAGTCCAGATAGTCTCTCTAGTGATTACTTGACTTCGTTATCATTAACGGCACATAATTTGTGAGTTTATAACATTAAAAAAAAACAAATAAGTAAAATAAACCCATTGGAAGACATTTGTTATTTTACTGTTATTTTACAAGACATTTGTAAAATAACAGTATTTTACAATACTGCACGTCATACTGTACATTTGATTGTCATATTATGCATTTGATTGTCTTACTGTCCCCTACCTGTAGATTTAAATGGAGAAAACCCCCGTGGCAATGTGCTTGCTACCGGTTGGCTGAACGGTACGGGAGAAGGAACTCTGTCCATCCTGGGTGATCTACGTCCACTGTTAGATGTATCAAGCGAAGCCACTGGCTTGCCTGGGACCTGAAGCATGCTAGGAACAGACGGGTCGTATTTGAAGATAGGTGAAAGTTCAGCATAGGTGAACGAACCACTAGGGCTCCGCTCATGTGACCTGGTCGAGTTCGATGATGCCTGGCGTGGGGTATGCGGCGAATGACTTGGAGGGGTCATGGTTCCGTGTGAGTAGACAGACTCGGTGCGAGTGTTTCGAGGTTGAGTAGGTGTATACTGAAAGACCTGCGGGTTTGGGGATGCCTTTTCTCGACCACTGGTGAAGAAAGAGTCTGATGAGCGAGTACTGGGCTCCGACACTTTGATGGGTGGTGTGGGTTGGGGTAGAGACATGGTGCCTCTATTCACAACACCTGCACCAGCATCTATGCTGATACTCGGAGAGGAAACGCTAGTGATGCTGGTGGTGTTCTCCAGCATCTAACATAAAAAAGCATAAGAAAAATTATAAGGAGTTTAACAGTACCAGGTAGTAACTAAAGTTACTATTTACAAATACATCGCAGTACTTAGGTAGATTTTCTACTTTGTTAGTATAATTAAATTTTGGTACTTTTACTTAAGTTGTTTATGACGGCATTATTCAACTTTACTACCTTTTTTTTTTTTTTTACAAAAAGTATGAAGTACAAAAAAAGTTGTATAAGCATAAAGTATTTAAACTGTTGGGCTGTAGACCAGATCGCTTATGTCAATTTAAAGTTTAGGTCTAGGATTAAATGTTCTACATGATCAAATTTGTATTTACAAACAAGTCTTTATTAAAACTGGTTTACTTTATTCAATTAATTTGTTAACACTTTGTTAAAAATGAACACACAATACAACCAAAGTAATATTTATCAGGATCTTTATGTACACTTGCACTGCGCATGGGTGTTTCACTTACAAGTTAAACTGGTTTATCTGACATTACTTAAACACTCATTTAGAGTCCTGGTAGGAGTTGAAACCAGCCAGTAATTATGGTGTTTCTATGGTGGAGCATTCTTATGTAAGTGCATGCCTTTTCTACAAAATTTCACATATGTCTGAGCTAGACACTGCATATGCTAATTTATACATAGTGAATAAAATTTTTTTTATTTGATTCACTGTTGATTTTGTAGGTTTGCCCACCGACAAAGAAACGATCAGTCTATAATTCTTATGGTAAGTGTGAAAGGAGTGAAAGACAGAATAAGAACTTCCAGAAACATACACTTCAAAAAAAAGTCTAATTTGATTTGCATTTTAATGAGTGAAATAAAAAAAAAAAAAAAAAAAAAAAAAAAGGTATTTAATCCCCAGTCAATCAACAAAAATTCTGGCTTCCAGGTGTCTTTTATACAGGTAACAGGCTGAGATTAGAAACATTCTCTTAAAGGGAGTGCTCATAATCTCAACTCACATAAAAAGACGCCTGTCCGCAGAAGCAATCAATCAATCAAATTCCATGATTATAACCATAAAGCTGTCCAAGGATGTCAGGGACAAGATTGTAGACCTACACAAGGTTGGACTGGGTTACAAGACCACCGTTAAGCATCTTGGTGAGAAGGTCACAATCGCAGAAGGTGCGATTATTCACAAATGAAAGAAACACAAAAAAAACTGTCAATCTTTCTTGGTCTGGGTCTTCATGCAAGATCTCACATCAAGAAGTTTTAATGATCATGAGAACAATGAGGAATTAGCCCAGAACTATATGGGAGGAGCTTGTCAAACACTAAAGGCAGCTGGGGCCATAGTCATCAAGAGAACAATTGGTAACATATTATGCCATAAAGGATTGAAATCCTGCAGTGCCTGCAAGGGGTCTCTGCTCAAGAAAGCACAAATACAGGTCCGTCTAAAGTTTGCCAATAAACACCTCTTTCCCTTAACCATGGCATTAAAATAGGTTCTTTTATTTCTTTGTAAGTGGAAAAGCAAACAAAATCAACATTTATTTTAATATTATTATATATATATATATATATATATATATATATATATATATATATATATATATATATATATATATATATATATAATACAACAGTAATTTGTAAACAAGTGTAATTAGTTACCTGTTCTGTCAAGCTTCCCGTGCTGCTAGAGGAGACATCCTGCAAGAGAGAATTAAACTCACGAGACAGCTCATCCGCCGTCGCCAAAGACGCATTCAGGTCCTCCCTGATGGACTGGACTACAGGTAAAAATGACACAGATAGTCAACAAAGTGATATCTAAACTATAAAAGTCAGAATAATGAAAATAAAAACCCCAGCAATGGATGTAATTATCAGTGCTGCATGTTTTTATTTCTTTTAAAAGGCCCACATTACTTTTTTTATGATTTTGTGTTGCGGATGAGTAAAAATGAGAATACTGGCAAATTAAATGCTATAAAGTTGAAATATATTTGATGTAGTCGTGAAGGAACAATATATATTATATTATAACTGGATCTCAGTGAGAAAGTTTGGGCAAAATTACGATATTTGACTATAAAATGATCGATTGAATATTGGTGTTCCTACGATTAACATTTTTTAAACATGAAAATTTACATGAAATTTCCCGGATGGCCTACGATTGCATTAAAGAATAAAAAAAAACATTGTTCGCTTTAGTTAAATTCCACTTGTTAAACGTTATTCAACTTTAAATTCACGCTAATGTGACGTCGTGGGATACGTGGGTCAATATCAAAATGGCGAATTTCATTCATACTACTCGTGAATATACTATAAAAATTTACTTGTTTAACGGTCGGGATTTATGTACTTACTTCAAAGTAGTACATGCCTATTTAGTATCTGACTTTGGACGAAGTGGCCCCCTGCCACTATGGATCATACAATTAAATTTTTTTTAATTGTGAATAAACATATTCGGATATGTAAATAAACACATTATACATGAACATAACTGTAACTAATATGTAAATAATCTCTATACTTATATTAACCTAATTAGTTAGACTTAATTTTAACACTGACTTATACCTTTAACCATAGTTATTACCAATTTTTAAATAAATCACTTAGGTAGACTTAATTTTAATACTGATTTATAACTGTAACCTTTATTATTAACCTCTTATATTTACCAGAACTAACATTATCAGCCCCCTAACGAGATGAATGTTGTACAGTTTTATGTAACAAGTCTCTGCAAAAAAATAGCTTTGAAATGAAATGAATTCTTTTTCCCTGCAGGTTTTTTTTTGGTATACAACTACTTTCATTTCACTTGCAGGGACATGTGTTTAAAGTGTTTACCTGAACATAGTTCAATGGAAAAGAAGATAATATTGAAATTAAACAGAAAAATAATTAAAAAAAAAGTTTCTTACAGAGTATGCCGCTGTTAAAGACGTTATTAGAGGACATGACTTCAGGCTTTTTCTGGACGTCGCTGCAAAACGTCAGACAAATTCAGTGCACTTCCTGGGTGAATAAAGGACAAGATACAGCAATTTATTCATAATAAGAAAGAAAATGTCTTTCGTAGGTGTTTTTTTACATGATGTTAAAGTCACCATATGGAATATTATTAAAGTTAGAGTTTTAAAATGTTGAAACATTTGGTAAAACCCAGTACTACCCATTAGCCCCAGTACACCATCAGTACAGTTTTTACGTTTCCATATCAGATCTTGGGGAGAGAGGATTTTATAGAGAAAGAGAGAGGGAAAGGGAGTGAGACAAAAAGAGAGCGTGAGGGTGGTAGCATTCTGTTAAAGTGCTGCATTTTCTGAGCAGGAGGATGAGCAAGAGAGAGAGACATAAAGGGAGAAACAGAAAAAGAGAGAGAACACAAATATATTCTAGGCTGAACTGTTGAAGCATGATGGTGGTAGCATCCTGGTAAAGTATTGCGTTTTCTGAGCAGGAGCTGAGAATCAGGTTTCGGCAATTCAACAAGGGCAGCAAAACACAGACAAAGTTGAGGACAAGATGGTCAACCCTAGAATAAAATATAACCTGAAATGGTTCAAAACCCAGATCTCAATCTTATTAAGCATCTTTGGCAGGATATCAGGTTCCAAAAGGGCATGTAAAAGAAAGTGTTAGTCAAGTATGTCACCATATTAATGAAAACTAAATATTAGCATACAGACTGAACAAATACTCCTACAAAAAAAGTCAGCCTTCAGGGGGCATATTATAAACTTAATTGTTTAACCTACTTGCTATTCGGTACAATGTTCCTGGACTTCCTCCAGCATTCTATAAATCTGTAGGGTGTAAAATGTCGTTGTGGAAAACCGCCTTTCCTTTTCCTGTATCGTTCTCACTCATTCTCTCTCTCCCTCTCTTTCTCCGTCTCTCTCCCTCAGCCTCACCCTTGCCAAAGACTGTATACTCAAAGCCAACTCAGTCATTCATTTTGTGACCTCAGAAACAGAAACCAGTTCAAGTTCAAACAGGTCTTCATTTCAGTCCTCTATTCCTTCTGCATCAAACGTGATTCATACATACTGCATAATACAATCGAGTCACCTCATCTCACTAGCAGGTTAAATCCTGTGATTTATAAAGCTCCTCCTAACTCCTACAAACTGAAGAGCTAACATAACCATACTACTCATCAGCTATCTCTTTAAATTCCTAAATTTCAGTGATCTTAAACATGATGGATGAGCTGCAACTAAAACTGTATAGTTGTTCACCTGCAGAATCTCTGGTAGACCATTGCTGGCTAAGATGTTTAATGCTATTCATGTGATAAATGATGTCTCAGGTTGGATTGTGGATATAATCTTATAAAATATAAGTAATAAAAAAATCTCTTACAATACATACAAGCAGGGAAGGAGTCATGTGGCGGCATGGTGGGGCAACAGTTTTCCTTGGTCAGAGTTTGACCCATCTGTTTGCCCCCGTACTCTCAAATCTTATCTCTAATATGTGGGTTTGGAGGACATATATGGTAACCTACCAAGCCGTACAATGTTTGTAATGTAGATAGCTCTAATAGGCTACCTCTGACAAACAGACCACCCACCCAAACTACAAAACCGATTGGCCAATTTATCTAGATTTGGCCAGGAGGATAACACAAGTCAGCGAGACACTTTTACAATGGGTAGGATAGTTAAAAACATTGACGATCGAAAAAATGTATGGTTCGCCAATTTAGCCAAGTCAAGCAGTCATTAGCAAGCAAGGTTTCTAGTTTTCAAGGTTCAGAACGTTCCAGGTTCATATGCTAATTTAAATACACAAATGAAACATTGCAAACTGCCACCACAACAAAAAAATTGCCCCTCAGTAATAAATTCTAGCTACACCCTCTGCATACATACATACATGCATGACAGTAGAAGTGCACCAAGGACACTTTGTGCACCAAGGACACCTGGTGTGTAGTATAGGACATTTACATCCTTGTCTATCTACTTTGGTTAGCCTAAGCATCTACTCAAGAGTTTCCGGTTCTTAGCTGTCAGGGTTCTTCCTGGTCTGCGCCGCTTGTAGCCCTCCACCTCAAAGTTTGAGAAAGAATGCATATCAAGAAGCTTGTTTCTTTCAACACAAACCTGTTTAAACCAGTCTGGCCTGTCTCTACTAACCAAGGTGTGGTGGGGTTCTATTGCACCATTTATTTATCTTATTTGTTATTTAATGACAATATACACTATTTTGTCAAAGTTTGTGGACACCTGCCCGTTATGTGATCTTAGTCCAGATGTACCCATTTTGCTGTTCAATTAAGCTTCACTCATTTAGGAAGTCTTTTTACTACATTTTTGAGCTGGAATGTAAAAGAATATTTTTTTTCTCTCACACAAATCTTGTCCTGGCACTGCACTTGGTTGTGCCGGTATTTGAGGGTTCCAGTACTCCCGCGGACGTGTAGGCCTTTAAGTTAGTGTGATCAGGTTTGAGTAAAAGTAAGTAAAAATAAAATGGTGGCTTAAGAATACCAGTAAAAGGAAAACAGTTGAACCGTCTGACAAAAAAAAAAAAGAAGAGAAGGAATGTCCTGGCAAGAACTACTGATTAGCATATTGTGCTTTTAGAAACAGGCTCAGACATCCCACTGAATTTGGTAAGATGATTCTATAGTTATGTTTTAATATAAATAGAGATAAAAGTAGCTCTGGATAAGGGCGTCTGCCAAATGCTTTAAATGTAAATGTAAATATAATTAATGCTACGTACGCTGTACGTGGCAAATGATATGCAAATGATGTTTGTATGCGTTACTTTGGGCTGGTGGAATGGGAAGGGAAGCATGAGTGAAATTAAACAAACTTAAATAGCTGAATGTCCTAAAAAGTTGAAAACCTCTGTTTAAGACAAATGTGTCCTTCCAAATTTGCAGCAGCATTTTAGAGCGGAACCACATCTGGTTTCTTCAGAAACGCCAGAAGTTTATAGTTGTGTCTGTATGAATCAATTGTAAATGTATGCATCATTAAAGTGTATGTGTCTCTGTGCAATGTCTTATTCTTATCAGTGTTTGTTTCACACACCCCACACAGTCTGAACATTACATGTTGCAATATAGATTGGTATTTCTTGTCTTTCATCAGATGTCTAGTCATATCTGACATTAAAGATTCTTCTTCTTGGTATTCAGCTCCGCACCTCTAATTGTACTTCACTTAATCTCTATAACTGAATGGACTAATTATTCGAAAGCGTTGGTTGAACTGAATCCAGATTCTATACAATCCACCGTCGGGTCTCGGTGTTGTGGGTAAAGCAGACTGATGATATGAGGGCAGGTTCATTACAAAACTGTGGGAGGCTGGAGAGAATTAACGTATTAGGATTACAATGGGACTTTGAATCAGTTGAGGGATTTCTCTAATTCCAAAAAATTCACCCTTATTTTTTCACTCGCACACTCTTGCTTTCTCACACACTTTTTTTTCTTCTCTTTCTCAACTTCTTTAAATCTATTTTTCTCTCTCTCTTTTTTCATCTCACCCACTGTCACACAATTTTTTCCCCCCACAATTCCTTCAACAATCTCTTACACATTCTTTCTCACACTCCTTTATCTCTCACACACACACTCTTTGAGAGAACAAAAAGGCTGGAAAAAATGTGAAAAGCTCCTATTTTTGGAATCTTTTACCTCAGACTTTCCACCTGACTTTTTCAACTTTCTTATCATCTCCTTGAGTTAAATCTTCACTAAAGCTGTGTAGAAAAGTCTTTTTTTCATGATAGTTTATCAATTTTCTAACCTTTAGTATAGATACATATTTTAATTATTTTTTAAACTGATTTAGGTTTACATTAATATTTAATTAAAACCCTTAATGAATGTCAACCGACTTCCTCCTCCGCTCCTGTAGTTGTCGCTGTAGCATTAACATTTACAGCGTTTGGCAGACATTCTTATCCAGAGCGACTTACATTTATCTATGTTATATAGCTAAGCAATTAGGAGTTAAGGGCCTTGCTCAGGGGCCCAGCAGTGGCAAACTGGTGGTATCACAACGTGTTGCAATATCGATATTTTTTATCGTGACCCATGTATCGTGATAGGTATTGCCAATACACAACCCTTTTAACATAATTCAAATAAACATTCGTACATGAGATTTTTAATCATACTTCCGTAATTATACTATCTAAAACATACTTTTTAGTGATTATACTATATAGGACAACAGTCTGAAAGTACGTTCTAATGTTTTATGTAGTATACGATTATAGGTGTAGATCAGTTTGGGCCTCTGTGTGTGTAATACTTTTAGGTGTAAATTTGAGTGTAGTTTTCTATCATTTTAAAATACCCCAGAAAGTAGTAAATAAAACATTCACAGGATTGCGTCAAACTTAAGACAGGTTTATGTGAAACACGATGTCACGAACGCAGTGACTGAACCCAGATATGAAATAAGAAGCTAACCAGCTCTGTAGAACTTCACATTAGGGCAGGGCATTTACTCATCAGTAGGTGAAAGAGAACAAAAAAGAATGAAATAAAGGGAGAGTAAATGAGTCAAGACTGTTAAGTATGATTCACTCCTGAAAAAATCTGGATGCAGTTAGGGTGTTCATTCTCTTCTTGGTGTAAATGTTCTAATGTTCTCAACAAGCATTCACTTTCTGGCATACTTACATCACTACTCTGTCATGTGTCTAAAACCCGAACTTTTAACTGTCACTGATTTGACAGTTAAAAGGAGTCTTAATAAACTTGATAAACTTTATGTTGACAACGATAAGATCTCCAAACAGCTGAATCCCTGTCAGACCATGTCTTAGAACTAGGGCTGAGCCGATAATCGTTATTATATTATATTGCAATAAACTTTGTCTATAACGATAAAATCTGGACATTTTAACTTGATAAGGATTAAAACCGTTTCACTGTCCTCTTGGTGGGACACTGCGTTCTAGGAGTAAAATCTTCGTATTGTACAGCACTCAGAAACAAAAAAACTTAACATTAACGTTACATATCTTTGAAAAGCTGAGATTCTTGTAACTGTATTATGCAAACCATTTTAGGATACACAAAACTGTAATTAAAAAATCAAAACCCACACATATAAAGTAGAGATATCGAAAAAAAAATTTTCTTTCTCTAACGATTCCTGAATCGATTCTCAAAAGTCCAGAATTCATTCTGTCTCACGTCCGTGTGCGCATGCACGCTCCCCAGACTTCGGCAAGCCCTGAGGGAAAAAATGCATTTACCCATACATGCAGAATGAGACACAAAATTACCACATCTAAGCTTAATAAACAGTTTAGTCTGTTACATAAGCACTGACTTAGCCATGTATGTATGCTGTCGAATTTACTTAATTTGAACAAAAATAGACATCAAATTTAAAATAGACTGTGTGGAAACACTTTGCAAAGCTTTTATGGTTTTATTGCCAAGGAATTGTGTCTGTTCTTTGCCAAGTATAACACAGGGTTTCACACACTGTTACAGGTGCTTGAGTCGAGGTACAGTGTGTCCTTACGGCGTTATTTAAGTGTTCTTTAAAAGTATTATAATAATCTGACGTTTCCATGTTTCATTCAGAGCTTCTTCATCCTGAACACGACTTTGTTTTTAAAGAATTAAAAAAAAGTTTCGATTTAGAATCGATTTTAGAATCGGATCGTGACTCCCAAAATCGGATCAGATTGTTGGGTACCTAAAGATTTCCACCGCTAATATTATGGGTACATGTCAAAAAATAGTACATGTACAAGTACATGTCTGTCAACAGCACTGATAAGACATGCTGCTAGCATTTCAACTAATAAGTGGTGCTCCTGTGGTCCCCTCCAGCCGTTATATGATTCACAAAGCCGAGTGCCAGACATTCCTCAACAGTCACACGGAGCATCCATCCGAAATACTGCTACTAATATGGCACTTCTGAAATAAACCCATACGGACAGAAAGCGCTGATTAACACACAACAAAATAATTGTAACAAATATTTTAAATGGACAAATCAAACTAATAAACTTTTATCTAGTTTATTATGGGACGTGGTGGTTAAGGTGTTGGACTGATACCAGAAAGACCAGGGTTCAATTCCCAGCACCACCATGCCACCACTGCTGGGCCCCTGAGCAAGGCCCTTAACCCCCAGTTGCTCGGCTGTGTATAAAGATATAAATATAAGTCGCTCTGGATAAGGACGTCTGCCTAATGCTGTGAATGTAAATAATAACACGTTTTTGAATATTAACTTGTCCGTTAAAATAACACAACCGACCCGCAGTGTTCAATCACTTAGTAATCTAGGTCAGGAATTTCAGTGTTATATTGGTGAGGTAGTGGCAACCTCATATAATTTTCTTCTATCCAACGAACTAAATAGCCTCATCTTTATCTTATTTACACGACGGCATGTCATTTTTGTCTCTACACGGTTGCTGTGAAGGAGACGTTCCACCCAGATGTGCATGTATGTACCCTCCAGAAAATAACTGTCCAGTTATCAGCCTGACAAATGAACACCATGATTAATTTCACCTACAACAGTGAATTATTTCTAAATAATGAGTGTACTAAAACATGTTTAATATGTTAACATTGCTTCATGCATATTACCACATACTATATATGATAATTATTCACTTTGCTGACACACATCATTTAATGGTTTACATATTATTTCTTTTGACACCCACATCTTCACATGATCAACCTACTATTACTAGTAGGTTGATTATTAGCGACAAGAAGATTGTACTATTATAAATTAAGTTTTTTCTTTTGAGTATTAATTAAGTATTTATTTTTACCAAGATCGATACCGATTTAGTATCAATACCATTCTGGTATCGTACCGAAGTCAAAATTCTGGTATCGAGCCATCCCTAACATACACATAGACCCAAACTTACAAACCTAAAAAGTCACAAACCTACCCAAACTCTCAACCCTGAATAAGGACAGCTTTTAAATTTATAAGCATGCAAACGTATTTACTCAACACACATAAATATACGTCGTTATCCATTGTGTATCAAATGTTATTTTATTTTACGTCTGCTGAAAATACAGAAGCAGGCAGACGGTCCTGAGTGTCCTTTTTCCTACCTGCCTGTGCACCACATCAAGGAGTTAAAGGAGAGCCAAGAAATTTGCATGTAATATGAACTTCAGACAGGAACTAGAAGCCGAGCAGGAACCGCTGATGTCGAAGGGGTCATGGGATGCGACATGCACTTTTTACAAGTTTACAAGTAAACTGAAATGTGTTTTGGCAGTGTGTGTGTGTACACATCCACCCTGTCATGACAAAGATCCACCCAGTGTTCAATCTTATTAAATCATAACCACTTTCTCAAATCAAGCCGTTTTCAAATGCTTGTTCTTGTGATGTCACACGGACCAAAGCTGCTCTCAAGATTGTGCCATGTTTTGGCATAGACCCGGCTTAAGTAGTGTCGCCAGATTGGATAGGTTTCCCCTAATTTTTCTTGTTTTGATCATGTCAGACGATAAAAAAAGCATTAGGCTGATTGATAAAATTTGGGCTGCTATTTTATTATAGAAACTTGAGCAGGCACAAGTTTATATATTTATTTCTTTCTGGTTCAAACACTTAGTTGGTCCGGTGATTTTCAATCCAATCTGGCAACCCTGGCCCAGAAACTAGGTTTTGCTAAAAAAAATTGGATCAGCACCAACTATTCACGTTCTTGCTTCACCTCCAAAAAAAAGCGAGTCTACTTTGTCTTTATAAATCTTTTTAAATCGTCATTTTTTTAATAATGTGCTCCAGTTAGCAAGCTTCATGATAAATGCGGCTAAAGTGTAAACCACGTAAGGCCCAGCAGAATGCTTTAATTACGAGTGGCGGCCAGGTAGGAAGCAAGGAGAACGTTAGCTTTGGTGCTAGAAGGATCTGGACCTAGTGCTGGATCTTTTGACGAGAACCGTAGAATCAGGCTAGCAGGTCAGTAATGAGTTGTTAACGATTAGCGAGTCTGTAAAACATACATAAAACATACAAGACCAGACAATGACTGAGTGATTGTGATGGACTGCTGAGATGCACGTGTACTTGGTTATTACTCAGACGAGGGTGTGTGCTGGTTAGGTGTGGAACCTTGCGTGGCAGTGACAATTTAAAAATAACTAGAATTAATGATAAAACAATGTATAAAGTTAATTGTTATTCTTATTACAGGCTGTGTAACGTTGTTGGTTAAGATAACACTGTAACACTAGGGTAACACTACATTAGCCTTTTCTTTGTCGATGGATCATAACAGTGTTTGTTAACATGCACTGAAACGGGGCGTTGTGAACGGAACGTTTTTTGACGAAAAGGTAAAATTTGTGGGGGGTTTTACACAACCAATGAAAATTTCTAATCAAAGTATATTATGGACTTTTATAAAACAATAGTGTATTTTTATACACACATTATAGAACAACCAAATGACACTGCAGCGAAAATCATAGTAAGGGCTGTGTATTAGCAAGACCAATGAACTCATGATACGATAATCACGATACCTGGGTCTTTATACAATTTATCATGATATACTGCAATACTATACATATTGGAATACTTAAAAAAAAAAAAAAGGAAAACAAAGCTAAAAATATAACAAATACAAAGTCGAAAGCAGCCTTATTTTTCTAATGATTTCTTCCTCTGACACAATGGCTGCATGTGTCAACGACAACTACAGGAGTGGGCAAGGAATTCGTTTGATGAAATATTATTGTAAACATAAATCAGTTTAAAATGTAGCTTAAATATATATCGATACTAGAGGTTAGAATGTCGATACACTATTGTGAAAAAAAATATCGTGATAGTTAGCTGTATCGATATTTTTACACAGCCCTAGCAACTTTTAAACATCAATTCTGCTAATCCTATCTCTGCCAACATTTCAAGCCACTTCCTATGTGATTTGCGTGGGGAAGTGGTGGCTTACTGGTTAAGGTGTTGGACTAATACCAGAAAGACCGGGGTTTGATTCCCAACACCACCAAGCCACCACTCTGGGCCCCCAATTGCTCAGTTGTATAAAAAAAAAAGAGAGAAATATATAAAGGCGTCTGCCAAATGATGTAAATGTAAATTTGCATATATATCATTGATCGGCTCCTCTTGTAGAGCAGGTTGTCCAGTAATAATTCTTTCAAACAGTAACAAAACCTTTGTAGGGACAATAATTTTTTCCTCTTTTTTGCTTGCTTTCCATTTTTGGTCTGTAGTTACACCAGTAGACTATCCTGCTTCATATAATTTGATTTTGGCACAATTTTGCTTTGCGCTAGATGGCCTTCCTAACACAACCCACTTCTAACCAGGCTTAAGGTTGGCACTGATATATGCAGCCCCAGTGCTGGGTTTCCTGGCTTGGAACTGAACCTGGGATGTGGTGGTAGGAATACAGAAAGCCTAACCATTAATCATCCAGGGATCCATGAACTGAAAAAGAAATCTTTTACATTTATGCCGTTTGGCAAACGCCCTTATCCAGATCAACTCACATTTCTTTCGATCAATCACTTTTTTTTTTTTTTTTTTTAAATACAACTGGGAATCGATCGCTGCTCTTCCGATTAGCAGTCCAACAACTGAGCTACCACTTCCTCAATTTCATTAGGTTTTTACGTAGATCAAAAAAGGACTGTTGTCTAAACATTTTACTTTATAAAGGGGAAAAAAGAGAAATCGTTTAGTTTATTTATTCATTCATCTTCTATGCCTGCCTATTCCCTAATTCTGGGTCACGGGTGATCTGCTGGAGTCTATTGCAGCCGTCTCTGTAAGGGCGAAAAGCAGGAGGGGTACACCCTGGACAGGTCGCCAGTCCATCACATGGCCACACAAACACACTCTCACACTCACTCCTACACGCAATTTAGAAATCTAATACTAATTAAAAACACTAATCAATTTAACATACAAGTTTTTGGGCTGTGGGAGGAAACTGGAGAACCTGTAGTAAACTCCACACAGAAAGACCCCTGCCCGGAAATCGAACCTGGGCCTTTTTGCTGTAAGGTGCTAACCACTATGCCACCGTGCTGCTCATCATCTTGTTCAGATATAAATAAAGAAATTTTGACCTTTGGCTTTTGCACCAGATCATGTTTGTGTGTGTTCACAGAACAATTACAAGCATGTCTATGCAGGTACACAAAACAACACAGCAATGTTGCTCAGCTCGCTCTTAAAACATTTAGGCTCTGTGCCAGTGTTTGCATGTTGTAACATTCAGATATATTTGTAGATGGATTACAGATTGGTAATTCTTTCTTCTAATGCTTAAAAAAATATTATTTAGATTTCAGTAATGCTTACTGTAGATTTCATATGGAAATCGGCAATATTGCTTAACAACCTGTAGATTTGTCTTCCTGTTACTTTAGTGAAGCAAAACGGATTTGATCCCCCGCTGACTTTATACGTTTGCTGAGAAAGAAATGATCAGTCTTAGTGGACTCCAGGACATTTCCACGGTACTACATTCTACCCTGACTCATTTGGACAACCCCGACACTTATGCCAGGATGCTGTTTGTCGATTTTAGTTCAGCTTTTAATACAGTTAGCCCTTCTAAGCTAACCTTGAAGCTGAAACAGCTCGGCATCAGCACACACCTTTGCAATTGGACCCTGGACTTCCTTACGAATATATCACAGTCTGTTCGATTGAATAACATCACCTCCTCCAATCTCACCTTCAGCACCGGGGTTCCCCAGGGTTGTGTTTTGTCCCCTCTCCTATACTCCCTTTTCACCTATGATTGCATGCCTGTCTATGCGTCAAACAGCATTGTCAAGTTCGCAGATGACACCACGGTAGTAGGCCTGATCAGAGGTAACGATGAGACGGCCTACAGGGAGGAGATCCAGCACCTGGCAGCATGGTGTAAGGACAATAACCTGGAACTCAACACTAAGAAGACAAAGGAGGTCATTGTGAATTTCAGATGAGCTAGCAATCACACTCATCCTCCAATACACATCAACGGAGCGGCTGTTGAGCGTGTACCTAGCTTCAAGTTCCTAGGAATCCACATCTCTGAGGATCTCACCTGGTCTCTGAACTCTTCTTTCCTGGTCAAAAAAGCACAACAGCGCCTATATTTTCTGAGGAGACTTAAAAAGTCCCATCTCAGCAACAGGATACTGGAGAACTTTCACTGCAGTACCATCGAGAGCATCAGCTACCCACCCTGGACAATATACACAAAAAACGCTGTCTGCAAAGGGCGAGAGGCATAATCAAAGATCCCTCTCACCCCAACCACGGACTGTCCACTCTAGTGTTTGGGTCATTATCATGCTGGAATACTCTTCCACAACCCATTTTCAATGCCCTGGCCAAGGAAAAAAGGTTCTAACCAAATATTTGACATTGTTTGATGCAATGAAGTTGTCCTGTCTCCTTAACAGCAAAACACAAAAACCCAAAGCATAATGTTTCCACCTCCATGTGTGACGTGGGAATGGTGATATTGGGGTCATAGGCAGCATTCTTCCTCCTCCAAACACGGCGAGTTGAGATGGTGCCAAAGAGCTGTTGATTTTGGTCTCAACACTTTGACCCAGTTCTTCTTTGAATCATTCAGATGTTTAGCGGAAAAAAAATTAGATGGCCAGCCCAGGTCCTTTATGAGCAGGAAGACCTTGCAGACATTGCAGGATTTCAGTCTTTCAAGGCGTTGTGTTACCAATTGGTTTCTTGGTGACTATGGTCCCCGCCGCCTGGAGATTATTCACAAGATCCTCCTGTTTAGTTCTGAGCTGATTCCTTTCCGTTAGCGTTGTGTTTTTTTACTTTACATGTTGAGTTCGGATCTTTAAGACTTTTTCATACAGTGGATTATTATCATACTTTCCCCCTGCCCTTTTAAAGTTGTTGTTGAGGTCGGCTTATCATTTCAACAGCTATTTCAATATCTTTCATCAGCTGTTAGTGTCCTGGATCAACCTGTTCGGTGTCTGTTGTTCAGTTTTTTTTCTTAATTTCCAGAGGTGAAAAGTTTGTTTGGTCATTTGTTTTTTAGCCATTTTTGTGCAATGCCTTTTATTGTTTTCCCCCTCCTATTTAAGGTGAAAATTGGCTTGCTTTTCTTCCATATACAGTTCCCTTTATAAGTGGTGGTTAAAGTTGTAAAACATTTACAATCAATCAATCGAACGAACGAACAAAACAGGACACACCCAGATATTAGGAAATAGAGAGAGAGTGCCAGGGAGAGCCCCTTGAAGACGCAAGGTAGGTCTGCCTCTCTGTTCTGGCAGCAAGATGGTGAAATGAACTTTCCATCAATGTCAGAACAACTGTCTTCAGGAGACAATTAAAGATCTACCTCTTTCTCAATTACCTAGTCACTTTGTGACTCAAAGTAATTTTGTATGTCGCTCTAGATAAACTTTAAATGTAAATGAGAACTAAAATTTTAATATGGATTAATACCTTGAAAGCAAAGCTATTTAGATTAAATAATGTCTCCGTATGTCCATCGTCAGAAAAAGCACAAGTCTGTTATGCCCTAAACTCATGATGTGTTTTACTTAAATACCATACACTGAAATTAGATACGTTTTACCCCTTTTGGTTTCAATGATTCGTTTAGATGCCCGATTATGTAATTTGCCCCTTGACTGGACAACATTTGCTTGGAGACGCTATTATAAGTTTCTCTTTCAAATGCGCGAAAAAAAGAGAGAAAAAAAAAAAAACTCTGACAGAGTAAATTTACCTCATCTACCTTAATTTCTGCCATGACTATATTTGTTTATTGTTGGGGTTTTTTTTCTCTACAAGTTTTTTCTCAATCAGGGCCGGTGTGAAATATATCAACACAAATCTCAATCACGTGTATTAAAATCTAGAACAATCTGGATTACTTAGAAATCAGGTCAAATATCCAGAATTATTCAGATGATTAGTTTAAAATAATTTAATATGGATAGCATTGGACTGTACACACACGGAGCAGGACGTACATATCGCACAGATACACTGCCAGATAAAATGGACATCCTATAAATAAAATCAGTGAAAATACACAAATCTTATACAATATATAATAGAATTTTTTTTGTACTAAATATAAAGATAACATGGAAAAAATTATCACTAAAAAATTTGTGGGGGCTAAAACTGTAGTTATTTTTTTATTTATAATTATCATTAATTAACTCACTTTACTCATCTTAATAACAGGGGACACAAAATGTGTGTTAATGGAGAAAGTAAAGGATTTTGTAAATCCTTATTGTTTAGCAAAGATATTTAAATATTACAACAACACACTAAAAGATATTTATGGCATATGAAATGGAAAAAAATGTATTAAACACACACGATGAATCACAGAACTTTGATTTGACAAACAGGGCCGCAAAAAAAAAAAAAAACTGTAAGGGGGCCCCTGCAAGATAACTTCCCATTACGCTCAAGCTGTGTAGCTTAAAGCTTGATGTTTAACATGAAGCCCTTCTCCTTCTTGGCTGTCGATGAATGACAGTGTTTGGATCATCAGACCACATCATAGACCGCAGATTTTGGTGCAACTAAGTGAAAAATGCCATCGTTTCTAGATACGTCACAAATGTCAGAAGTGACTGAACCTGCTAACTCTAAATACAGAAAAGTGTGCCTGAACATAGCCCATTACATCTGCTCCAACTTGTTTAGTGGCTTCTTATCAACAGCATCTCGATCCACAAAGAGATTTGGTATCAGAGATAAAAAGAGATTAAGTTTCAGAAAACAGTTCAGCAGGTATTTGTGTAGGAAGTGCATTTGTTACCTAGGCCTTCAGTGGGGATTTACCCGACTGATACACCTCTTAATGCCACCACTATCACGTCGCAATTATAAAAACCATTAATACTATACAAAAACAGAATATAACACGGTGTGGAATTACAGACAGAGAGACATTTCACGTATTGAAGATGAATGTTATTTTTATTAAAGCAGGAAACTCAGTTAAGACAACTCCAAACCTCTACACTACAACCGCAACTGTACCACGCACATCATCTGGAGCAGTTCAGAATCAATATTTATTTAATATTGTCATCTTAATATGACAAAAACATTAAAGATATAAATGAAATAGATAATAAATTTAAAGGCTGTAGTTAAGGCTGAGACAATCTAGTTATCTTCGGGTTTATGATGTTTACCTTATGATGTTTTTTTCCGGAAAAGCTTGGCCTTGAAAACGTATTGTATGTATGTCCGAGACCAAGTCAAACTCCTGTTCCGTCAGCCATTGTGGGCGTGACAAATTCTAATTCAACTGTAAAGACATGTTTTGCTAACCGAACTTTTCTGTGCAATAAAAGTCTCTATTTTTTTAATATAAAAATGTGCAATAATTGGTAACTCTCTTTTTTATTTATTTACAGCATT